>CM024530.1:12260899-12474530 GCA_014182385.1 Eucalyptus viminalis | reverse complement strand
AAATGTCTTCACCAACTCATCGGGCATGTCGAAGAACTCAAGTACTTTGAGCTTGGTCAGGTACTCAATGCCTGATGGCAGCTTCTCCAGTAGCTTGCAGCGCTGAATGATCAACTTTTCGAGGCAGGGCATTGCTCCTTCCTCCACTTCCACGGATCTGAGTTCGTCAAAATTGTCGAGACCCAGAATTCTCAGCTTCCTAAAACCTTTGGATTTGAAGCATAAGGTCTTTCCTTCGTAGACCTGGAGCAGCTCGAGAGATGCACGAGGTTGGGCAGACTTTGCAGTGGTAAGAGTGGGTCATCCTTCAGCCGACTCCATCGTAAGTGCAACTTGACAAGACTATTGAGAGTGGCTAACCAGTTTGGTAGCATCTCGAGACGCCCTTTCAAGTAGATCCTCTGTAGCAATTGGGGTGGAGATGTAAGGTGCTGCAGATCCAATATCTCATCGTCCTCAACTGAAGCCACGGATATTGCACAGAGGTTGGTTAATTTCGCTATTGATGAGCACAAAGCCCTTCCATCTTCTTTCCTCAACTTCAGGATGCCCAACCTACTTAACTGCGTCAGCTTCCCGAGCTCTCATGATGATGTCATTTCTCTCGTCGTCCACCTCTATGTAGCACAACTTTCAAGGGACTGCAGAGCCCCGATCTCCGTGAGTGCCTTGAAGCCATACTTGTTGCACAAATAGGATATATTCTCATACCGATACACCAAGAGATGCCGGAGTTTTCGCAACTTCAAGATTTCAACAGGTAATCGCGTTACATTTGTGTGCTTAAGATCTAGTGTCTCTAGGTTCTGAAGCCTCCCTATCGAAGTAGGAATTGTTTTAACTTCGGTGTGCCTGAAGCTTAAATATCTTAGGTAGTAGCAGTCAACAACTTGAACTGGGAACCTTGACAAAGGTGTGGCTTGCATGTCTAAGACATTAAGCAGTTTAATGTCACATCCTAGGACAAAGTCAATGAATCCCCCGTCTACACCGAACATGTATAGAGCGCGCAGATGAGAAAGTGACCTGTTTTGCTGTGCAGCTTGCAGGCTATTGTGCAATGAAAGGCGGCGAACTTTATCTGGCCACATGTCGGTCTGCTCTTTGGCGATCGTTGCAAAGCTTTGATCACTTGATTTTGAGGTTATTATTTCCCTCTGGAAATCATGTATGCGGCACAACTTGACCCTTCCGTCGGTTGTCGTTTCAGCCACTTGCACTAGGCTTCTGTTCAGGAGCTCGCCAAAGTATTCTTTTGCAACTTCATCAAGCGTCTTGCCTTCTTTTCTCTCGACAAACCCTTCCGCTACCCAGAGCCGGGTCAGTCTCCTGCGCTCGATGAGGTGACCCTCGGGAAATACACTCAAGTGTAAGAAACAGGACTTCAGGTAATATGGCAAATCACTGAAACTGAGGGAAAGCACCCTCTTTAAGTTCTTGAGCCTGTTGTTGCCATCAATCTCGGCACGGAGGCTGCGTCGTACCACATCCCATTCATCAATCCTCCGTTTGTCTTTCGCAGCCAGAACACCACTGATGGCCACGATTGCCAGCGGCAGTCCTTCACACTTTTTCAAAATGTACTTACATATCTCCTCCAGGTGGGAAGGGCAAAAGTTCCCCTGAAATGTCTTCCGACAGAAAAGCTTCCATGACTGCTCCGGATCGAGTGGTTCCATATTTTTTACCAGCCCATTAAATTCCTTGCAGGCGGTAGATGCCAGCTCAGCATTCCGGGTTGTGAGGATAACCCGGCTTCCCTGACCATTGTTGGGCAAGGCGTGCTTGACTGCATCCCATTCGTTTATGTACCATGTGTCATCGAGGACGATCAGGTACCTTCTCCTCTGAAGCAGGTCCTTGATGATCATCTTCAGCCAATGGCTGTTCATAGTGTTGGCTCCTGGAGGGACCGGTTTCCTGATCACCCTCATGATCTGATCAAGCATGTCTTTGAGGAGCTCTTCGATCTTGGAGGACCGAGAGAGAGTGATCCATGCGTACACTGCGAAATGCTTCTTCACGGAGGGGTCTTCATAGACTTGATTCACCAGAGTGGTTTTGCCCAACCCTCCCATTCCCACAACGGAGATGACCTCCCGCCTTTGAGGCCCGTCTAGTAATTGCCCAACCAGGTCGTTCTTCGGCTGCTCAATGCCCACAACGTCAGTTTTATCTAGAAGAAGGGCATTACCTCGGTGGTCCTGCCACGTGTTGTCTGCGCCGATCGAGCTGGGACCTTGTTGAGCCCTGCTCAATTTGTAGCGCAGCCTCCGGTGCCCATCGCATATGCCCTTTACTCTGGAGTCGATGCGCTTTATCTCGGCCGTGACACGGTATCGAGCCTTCAGGTTCTTGATGCAGCAGGACATCCTGCTAATGAGGCCGGTGAAGCCGACTCCGTGATCATGTCTCAAGACCAGCGAGAACTCGTCGAGCGCGTCCTCCATGTCGTAGGCTGTGTTTCTTAACTGCTTCACCCACACTTTGACTTCCTCATCGCTTTCCTCAAGGGAATCTGCTACCCTGAGGAAGGCTCGGATTCGCTCCAATTCTCCTCTCACTGAGAGGGCTTCTTCTTGAGCGCCTGCCAGGAACCGCACCTCATTCTCAAAGAATTGGGCGAGCTTGTTGAGTAGGTGAGTCACCGGGCTCTCCGCCATGCCTCTAGTCTGGTGGGTGGTGGTGAGGTTTCTGGTTTACGTATTGATGGAGGCTTTAGACTCTGGTTGCAAAAGTTGAGGCTTTTAACAGTGTCTCAACCGTTAAACTGCTTGACTTTAGTGAAACTTATATTTATAGGTTCCTTGTGTGGGATCCATGTCTGCTTAGCACAATGTACAAGTTTTGGGTTATTATAGTGATATCCCTTTTAAATTTGCATGATCCCGTTAAATATTTCTGCATTCGACAGCAAGCTATTTAAATTTTCTTGTTTCATGGGGAAACGTCTGCTAAGATTCACAAGATCAATTGCTTAGTACTTTAATCATTTGTAGTTTCATCTTATCTGACTAAGCTATTTGTCAGCAAAAATAATGTGTATAATGTTTGAATTTTATATTTCTAACACAAAATCACGGGAAATTTCCAAGGAACTTCCGAGTTATATTTTATAGGATTAGTTTCCTATCTGAATCCAGGAACAGCTAGTTTAGATGTGTTTGTTGTGGGTTCACAATCATGTCATCTTCTCCATGTAGCTTATTGATGTATACATATATAAATACCGCCACTTCCTGCTTGATCACGGCATTATGTCGACATTAATTTTTCTTGAGAAACTTTCATTGCAAGTTATAGGAGATGACTTTGACTAACATTGATGGAGGAAACTTTCAATCGATTCAAAATATCCCGATGATCAACGGTTCATCAGAATCGAGACTTCAACACCAGAGACAAGGAGAATCCATCCATGCCTGAACATTGTAGTGAAATTCGCGGATCTATCATTGAGCATCACAAAAGCCAAACGTATTTTTTGACCAGGTTACCTTAAGGAAATTCAAGCAACATTTCATAGCTAGGAAGTAGAAGAATTAAACAAGCAGCAAGGCGATGAACAAGCCGATGAGCTCAGATTATAAGCTAACTTCACTGTACAATCCTCCGATTTTTCCATGGCATTACCCTACCGAATCATGCTGAATCATTTCAACTATGAAATGGACAATAATGCAAACAAACAACTTGTTTATATAAATCCGACGTGTTAATCTGTAGCGATGTATATCTGTAGTGAAGGAGAAGTGGACAAAATTTGAGAGGAAAAGCAACATTAATCGAATTAAGAATAGGACTATCATTACATATGAAGCAATTTATTAGATAGAGTAAAGAGTCATATTTTGGTCACTAGTGACGGATAGCATTAATTAATAGAATGATGTTGAAAATCTTTATAGAAATGCAGAATCATGGCGCCTTTTCGATTAGACTGGAGCGGCTGTCGCTATCTATTATGTGGAGTGATTAGGATTCCATGAAGACGAAAAGCTGGCTTTGTCAAGCCACTGTTCCAAGTTAAGGCACGAACTCCCTCCTTACAAGTTTTGTGACATGCACTTAATTGGACAACCATTTGTTACCTACTTATTGTTAGGTCACTGTCTCTTATTTTAGTGGGAGTAGTTCGCTCGTCGATCAAATTATAGACCATACTCTCAATTTTCTATCGATGATCTTGTATTGCTATTCTTATGCCTGATCAAGAAAAGGGAAAGGGAAGGGTTGCAGAAATTATGTGTTAACGTCATTAAATCAAATGAAATCAACACATCTACACATACACAATTTAGTTTGCCGTATCCACTTCCTAATCTATGCTTAAACGGTGTCAATTTTTTTATGTCATGCAGAAATTATGTGTTACCGTTTGAGTTATATTTCGCATTTATTGAAGTTTGGCCTCAAGATTTCAGCAATCTACTGTTGACAGTTTTTAAGTTTGGGCTTGTAACAGAGTTAGTTCATCTGAAAATTTCGTCCAACGAATACACTAGCTAACGAAAATCAGAAGGACGAATTCGTTTTACCTCGATGCATGTATTGCATTTGTCATTGTCTCGACCTTTCCTATTCCCATGTCCGCATCAGGGAAAATGGAGGTGCCGGTGCTGAATCAAGGACTCCCAGAAAGCTTATCCTTTTGACTGGCCAAAGCCAAATGAGCGTTTGGTTCTTAAGCAATTACCTGTGAGACTTTCAAATGTGACGAATACATTCTTTCTCATTCAGAGGATTCAGACAAATCTGTCTCTATTGAATGGATAAGGGCCGACCCTTGACCCTTAACTTGATCTTTGATGGCCCTATTTGGAGCCTTTAGCCTTCTTAACGAGCACCAAGAGTTGTGGATAACTACTGCATAAGAAACAGAAGCTAATTTCGTTGAAGTTTCATAGCTGTTCTGGAGATAAAGCTTACTCGTTACTCCAGTAGATTCAAGGAATTTCGTTGTCATTTTGCCTGAGAATAGGACATCAACTACTTATACAAGGGTTTGTGCTTTGCTGGCATATGGTAGTTGAGTTAGTAATCTTGTGTGCTACAATCAATCCGAGGGCTACGCGTCAAAAAGTCAGCAAGGGTTGTCTATCAATGTCTTGGATCGAAGAAAAATATGTAAATACATATGAACTTGAAAACACCCTGCAATGCTTCATCCGATGGTGTTCTCACTCTTTCGCCTTCCTAGAAGACCGGAATAATCACTTCTCGACCTTTCAGGATCTGCCTGGACCTAATCTGCCGTCGCGCTGCACATGTACTCAAGGAGTTCTGCTCTTATACTATCTATAACAGCTCAATTCGACCCATTTGGATATGTTGACACTGCAAAACCTTAAGTCCAGAATTTTCCGACTTGATAAGGAGTTTGTTTGCTAATTGACCAAAAAACTATATTATTCATTTTAACATTAGATAAGGATCAACCAACTTGAAAGGAAGTTATTGATGGATAATGCCAACTCTAAAGCAGAAAGTTACAAGTGGACGGGAATTTCTTCTTTAATTCTCTTTCGAAGTGCAACTGTTTAGATTTATGTTGGTGTGGCATTGTACTTGATAAGAAGCACCATTCATAATAGCCTACAAATTGGCATTGTGCACTTTGTAATAAAAGTTCCCCGAATCACATATCAATCTGTCATTTTTATCGTGGAACTTTACTTTCAATTTTGCTGTCCATTTCTTCAATTCCTTCCTGTTTACTATTCTGTCAAAGCAGATATATATATATTAACCACACGTCGAAGTAGATTCAATGTAGTCAAAACCAAATTTCTCACTTAAAATCTGCTACCATGAACTTCAAGAACCCGAGAATGATTGTTTAAGTCGTTCTAGAACATGACTTCAAGGTCCAGGATCAAGTTCTAGTTCCACTATCGATGGCAATTATTTGTTTAACCAGAAGGACTGCTGTTGCATCGAAGTTTTCGATTTGTTTAAGTCAAGCAACAAAACAAATCATACACGGCACACCTGGCATTTTTCTGACCTGTGTAATTTGGCGCGGCCAGGATCAAGCTACGGAAAGAAATATTCAGATGAGACAAATTAAAATGGAAATCAGATACAAATACTTCATTTACTTAGGGTACTCATCACACATAGATTTAACCCTATAAGTCATGCACCTTATTTCGTGGGAACAAGCCTTTACCTTCTCATAGAAGTCATCTCGTTTTCCTTCATCTATACCAACTTCGATTGAATTATTATATTTTCTTTATTAAGGCTTCGTTTGTTTTATATAAAATGAATGATTTAGAATATATTTTCTTAAAAATGATGGTCCATATTGCTTATAAAAATTAATGAATAAAAAATATCTTCATCATTCACGAATTAAATTGTTATTGATAATAAAAATAATTTATGTTGACTAATTATTTCGAATGATATAAGTGATTACTTTTAAGAAACAAGAAGTTAAACTTAATATGCAAAAATGACAATCAAGATGATTGAAAGAAGTTTCCATGGTCTTTCAAGTGTTGGTTGCATTCTTAGCAAAAATATGTCAAATGTTGAGCAACATACAATCAGCTGAGTAAGATTACAATTAGTTATAATAATCTAATGATGGTATTGCTGAGTACATTCATGAACAAAAAATTGACTCTTCACCTAATTCTGTTTTTTGAAATTGAAATCGCTACATCACGCTCTTCGTTTGATTTATCGGGGCGATTACATCTGTTACTAACCTTCAAACAAATAGAGGAGATACTTTCTGGAGGGGCAACGAGCTGGTCCATGTGCTCTTCCCTTTCAATTGCCATCCATCACTAAATTATAAAGGAAATATATCGGCAATTTGTGTCGTGTCGACATGTTTGCTTCAATGAGCATGTTCAATATTAACACAGTTAGAATATTTAAGTATTAACCATGCGTTCATCTAATATTTAGATGTATCATAAAAATTTTCATGGTATGAAACCATGAGCTTTTGAGTTCAAATTTTTTGGGACTCCATCAACAATTTAAGCTGTTCATCTTACATATGTTGGAGTGTTAGAATATTTGAATGTTGAGCCATAATCTTTGGTCAAAGTCCAACCCATATGTGAAGGAAATATTAAAATATTAAAAGATTAAATCACGCATCCACCTAACAATTCAATCTTTTTTTATTGTCAACTCATCAATTAGTATTGGATCATTACCCTTTACCAAAAAAAAAAAAATTAGTATTGGAGGATGCTTGGAATGGTGTTCTTTTTTACATGAGAGTGTTAAAGACTCCCTGATTGTGCAGACCCAGGGCAATCCTTCCATTTTTTATTTGAAATGAAAATGCCAAGTACGACCCAATCCATAAAAAGTTGCTCGGGCCGGATCTTGCACGGTACACGACTGAGCCCCATGTTTGATTTCATCAAAGCCTGTGAACAAAGTTTTAAATTTCTTTTTTGTTTCTGTCAGTCTGCATCATACATTTGCTCCCTTTTCTTTTCTTTGGTAGGTACATCTGCCCCCTCTATTTTTGTCTCTTTTCTCCCTCGTTCTTTTCTTCTTCCTCTTCTGGAGGTTCCTCAATGAAACTACAAAAATCCTCCACTTATTAGAAGGTGATAACCTCTTCTAAGTCTTTCAATTATGTCAATTTACTCTTAAATCTTTAAATGATTAATTAATTTAGTTATAAACCTTTCAATATTGGAATTTAGTCATAAATCATTTAACAACTTATCAATCTAGTTTTAATCATTTTGACGATTTACTAATTTAGTCATTTCGACAAATTTTAGCAGGAAATTGTTGATATGACGATCTAGTTGATGCCGGCTACTTATGTGGCATAGTTGGTGTGCTGACGTGGACATATTTTTACAATTTTTTTAATTTTTCGATTTTTTTCCAATAAAATTTAGAAATGCCTTTCATAAAACTTTTCCTAAACCATTCATAAATAATCAAAAAGCAGTAAATACATGATCCAACATTTTTTGCTACAAACATTAGTTTATTTTTGAAATATGAGTTTACAAACTCGGAAAAGAGATAGCACTACTTACTTAGGAAAGTGAAAAACCAACCTATGAGGATTACTTGAGTTGATGCACTTATATTCATATGAGTTAATTGAAAAACAATATAAAAAAACCTAGTAATACACTACTCTAAGGAAAGACTACTAATTATGCTCAATTGTTGTTAACGACACCTACAAGTCAACGAAGAAACTTGTTTATAACAAAAATTCATCTTTTTCTGTTGCACATAACTCGAACACAAAAGTTTCGAAATTTGTTTCGATTAAATCATACTTCGAAATCAACTTTCATCATATTCTACGGCTCCACAATGCCACCAATTATTATTTCCATATATATTCATAGTTCGACCACACCTCAATTGAACCTCACACTCCAAAATCAATATAATCTAGGATTTATGACCTAACTTCGAGAGATACTCCAATTAAACGAATAATGGGCTTGAATACTTACCCGGTGTTACAATTCGGAGTTGATTCAGCTTGTCTGCAGGTTCAGATTGGCTCCGTGCGAAAATAGTTCCGTTCTCTCCTTTTCCTCGGACAAAAGTCTTGTTCTTTCCTTGGTTTGTCCGCTGAATTCAATGGCATCATCTCTTGAAGAGGAATAAAAAGGATGGGCTTAGGCTTTCAGAGACATGAGCTGGGCTTTGAGCCCATCTATCACAATGCTTATGTTGTCACTTCCCTTTTATTTTTTTTGATCGAATTGAAAATATATGTCATGCAAAACCACTTAATGTAGAAGGACCAGCCGAGTAGTGTCTGTCATTAATGCAAGTGAACAGCAAAGAGTTAAGCACTTGGGCAAAAAGCAAAAATCCCTACTCTTATCAATCAAAATCTGACCTTGCAAGGTCTGCAAAAAGCTTTTAACTTAGCAATTGTTCTTTGCCATCCTGCAATAGAGATTCAAACGCAATTCCAACAAAAAACAGGACATTGGCAACAACTCTTTGATAAGTGTAGCTTCCAAGATCCAGGCAAGTGAAGCAGGGCAGCCACTAGCAGGTCTGATGAAGCCAAAAAACTGTAGAAAATGCTCCCAGATATGCTTTGAAAAGGTGCAACAGGAGAACGAATGATCTTCTTATTCATTCTCCAGTTTGCATATAACACATATTCCATCAACGCAGCTCAAATTTTCAATCCTATCGAAAGTTTGCAACCTACTAGGACTGGCCAGTCCATGAGAGCAATCTTAAGTGCATTTGGTTTCAACCAAATGAGGCAATGCCACGAGGCGATGCCAACTGACTTTAAATTCTCTGTGTCTGACCAAATCCCATGCTGCAGCCGCGGTGAACGCCCTATCTGTCTTCTAAGTTCAGGAGATATGCAGCCTAGCCAGCCACAAGGTGCAGCCATGTATGTCAATCCGCTATGAGAGGTCGACCTGTATAAGAATTGCAAGTTCACGTCTGATGAGCCAGTTGTCTTCGTGCTATCAGATCCGTTAGCCATAGTGTCCACCTTGGATTTCCTTTAAGTAATTCAGTCATCACCTCATAATATCAGCTTTCTACTTCTTTCAGAAATCAACATAGTCACCAACATATGCGGAATCCTCTAAATAAGGCAGCATATTGGACACACTTAGTTTGACAATAATCAAAGTAACAGCCCAGAATATTGCTAACAGCAACAATCACGAGTGAAGCAATAAGGCCAGGATCGAGTCTCCGTGTGGGACCCGCATACAAACAATCCCATACTGTTTTCCTTTTCTATATGTTTATCCCGAATTATAATATCTTTAATTTCTAAGTTTCATAGAATTAGCTTCCAATGTGTGCACACATGATGTCTCAAATAGTCTATAAAAAATGTCAAAGTAAAGAGAGCTAGCATGGCAAAATGCAAATTCAACTTAGACGTATCAATTTTTCAATAGATGATTTATATAAAGTTGAGTAGGTTCAAACATACCCAACATTTTGTCTTAATGAAAACTTGTGATTCATAAACCCGCCTGTATTGAGTAATAACATTTGGATATGCACATGGACTTGCATTCATACAGTTAGTATTAAGAAAGAAGGGACAACATGTGGGTATTTGAATCCTTCGCCTAATGGACGACAGGACCAGCGTGAATTTTCTGTGGCGGATGAAATTTGTATCCTCGAAGTGGTGAGGCTGGGCCCGGCGATATGACAAGAAACATTCACTTAAGTCAAGTTCACATTTGGTCCGGCTTGATGGGCCAGAAGTTGTGCCGGACTATCTTATGAAAGATGAGCAAATGTGCAGTGTTTCATCCGAGGCAGCTCCAATGGTTGCTTTTGACAGGATCCAGAGCTATTCATGTAGACTCAGCAAGTTATAACATGATCCACGGCCAACATAAGTTGTTCCTGAGACTGACAACTTCATCAGCCAAATTCTACGATTCACTCGATGCGCGATGATGACCATGGATTACTTGCCTCCTCTCATAAAAATCCACTGATTCATTTCCGAATCCGGGAGCTCACAGTAAACTGTTTTTTTTTTTCTTACAAGTCTATATTAACGAGCGTTCTTTCCAAAATTGGTTGCAGGTAATCATCGAGAAAACAATTTTGTAAGGTTCATAAATCATAGAAGGACAGCAAGTATATAATTTTGCAGGCTATCACTTCGATTAATTTTGGATATGGCGAGTGAACTACCTTTTTTCTTTTTTTTGCTAGAAAAATGATTTGCATTATTATCTCAACAAGTTCGAATACATAAAACGAGATTCCGAAGACAATAAAATCCAAAGGGTGCGAGGGGGTTAGACAATCAATTGTGAAGTAAGGGCTTTTGTAGTCCAGTCCCCTACCTTATTTGTGGCTCTCTACAATGGGCCAAAGTCAGCATTTGAAGTCCGAGATTAAGGGTGCATTTGGATGGGCATTTAGAAAGCCCATTCAGCCAAAATATGGGTATTTGGCAATCAATTTCAATGAGCTTTCAAATGAAAGCCAGCCCTTGGAAATGCTGAAAACATTTTTTTTCCTAAACTACCCTCATTAATTTTTCATATTTCCGTTATTGCTCCTATATATATATTTATTTATTTTTTAATGAAGAAGGAGCTGCCCTTCGCCGGACCGGCGAAGGGCGACGGCCGCCGGCGAGCCAGATTTGGCGCCGGCGACCGTTGGCTGAGGTCGCCCGAGGTCGAGCGACCTCCAACGAGGGTCGCGCGACCCGCCTAAGGGCCGCAGAGGTCTCGACCCAAGGGCCACGCGACCAGGCAACCGCCGCCCGGGTCTCGCGGCCGCAAGTGAGGGTCGCACGTCCCGGGCGACGATCGCCCGGGTCGCGCGGCTCCTAGGTCGAGCGACCCGCTTGCCCGAGATCGGGCGACCTCCGGCGGCCCTCGGGGTCGCGCGACCCTCGCCAAGGGTCGCCCGACTCGGGCGACCTCGCCGACACCTGCCGACGCCGAGATCTGGCTCGCCGGCGATTGCAGCCCTTCGTCGGTCCGGCGAAGGGTTTGGCTGAATTTTCAAAAAAAAAAGAAAAAAAATTATATATATTATTCCCAAAGCCCATTTGGAAAGTTCTTTTTACCAAACACACATTCAACTCAAAGTCCATTTGCAAATTTTTTTTACCAAACACAATTGCATTTTTCCCAAGTAGCTTTGGGCTTTCAGCATTTGTATTGGACTCAAAGTCCATTGCAAATGCTAAACCAAACGTAGCCTAAGTTTCTAGCTTCGGTTATAAGAGTTTCCGCTTCCCACCTGAACTGATCTGTACCTTGAAGTGATCCCAAGAGTACCGCACAATCTGACTCAAGTAACAATGTGTCTTCCGTTCGTGCTTTCAGAAGAAGAAATTTTAGGGTTTCGACCAAAAACCAAAGGCTCCGCCTGCTGAGCCGAGATCGTCCGCACCGATTTCACAAATCCATCCAGCAGTGCTCCATTGCTGCCTTGAACGACGCAGTCGATAGCTCCAGAAGTCGACCCTTCAACAAAAGAGCCGTCAATGTTGATTTTAAGGGTGCCTTCTTTTGGGCATTTCCAGATCTTGCGTGCGTTGGTGTTCTCTAGTCCAGATTTCTTCTTCTTTTTAGCCTAGTACCTTGTTTAAGTGTTTTGGCTATCTTTGATGCTGTGGCGCAAACTGGGACAAGTCCGCCATGACCATTCACCCTTTCAAAAACAAAAATTAATTTGCTGGTTGTCCTTAGCCATATTAATAACATCCGATGAGACTCTCTAAAATTAATTAAGGAATTGGCCTGCAAAATTTTATAGTTGTCTTTTTACGATTCATTAGTTAATTAATAAACAATTTCTTAATCATATTACCTACAACCAATTCTTTAAAAGGCAATTGCTGATTCTTGTAAGGCAGGGGAAAAATTCCTGTTAGGTTACTCAGTTCATTAGCTTTCGTCGGCCATCTCAATCTTCGTTCAAGATTTTTTACTTCACTTGTGAAAGGGACCGTTTTTGGGATTTTTATTTGGAATAATGGGGATGTAAAAAGACCATAGCAAGATCCAAGTGCTGATATGTCTACGTTTTTTTATTCTGATAAATAAATTCATTCCATTTACATATGAGAGTTTTTCCTTTCATGAATACTTAGGAAAAAATAACAATATTCTACACTAGTGATACCTTATATAAACCCACAAATAAATTATTTATTATTGTGATGCGATGTTGAATTGGCCATCTCCATGTGAAGTTTTATTTAGAGAAATGTGAATGGTATTTGCAAAGAAAAAGATATGTAAGTGGTTAGACCTGTCAAATGGGTGGGTCGGGTCACAAATGGGTCGATCCATATTTGACCTATTTAACTCGTTTTAATCCATGTTTATGTAATGTAAATCTAATGACTCATACCGACTCAACCCATACTAGACTCATACTTGACTTGACCCGTATTGCTAAAACCTATTAATATGCTAGGAAAACCCATGCCCTTTTAAGCTACATACTAATTGGATTAAAACTTCAAATTAAATTAAAATTAAATTAAATAATTGAAAAATATAAAATAAATAAAAAAAGTTAAAAAGCCTGTAAATTGAAATATTCATAAAGAATTGGACCACGCATATGCTTCTCTTGTCTAAAGTGAACATACTATTGAGTAATTGAAAATTACAATGTGAAAAACCTTTAACTAAACCTAAGAAAACTTATTTTTATGATTTTTTTGAAAAAATGGTATTGTTAAAACACTTTTATGCAATACAAATTTAAAGAATAATTTTTTAATTTTTTTAAAAAAATCAAATTAATTATTTTTATTTTTATCTTTTTGAAATATAACTTTTAATTATTATTATTATTATTATTATTATTATTATTATTATTATTATTATTTTCTTTGGCCAACTACTAGCCATGACGATGGCCGTGATCGACCACGGGTGAGCTTAAGCTCGCCCAATGCTAGCGAGCTCGAGGCTCGCCAAATCAACAAGGCTCAAGCCTCACCAGTCGTCGGTGAGTCTCAACCTTGCCAAATTGGTGAGATTGGGCCTCACTAGACATCGAGCAAGCTCTACCACGCTAGATCTGACAAGACTCGAGCTCACTTGACACTGATGAGCTCGAGTCTCACCGAGATCGAGCGAGGCTTAAGCCTCGCTAGTCGTTAACGACCCCAAGCTCACGTGAGGGTAGTGAACTTGAGCCTCGCCTAGCCTATTGCCGTGCCGACCACCGGCTAAGGAAGGAGGAAGAGAAAAGAAAAGAAAAGAAAGAAAAAAGAATAAGAAAAAAAGAAAAGAAAAATGAAATATAAAAAATAATTAAAACTTCAAATTTTTATTAATTTTTTTTTTATAAAATTAAAGAAGGAAAGATTGTGTGAGGCCTGGGTTGGAAACTTGGAAATGAGTTTTAACCCACTTAATATTTTAAAAGGGTTGAAAATGGGTTACAAGTTCGATCCATTTTCGACCCATTTGAATTAGACTCACTTTTGGACCCACTTTTGGTTAGGTTTTTAGAAATCTTTGACCCATATATAACTCATATAAATAAAATATGAGTCCAAAAATGGGTCCATGACCCATTTTGACACCTCTATTGGTCATTGTATCAAAGCAAGGTATGATTCTTGTTTTTATTTTTTATTTTTATTAAGAGAAGTTCCATATAATATGAGAAATGACAGTCAGACAATTGCGAGAAGTTTCCATGCTCTTTCGAGGGTTAGTAGCATTTAGGTACAAGCAAGTGAAATGTCAGGAAATATTGAATTGGTTCAGCAAGATTGCAAGATTACAACTAGTAGTGATAATCTAATGTTGGTATTGCGTAAGTACATAAATAAATAAAGGCAGTCCCCATAGCTAATCTTGTTTTTGGAATTGAAATCGCTTTCTCAAGCACCTTGTTTGCACTATCATATATTATTATAAATTTGTCTTCATCACCCTGACGGCAATTTGTGTCATGCCCACATAAGCTTTTCACCTGCTCAGGAATTTGGCTCTTTTCCTTAGTGAACAAGTGCGTGACTTCCTCACCAGTGAGTCATGCGGTCCAGTGACTAGGAGGTTAGAGTGAGAACGTCAAAGTCCAAGGTTCAAAACCAAGCCAAAAAAAATAAGTAGTTCCTCCTGAACTTGCTTCGGAAAAATAGCATTTTAAAGATGGATTTTGTTAACAAGATCTCTAAAACATTCAAAAAATAATAATTCTTATTTTGAAAACATGGCCATCACACAAGGTACAATCAGTGCATTGGATTCCTTATTAGCAATAGGTAACAAGTACTATGGCGTCACTTGTTAACGAAGCCCTTAAAAAAAAAAAAAGACTTCGACATTCAAGATACATCTTGCATAGCACCCCCAAGTCATAAATATTACCCTATTTACCCAATCTATCTAGAGTTTGCAGCCTGTTTAGTAAGGTCAGCCAAACAATTCATGCCTAGTCACATTTAGTCCTTTTCTTGTAAGCTTGAACATGAGTAACCAACCACTGAGGTTTGCCCCGGTGGCCACCCTTCCACCATGGAAGGGGGAGGTGGGGGGTTCGAATCCCCACTTTCTCAAGGGATTGGGGTTGGGACGATTTAGTTTCATGAGTGAGTTTCGATTCCCACACCCTGCAAGGAGGCGGGGCAAAAGTCTGAGAGTGAGAGTTAGTGTAGGAATAGAATACGATCGACCAAAAAAAAAAAAAAAAAAAAAAAAACCTAAACTTTGAGTGGAGAGTATTTTCCACTGTTCGTTAGCTAATTTAATTATTCGGAAAAATTATCAAAAAATGAATTTTAATATTTTTAATTGACCAAAAAAATAGTTTTATTTTTTTAAATATTTTTTTAAAAATGAATTTTTAATTATTTGTATTTTTAAAAATCTAAATTTTTATTTTTATTTTTATATTTTTTAAATGAATTTTTAATTATTTATATTTTTTAAAGAATAAATTTTTATTATTTATTATTTTTTCTTTCTTTTTCCTTTTTCTTTTCATTCCTCCTTCCTCCTCCTTCCTCCACCGCCGCATGCCTGACGATGGTCGGCTGCCGGCGACTCGACCAAGACTCGATCGCCAGATTCGGGCGAGCTCGAGGCTCGGCCAAGCCTCGCCCAACTCGTCGGATTTGGTGAGTCACGAGCTCCGCCCCGGGTTGGCAAGAGCTCCGCCTCGCTCAATCCGGCGAGGCCCAAGCTCGGCTTCACCGGATCGAGCTAGGCGAAGCCTCGTCGGCCGGGGCGAGGCTCGAGTTGGCTTGCATTTGGTCGCCAGCCATCGCCAAAGAAGAAGATGAAAAGGAAAGAAAGAAAAGAAAAAAAGGAAAAGGAAAAAAAATATTAAAAACTCGATTTAAAAAAAAAAAGAATAAAAGAAAAAAGAAAGAATAAAAATAAAACGAAAAATGTATTGGTAAAAAGAAGCAAGATGGAAGAAGTTATGGAAAATGTATTTCACTTCTCAGAAGTGGAAAACATTTTCCTCACTTTTAAAAGTTGTTTTTTCTACTGATGGAAAATATTTTCCTTGATTAGTTCATTTTCCGTGAAACGAACGCTAAAAAATCCTGAAAACGTTTTCCCGGAAGTCATTTTCCGCGAAACAAACGGACCCTAAGTGTTTTAGTCCATATCTAGGCCATTTAGATTATTATGTAATTACCACATTTGCACGTCATTGCCATGAATAACATTGTGTAATGAATTTTAGTAAAAATATAATATCTTGCACATCAGTAATTTCATGTTGCTTTTTCATAAAATAAAATAAAAATCACATAAAATATATTTAGGATTGCATATTTGTATCAACTAGAGTAGATGTACACTTCCTGCTTTGCATAGTTCTCTTTAGGATTTTATTTTGCAAGAGTCATAACAAGCATTAAATTAGCATGTCCCCTTACTAGACTTAGCGCTACATTTTACATAGAATTCTTTAGATTACTTTATGATGACATTCATTTCCATGTTTGTTGGCTCAATATAGGAAAGTAACTTTTTTAGGACATACTCTTGCAGAGCATATCATATGTGCACATTCACTCTCCTTTCATATATATGTTTATTTTAGCGTATGTGCACAAACATGTTTAGACTCATTTACCATTTAAGGGGTCCCAATCCTTGGGCAATAACAAGGCAATGTTAGTTACTGCTCAAGACGACTTGGGTTGACTTCTTTTTCTTTATATTGCCGAGGATGGCGTTAATTGAATTAAAGTATATAATTGTTTATTATGCGTTTATTATTTTCTACATTGAGTGTTTCAGTCCATTGTTTGCACACTTATGCATGTTGGCTATAACCATACAACTTATAGGGGAGTGAAGTGAATAGGTTGTTTTCAAGATTTTTTAAATTTTTTTAAATTTTAAATTTTTGTTTATTTATTTATTTATTTTGTGGAAGACAATAAACATAATCTGTCAGTGATTGGTGGCAAGTCAATGGTGATAAGTTAGGAAGTACTGATACTCTCTGAGAGCATTTATGTTGTGTCGGACACTTCGACATGTGTCCGACACTCTTCAACACCCTTCGACACCCTTCGACACTTGGTCAACAAGTGTTGAAAAATAGTTAGCTCTCCTGATACTCTTTGACATGTAAGTTCAAAATTTTGAAATGCAAGTTCATAATTCTAACACGTGATTCCGACACGCATATATTATTTTTTCAATAAATGATGAGTCAATATGTAGATATGTAATGGACTTGAGTAGATCCTTAAAAGGCTCACGGAGGAAACAGGTGGAAGAACCATCCTAAGGTGAGAGACCCCGTGCTGTTCTCCTATTTCCTTTCTGTTGGGAAGACAAAGATAGATAGGGAATTATGAGGCCTCATGGTGGTGAAGATAGACACCATGTTAAGACTTCAGTTCTAGCTACTACCGAGTAGGCAAGTCTAGTAGCCTCCCACGCCTAGAGTGAGTGAGGGTGGGTTAAATTTCCACAGCTAGGTTGACATGCCTTACAGCACTGTCTTCAACCATAGGATGACTCAGTTCCCCCGGTTGAAGATAGTGCCGTAAAAAATAAAACATAATAAGATGGAGAAATAAGAAAAATATAGTATTCTCTTCTCTTCTAACTCTCACTTCCTATGACACACAATTAACCCTCCAAGTACGGTTTTTTTCTCTTCTCTTCCAACACATTTTGACATGAGTGCAGAATATGGATTGCTTTTTTTTTTTTTTTTTTTTTTTTTTTCTTTTGGCAAGTTTTATAAATTTTTGGAATGGAGTTGAATTTGTCAAATTGAAATAATAAATGATATTAACAAATGCTGAATTAATATTTTTAGTGTAAATTTATTCTCCGCTCTTTTTTCATTATTTATTTATTTTTGAATTTGAATTAAATCAATTTGTTTGAAATAATCATAAAAATGATAATTAATTATGTATATATAAAAAAATACATTTAACATACAATATGTCTTAACATGTCGGAATTTTTATTTTTATTTTTTGAGAAATAATGTGTCGGTGTATCATTTTGTATATACCGCGTGTTGGTGTCAATGTTACTTAGGTGAGAGGTGAAAGCATTACTGACAATTCAGATGCTCTTAATAAAAAGCTAATAATAAGGACATATAAGATTGTTCAGAGATTTATAGAGGTTCAACTTTATCCCTAAGCTTATCTCCTCTTGGACCCTCAATATTGGTTGGCTTCCTCTAGTAATTTTAAGTCAAGTTATAATTAGCATGTACTATTCCTATCAATTGATAGATCACACTATTAGGACACAAGTACAGTTATCATCCTTGTACACTTGCTTACAACTTAATTACAAAGCAACAAGAACACTACACAAAGAACTTTTAGACAGACAAATGTACGATATTATTAGAATGAGAGAATGTTGAAAATTGTTAGTAAATCTCCATTTTTCCATCCAACCCTTGAGCTTCTTTAATCCTTTTTATATAGAGATCTTCAATCCATCTTTACAATTAAGACTCATTTACTGAGATTGTTTGTCATTGGTTATAATCTCTTTTGAGAAGTGTATGAGTGTAATAATGGTTGGGATTAGGTGGCGTACCAGTTTCAAGAAAAACAACAAGGGCTACATTGTAACTACTCAAAAATTTACCAGTTAACTCAAGCTTGTTGGTGACTGTTAATCTGGGAGAGTAGACATAAACTTGATATAAGCCAAATCACTATAAAGATCTATGTGCATCATATTTTTTTTTCACTTTACTGATTCCTTTACTTGTCTGATATAAGCAATGCACTTGATATTATCAGTTTACTCTTGCATATGTTCCTATTTATATTAAACTTGATTTTAACATGTCCACAAAAAATTATCAAATTTTGTGAATCAACCTATGCACCCTATAGGTTGTGTATTTAGCCATAACATGGAGCACGCCTCTTATACGATGTTTTTTTTTTCCTTTTTCAATAATTACTGATATCCCCATTGCAATATTGATCCTCAACATTTTTCATCTCGTTCAATGGCGACATTAGTAGCAACATCGTCGCATAGCTTGCTGCTATGGCCACGATAGCCTTCTGTTGTGACATTGTCCTGCCACAACAACAACCTCTCATCCTGACAACCAGCCTCCTATCGCATAGTATGCATAGCAATTATGACAGCACACAATAACGACATATAAGCAACCGCGTAAACTCTACCGGTTCTCTCTTTAGCACACAAACTGCTTCGGCGATTTATCATTTGGATCTTTCATCCAAACTCAAAATGACTTCTTTTATTCACCTTGAGTTTGAGAGGGTATGTTAGGCATATTTAGGATATATTTCTCTTGGTTTACCATATCTTTCGTGATATTGCATATATCTAAGAGATTTTCCATATTATGTATATCTTTGATTGATATATTACCTTAAATAGTCATATAATAAACCCTATAAATAGGATCGTGTGCTCTTTATTATAACATACGGAAATATACAATTTTTTCACAATTTTCTCTTCCGCATTATTTCCTATATGTCTCCTCACTAAAGTAACTTCTTCCTGGGCCTCTCTCCATAATTGAACCCCATTCTCTAGGAAGTCCGTGGGCTTGCCATGTAGGGCGTTCACTGCAATTCTGCCATGCTCTGTTTGGCATATGCCGAAGTTCGGTGAATACACTTGCTAACATCCTCTGACACAGTGCTTGCATAGGGTGGGGGTTTGGTATGGAAATGGTCAAGCTTATGATGTCTAGTCATTTCATCAGTTAATGGCTGTTTGCTCCTGATGCACACCCGCTTAGCAAATTGAAAAGCATTACACTCTTGACTAAGTTGAAAATGACCATCATTGATATCTTTTAGTATGATTGCACGCTACTTAATTTGCTTGGTTCGTTTACTAAGATAACTACTCTGTGAATATTTTATTAAATTTAAGTTTAACAATTCAAAGGAAACGATAGGAACTTAATTAATTTCTAATCCCCTCTTGTTTGATAACTCGGAAACTTCTCGGAAACTTCTGATATGGTTTTTAATAAAAAAAATGTTGTTTACTAGGAAAGTTAATTGCAACTGCTAAATATATTTTCATATTGATTTGTTTTTTTTTTTTTTTTTGGTCGGTTATGAAAATATCATAAAATGAAATATAAAAAAAATGATAAATTTTCGTATTGATGTTAATGAGAGTGACATTTTCATGAATGGCTATCGGCTGGCTATTAATTTCAGATAAAGTGTTTCCGGTGAAAATTACTAAACTTTCGCAGACAGCTATTTTGTTTCAGAGTACCATTGTGTTAAAGCTTTCTAAAGCTTGCTTCATCAAGTAAAATAATTGGCTAGGTTTTATGGTAATGAAGCAACTTAACTTCATACAGAACTTTATAGTGGATCAGAGTTTTGAACTGTCACCTTCACAGAAGCTCAGGCAAGAAGTAGGTTAGTGGCATTCACGTAGCAATTTCTGTGCAACTTCTTGTTGAAGTTAGCGCTGTCACGAAGGTACATGAAGATCAAGTGACTTATTACTGAGAAACTGGTAATCTCCATTATTGCTGAAAAAGGTGACATTAGCTTTAAAAATAGAGGGGCATCAACAGATATCTTGATAGTATTAAATTGATGGCACCCTTCTAGGTAAGTTAAAGAAGTTGTCATGGGTGTGTCATGCAAGATCGATTAGGATAATGAGAGGCGGCAAGAGCTCCTCCACTGAGCCCTATTATCCGTAGTGAACTGAAGGAAATAAGTTACTAGTTAGGATCCAAAATCCTCAATCTGACTCACTGTAAAGACATCACTATGCAGCAGCACCAGCTCTCAAAGTCTACTTCATTTGTAATTGGTCCTTCATATTTATTAGGCACTAACCATTAGGAGATTGCGGATAGTTACTACTTTGTTTCTGCAAGAAAAGGTGGAAATTTTTGTGGTCATTCTGTGAATTGTGTAGTGGATTGGATAGGATTGTAAGTGAACATGCTGTCGAATTCCCTCTTCAACTATGAATCCAAAAACGTGCCTGCTTAAGTCACAGCCATTATCAGCTCTTTCAGTTTTTTTGGTTTAGACTGTTGAGTAGGCCTTCCTAGTTTGTTACCTTGTTAAGTAGACCCTCGTCTCTTAGTTATTTAAAATTGGACCTTGGATGTTGTTTTTCTTTCAATAGCTCCCCAGCTGTGAATGTTGACTGTATTCCTTGTTTAGTACTTCCCTCGACGAGCCTGCTTTTCTATTGATTAGGCTTCCCGGCTTATTGCACTGTCTTCTCATAAAGGGAAGTTGTGTGCTGTATACTACAGAACAACCATCATTATTTGAAGGTTAAACAATATATTTTGTAATCTCCTACTGGCCACTAAATATATTTCTTTGTCAGTTGAATGAATTTAGTAACCTCTTCTTTTTACCATATCAAGTAAATTTCGGACTTGATAAAATGTTTTAAGTCATTGCTGAATAACTTTACCAAAGAAGTGAATCCTTAAGCACTGAATTTTAAATGTGAACAACATTAAGTACTGAAAAATACAATAAGAAGTTGCTTGTTGATGATTATAACTTATAGCTGAATATTATCAATTTCTCACGAAACATAAGGCAATGACAATTGTTAAGATGTGTTAGCAATATATTTGGCAATATTCTACTTGCCATCAATTATATTTTCTTTAGAATAAATTAAGTAGCTCCTCCCTTACTTACCATACCAAGCAAACTTTTCACTTAACTAAGTGAAGTGTTGAATTTTCAATTTTTAAGACTTAATTCGAAAATGAAAGATACCTGAAATGCAGTGAAAATTTCAGTTTTAAGCACTTGCTGTTATTAAATACACCTTTAATATTCAGGATTTTGACAAAAAAAAAAAAATGAAAAGAAGTCTCCGAGACACTTCTTAAGCAACTAAATAAGAGAATATTACAATTTTCAATGTTCTAATTGCTTTTGTGATTTGTATAATCAATGTTTCAAAATAGACAATTTCCTCATTAAGTATGTTTAACAAATGTCTTAGGGTAGAAATGATTAGAGACTTGGCACTTTCAAAGTGGCAAAAATAATTTAGGACACTACACGAATAGGCATCGAGCATGAAGAACAGGCAGATGATGTTGGCTACAGCTGAAAAAGTCCGAACAATTTTATAATGTATCTCCAGACATTACTAACTTATTTTTGACGACTCCTAAATGTCGTTTACAGACAGACTCGCAGTCACAGCTGCCTGACGTTACATTCACATTCACCGGCAATATGCTATTGTCGTAACTGGAGAAAGCCAGGTCAATAGCGCTATTACTTTTTACCTTGTGCCTAGCGGTATCTCTATATCGGCTAAGTCAGAAACATTTCGCAGACTCAAAGTTACACTTTTGTAGTACATTCACTTCCAACATGGTGGGTACTGAGTGCTACTCATGCTAGTGCTTGGAACATGCACCGATCTGATCTCTCTGCACTGTTCTGTCTGCACTGATCTATCGATTAACTGGACGTCCCAACCCCCCTCTTTCCAGTAGCCATAATATACTTGTGGAACATGCGCAACTTTCTGAAAGTCATCATTTTGTTCACCTCGCACAAGCTTCTTGACGAGCTCATCCGGCATATCAAAAATCTTCAGCACTTTCAGCTTTTTCAGGTATTCAAAACCTGATGGAAGCTTCTCTAGTAACTTGCAACGCTGAATGATAAACTTCTCAAGATAAGGCATTGCTCCCTTCTCCACTTCTACGCACCTGAGTTCGTCAAAATAATCAAGACCCAGAGTCTTTAGCTTCTTAAAGGATTCCGCTTCAAAGCACAGTGAGCTTCCTTCGTAAACCTGAAGCAACTCAAGATGCACCAGATTGGGCAGATTTTGGAGAGACACAAGAGGGTCATTTTTTAGGCGACTGCCCCTCAGGTGCAATTTCATCAGGCTACTGAGAGAGGGTAGCCAGTGTGGTAAAGCCTTCAAGCGTCCTCTCAAGTATATTCTTTCAAGGAATGGAGGTGGACTAGAGAGGTGTTTCAGATCAATGAACTCATCATCATCAACAGAAGCTACAGATATTGCTCGAAGCCTAGTTAGTTTTGAGATTGACAAGCACAAATTCCTTCCATCTTCTTTTCTCAATTTCAGAATGGCCAACCTATCCAGTTGTGTCAACATTCCAAGCTCTCTCATCACACTGCCACTACTCTCGTCATCTGCCTCTACGTAGCACAGCTTTTGAAGGGATTGCAATGCTCCTATTCCCCTAAGGGCCCTAAAACCGAATTTGAAAGATGAATAGGATATATTCTTGTAGCGATAAACAAGGAGATGACGAAGTCGTTGAAGTTTCAAGATCTCAACAGGCAATTCAGTGACATTTGTCTGTTTAAGGTCTAGAGTCTCTAAATTTTGAAGCTTCCCAATAGAACTTGGGACTGTACTCACCTCAGTGAACCTGAAACTTAGATATCTCAGATGATACCAATCACCAACTTGAGCAGGGAACCTCGTTAAGGGAGCTGCTTGCATATCCAAAACAGTGAGCAGTTTCATGTCACTGGCTAGAACTGTATTCACAAGAGATCTCTCCATCCCAAACATATATAAAGAGCGAAGTTGAGACAAGGACCGGTTCTGTTGCAGAGCATGCAGGGTGTTCTGTATTGACAGGCGACGGACTTTATCTGGCCATTCATGATTTTCTTCTTTGGCTATTTCTGCAAAACCCTGATTGGTTGACTTTGAAGTGATAATATCCCGCAGAAAATCATGGATCCGGCAATACTTTACCCTTCCATCACTTCGTTTAGCAGCCACCTCTATCAAGCTTCTGTTTGACAGCTCCATGAAGTAGTCCTTAGCAACATCTTCGAGGGTCTTTCCTTCTTTCTTTTCAACAAATCCTTCTGCGACCCATAACCGAATCAGTCTCCCACATTTAATGCGGTGACCCTCGGGAAATAAACTTAAGTGCAAGAAACAGGATTTTAGGTAGTAGGGTAGATCATTAAAGCTCAGCGAAAGAACTCTTTTCAAGTATTTGAGTTTGTCGTTGCAGTCAATCTCAGTACGAAGACTACAACGAACCAATTCCCATTCATAGATCCTCCGTTTGTCTTTTGCAGCCAGAACACCACTGATGGCCACAATTGCGAGCGGTAGTCCTTCACACTTTCTCAAAATGTACTCACATATCTCCTCCAGGTGGAAAGGGCACGGATTCCCCTGAACGTCTTCCGACAGAAAAGCTGCCACGACTGAGCGGGATCAAGTGGCTCCATATTTTTTAACTGCCCATTGAACTCCTGGCAGGAAGTTGATGCCAGATCAGCATTCCGGGTTGTGATGATCACCCGGCTTCCATTACCGTTGTTGGGGAAGGCATGCTTGACCGCATCCCATTCATTTATGTGCCAGACGCCATCGAGGATGATCAGGTACCTCCTCCTCTGAAGCAGGTCCTTGATGATCGTCTTCAGCCACAGGCTATTCATAGTGTAGGCTCCTGGAGGGACCGGTCTCCTGATCACCCTCATGATCTGATCAAGCATGTCTTTAAGCAGCTCTTCGATCTTCAAGGACCGAGACAGAGTAATCCAAGCATACACTCTGAAATGCTTCTTCACGGCAGGGTCTTCATAAACTTGCTTCACCAGAGTGGTTTTGCCCAACCCTCCCATTCCCACAACGGAGATGACCTCCCGCACAAGAGACCCATCAAGTAACCCCCTGACCAGCTTGTTCTTTGGCTGCTCAATGCCCACTAGGTCAGTTTTATCTAGGAGAAGGGCATTACCTCGGTGGTCCACCCATGTGTTGTCTGCTCCAGTCGAGCTCGGATCTTGTTGAGCCCTGCTGAATTTGTGGCGCAGCCTCCGGTGCCCATTGCATATGTCCTTTACCCTGGAGTTTATGCGCTTTATCTCGGATGTGAGACGGTATCGAGCCTTCAGATTCTTGATGCAGCAGGACATCCTGCTGATGAGGCCAATGAACCCGACCCCATGATCATGTCTGAGGAGTAGCAAGAACTCGTCGAGCACATCCTCCATGTCGTAGGCTGTGTTTCTCAACTGCTTCACCCACACTCTGACTTCATCATCGCTTTCTTCAAGGGAATCTGCAACCCTGAGGAAGGCCCGGATACGCTCCAATTCTCCTCTCACTAAGAGGGCTTCTTCTTGGGTTCCTGTCAGGAGTTGCAGCTCGTTCTCAACGAATTGTGCAAGCTTGTTGAGTAGGTAAGTCACTGGACTCTCTGCCATGCCTCTAGTCTGGTGAGTGGTGGTGAGGTTTTTGGTTTATGTATTGCCTAAAGGCTTTAGACTGTGGTTGCAGAAGTTGAGGCCTGTCATAATGTCCAAACTGTTAAACTGTCTTAACTTTAGTGAATCTTATATCTACAGCTGCTTTGTGTGGGATCCATGTCTGATCAGCAAATTGTACAAGTTATAGTTTTTTCTTTGGGTGACACCCCTTTCGATTTTGCATGATCTTGTCGAATATTCTTGCCTTTGATAGCAATCTATTTAATTTTCTTGTTTCATGTGGAAAGTCCACAAGTATGTTTAGTTTTTTTGTGTTCCATCTGATTTGAAGAAGCTAATTAAAATTTCTTAATTTTCAGCAGAAATATCTTGCAGAATGCTGTCAAATATAATACACGGTAAATTCATGGGAAGTTTCAAAGGAGATTTCATGTTTTACTTTATTGGAGTAAATTCATATCTGACTCCAGGAATATTTAATTTAGACGTGCTTGTTGTGAGTTCACAATATCCAAATATATTTTAGCCACCACTTCCAGCCTGATCACAACGTTATGTTGCATTGCAACTGTAGAGCTGATTTTTGGTTAAGATTGATGGACGGAAATTTTGATCGGTTCAGAATAGCATAATGGTCAAGAGTTCTTCAGAATAAAGACTTTATCACCAGAGGCCGGGATAATCCTTCTATGCCTGAACGGTTGAGTGAAATCCGCGGACTTTCAATGAGTATTGCAAAAACCATATTTATTTTTTGACCAGGCCATGTGAAGAAAATTCAAGGAACATTTCTCTGGAGGAAGTAGAAGAATTTTTCAACTAAAGTAAGGCAATGAACAAGCTAATGAGCTCAGATATTTCATGAATTTCACTGTACAATGCTCTGAATTTTGTGGCATTACCCTATTAAGTCATCTCAAGTACAAAATGGTCAAGATTGCATACACATAACTTGTTCATACAATTCATATACGTAAATCTATATGTTAATTGATGGAGGAAACCCGATCAGCACAATCGGCAATGGAAAAACCGAACAACCTAGGCAATTGCTTGTACAAGGAACCCAATCTCCACAAATAAACCGTATCTGTCCCATCTAAGCAACAAGCCAGTTCCTCAACCGCTTTACACCTCCACAGTCCGGGACACCACTTTCACCTTCACCTACAAGTCTCTCCACAATTTCTGTCAATCAACAGTTTCCACCGCCATTAGCATTCTGCTGGAAGGTACTAGATGGACATTTTTTCTTGGCCAAAACATACAAAATCAACTGTTTACATCTTTTTGGTTGATTGTCAGAGAACCAAATGTCTTTGCTTGATGACATTATTGAAATGTCCAATAAACCATTTCTTCCTTGGAAATTTTTTTTGGGGCAAAATTCATCTAAATTGGTTCAGAACAGGTGATTGAGGTTACTTGCGTGAAATTTAGTACTTCTCTTCTTTTAATTTTTGTGTGCTTTAGGAGAATAGATCATCATTGAATATGCTATCAAGAGGTTTCTCTATCAAGCTTCCTAATAAATACTTTGGCGTTAGTCTCCAAGAAAGTTCTTGCCCTTGTACAGTTTACAGAACTAGACCAAGACTGAGTGGGACAACAACAAATCAAAAATTGAAAAAAGGACATTAATAAAAACTGAGCTACTAAAATATAAGGAAGTTATCAGACTCAATCCTCAATCACCAATGACATGAAACCCTAAAAACAGGGTCACACCAATAGATATTCAAAGCGTCTATACGAATAAGAACACGAGTTAGGTGGAGTTGACTAGGATCCCATGAGGATGAGAAAGCTACTTTTACCAGCACTGGTCTACTGAATGAACACACCATACCCAAAAAAAAAAGGAAAAAGAAGAGGCAATTCAAGACGCGTGTTCTGAGTCGCTCATACCTCGGTGTGCATATGCAGTGTCTTCCGTCTTGTCCCTCCTTTTATCTCCTGCTTGGCATTTTATCAAACATTTGGTGCACACACTTGTGAGGAAAGGCAGAACACTCCCCTGCGAGAATTTCAGAGGGTGAATTCTTCCAAGATTTCAAGAAGTTAAAAAAAAAGTCTGTCACCATAAAAATTGGATTCTGGGTGATCCTTGAAAATGAGCTTGATCAGTGATGGCAACGTCTAGACTTGACCATTCCAAGCGCCAAGGGAATTGGATGAACATATTTTACAAATGCAAGCTAGTTCCCTCCCTATTTGCAAGGTTGCCCGGGACCTACACGTTACTCAGAGGAGAAATTATAATGTTTTCACTATGCGTACGGAATTAATTTTCAATGAAAACCCATGAAAAATCATAAGTTATATTTTTTTAACAGATTTTACATAAATCTTCTGCATATTAAAATATCCCAAATTCAGTGGTCATTATTCTCATATGGAAAGGAAGGTCAAGGGTTTGAATCCCTACTTTCTCAAGGGGGTTGGGATGGAAAATATTTAATTTCAGGTATGTGTTTCAGCTTCTACACTCTATAAGTAGGCAGAGTAAAAGTCTTAGAGTAAGAATTATGTTAGGAGTAGAGTATAACCGATTAAAAAAAAAGTCATAAATTGATTTTTTGGAATAAATGTGTTCAATCGCCACAAATGTCGTTAAATTTAGGGATGTTTTTTTTTAAAACATCCGATTTTGTCCTTCAACTTCCTTTCTATAATTTTCTCCCTACAAGTGTAAAAGTTCTATAATTGCACTAGCTTTCCTCACTCATTTCAATCTTAGCTTTTTTCTATTGATTGCGTTGAAATTGTTACAACTAAATCTCTTGAAAGAATAAGCACGTTGATCTCATCTAGTGCTGGAAAAGATAAGACTACCAAACAAAATATCCATTATAATTAAAGGCTCAAACTATTTTCACCCTTTAAATGGTTATAACACTCCCTAACTTATTGAGTTGACAAAAATAACCTCAAGAGAACTAGTTAATAAAAATCACAAATGAAAAATGTGAATGTTGCTATTTATCGAAAGTGTAAAAACTACGTATTGTCATGAGAAAATTCAAGACTATCCACACTATTAGTATACCAATGATATTTTATTTCACCACCTCAGGTTTTTTGCACAGACTTCATTTCATCTCTTCTATTTACTAATGTGCTTAAGCTGATCTCTATAATGGAATTTTTATTTTTATTTTGCAAAGGGTCTGACCCTTGTTATCTTTGTTATTTAATGTCTGTTAAATATAAATATGATAAGTACATTAGAAGCCATAAAATTTATCATGAAAGTGCAATTAAGTCTTAAAACTTTAAAAAAATATAATTAAGTTCTAAAACTCCTCACAAAAGTGTAATTGAGTATTAAAATTTTCAAAATATATAATCAAGTCCTAGAACATATCATTAAAGTATAATCGAGTCTTAAAACTTCCATTGATTGCACTTTTTGAAAGTTTTATGACTTCATTGCACTTTTTGAAAATTTTTAAGAGTCAATTTCACTTTCTTTGTAAGTTTTATGGCTTAATTGCACTTTTGAAAAAGTTTGAGGACTCAATTATAATTTCATGATAAGTTTTAGGATTCCAATGCACTTATCCCATAAAGAGGTCAAAACTTTAACTAAAGAATTTCCCTATTAAAAACTTAAATTAATGAATTGTCTATTGCAAAGGGTTATCTCGAATTGAACTTTAGAAAAACATTGCAAATAAATTTACTTTATTATTATTCGTTTAAATTAGAATCCCAATCATTGCATGTATTAAAATACTTGAATCTTGGACAATTTTTGTAAAAAAGCAACGGACATGTAGACTTCTCTAACTTGAACATAAAACAAGAAGAAATGTAGTTTAAGAAAGGTTTATAAAAGTCATTAGATTGATTGGTCTTTTTTTTTTTTTTCATTTTCATCAATTTTACCACTTATGGGGTCTCAACGAAGGCTATTTTCCATTTAAACTCTAGAGTAGGGATGAATACGGTCCAGGTTGGGTCGGTCCACCTTCTAACCTTAGGATCAACCCGCACAATGTTGATCCTCAATTTTTGGGATCGATGACCGATCCTATTGAGTTTGGAACCGAGGACTGGACTGACCCAATGGGTTCGGTCCGGCTCCAAGGTCAACCCAAAACCAAACGATATTATTTCATTTTTTGTACTCCTTAAAAAAGCGATTGAGCACTGAATTGACCCAATGGGTTTGGTTTGGTTTCCAGGTCAACTTAGGACCAACCAATAATTTTTTTATTTCATTTTTTTGTACTCCTCGAAAAAGAAACCAAGGGTTCGATAATGAGCGAGGTCAGCTAAGAAAGGCAAGTGATGAGGATCAAGTTGGGTGAGCGTTAAACAGAATGAGCATCGAATGTCAAGCAGGGAGCAACAAGCCAAGTGAGCATCGAGTGGCAAGCAGCACAAATGACCCAAAGCAAGCGAGGCGAGTGTCGAGTGGCGAACGGAGAAGTTGTTTCTTTTGATTTTGGCAAATTGAAGACTAAAAAGACAAATAATACAAAAGAGAACGAATACTAGAGGATGATATCATAAGGATTTGTTTATGCCTTTTTGGATGCCGTGAAGACTCCTCACAAAAACATTTTCCTCTTTCGTAAATTATAACTATTAACACTGTAAAAGACATTAAAAATCTAAGTTATTAAAGAATAATATAAAATTACTCGAACTCCTCACTAATGAGCTCTTTAATGTTGTTGACGCTATTTATTTTAAGATTTTATCTATATAAAAAATTATAAAAAATATTATATATAGTCAGGATTTGTCTAGATTAAACCGACCCGAAACTCTTAGGACTGAAGACCAATCCGCAAAGTGCTGGTCCAGGAATTCTAGGACCAAGAACCAACCCAGTCTCCCTGAGAACCGAACCAGAATCGACAGGGTTGGGCCGATCCAGGGTTGCCGATCCAGGGTCGGTCCAGAGTTGACCCTGGACTGATGCTCACCCCTACTCTAGAGTGTATCTAAAGCTATTTAAAGGGTGGAAATAGAGTGAGAGTTACTGCATGTGATTCATCTTAACTTTAGTGACCCCCAATTCTGATCAAATAAAGCATCCATTCACAAAAATTACTAAAAATTTGTCTGCTATGAGAATAATATAACATGGCCCGATACCAAAAACTATCATGATCTTTCTACACTAAATCTGCACTAATCCTGAAAAGCACAGTCTATTTATAAAACAATTACAAACACGCGGCAGATCTTCCAATATTTTCTTCTTGAATTCTGACTTTGAGATCTAAATTTTGCAAGGATCACCAAAATAAAATTTATGGAGAGCATAACTTAAATAGTTCATCTGGGGGCGGTGGAGGAGGTCTTGTTGATGCGGAGTTTTTTTTTTTTAATCTTGAAAAGCCTAATGAAATTAGACAAAAGAGTTTCATAATCATATCTATCCCATCGTATGACAGATACCACTTTCCAAAGTGTAAGAACTTGATGATATTCATTTCCCTATGGGCATGTCTGTCATTCCCATCTGAATATTTAAGAGGCCTTGTACAGTACGATGAAATAGAACAAGAAGCTTTCTAGTTCAATGAAATTGGCATATATTTGAAAATGTACAAATTCCCTAAATAATTTCTGAACTCTTCTGGTTCCATATTAGTTCCGAACAGAGTAAACCAATATTAGGTCCCCAAAAAAAAAAAAAAAATCATCTTTGGAATTTTGTTTGCCTCCCTCTAGGTTAGATAAACCATGAATGTTTTTGTTCACTATTTTGAAAGCAAAAAAGTTTCTCAAATGCGTTCAAATAATGAAAATATATACATTGGCTAATTAAGTTTGGTGAAAAATGAAAGATTTCTAAAATAATTTTCTAAAAATGATCACTTGTAATGAATGAACAAAAAATATCTTTATCATCCATAAAAAATTTTAAACAAAATTTTTCATCAATAGTTAAAAAAATTCATTGATTAATTATTTCAAGCTATACATGTGACATCCCGATTTTTCCAATTCTATTTTCAATAAATTGAGACGGGCATTTCGTTGGCACACATATAGTTTCTTTTCCTTGAGTCGGCCACTCATGTGGAAACTAGTCTATCGGGTGAAGCTGTTAAGAGTTTCCAATGCATCGACTCGAGAATTTGACCAGAAGTGATCTTTCGACCAGGAGTTAATCTGCAAGGGTCATTACGGCATAATTAAAATCGATTAGAGATCGGAGATAGGTCGACTCGACAGAGGCATGTGATCAAGTGTGGGTGATTCCACCAGATCGCACAATTCTTGTTGATCGGCACTGGATGGACTTTTCTGTCGATTGGGTACCCTATGTTCGTATTTGAAACCTTGAGATTTCCTCGACAACCGAAAGTCGCAAATGTTTCAAAGATGTACATTGTGGCTTGAGATGATCAACCACAGGTCAAATGCATGGAAATTTTTAAAGGCTACCCGGTAGGTTGGGCGCGCAAGTATCGTCCAAAGTGAAATTAACCGTGAAATTGAGATTAAATTCAGAAATTGAAAGTCTGGGTGTGTCACAAATCATTTTAGGAATATTGACAAATCTTCGGAAGATTTTTTCATGCAAGCCGAGTTTTTCGGCAAATCAACCAAGATATGGCTAATTTGGCTCGAGAAATTAGTAGGCGCTTTGGTCGCGCTTTTGGGACGTAAGTTGGTCACATGGACCCAGTGAAGATGTGAATTGAAGCGTGGTGACATTGGATTAATTGTATGGATTTCATTTGACTCGATTGGAAGTGGATTGATTATAATTGAAGAATTTGATGTCTGAGAATTGGACCGGCGGAATGCAAGTTCAACCCATTGGAAGAGGTTGTGGGAGATAGTGGAATGTGATGTCATCCTAGGTCATGGTGGGCCATTTGGTGGGATTAAAGAAAAAGAAAGATAAAAGAAAAATGGTCCCATCTCTCGCTCTCCTCCTTCTCTCTCCTTCCTCTCTCCCTTCCGTTGGCTTCTCCTCCATCTTCTTTGTGCGAAAGACCAGAAAAATTGCAGAGGAAGAAGCCGAGGCAGCCCCTCGCCGTCCGCCTCCTTTGCCGCTCGTCGCCGCCGTTTGCACCGCCAAGCTGCTCGCCGTCCGCCCGCACCACCGGCCGCGCCATCGTCGCCCTCTCTCCTCTCTTCTCCGGCTCCGGTTTCTGCTTGAAAACCCAGCATATCTGAGGAGGTGTCGAAGCTGGCTGTAGCCCAGCCGAATCGCCGTCGGCCCGTCGCCGAAGCTCGCCACTACCACCGTCGTCCGCGCGAAGCCCGCGCCCGCGCGCCGCTCCGCCCGCTTTGCCCAGCTCGTCGTCCCGAGTTGCTGTTCAGCTCGCGCAAGAGCTGCCGGAGCTCGTTCGTCGCCGCCATGCACCACCGTTCGTCGCCACCAGCCACCGCCGTAGCTCCTCCGCCCACTCCCGACCCCAACCAGCCTCGGATCTGCTCATTTTCGGCCCCAACCAGCAGTGAGCAGAGAGTTGGAAAATGGGTATGCAGCGGACGTTTGGCTCGTTTTGGCCGCCTTCCCGAGCCCTAATGCTCGGCCCGCTTTGAGGAAAGTCGATCCTCGCGTCGTCCCGTCGTTTTGGTCCGCTCGGCTCGCTAATCCGGTGAGTTTAGCTCACTAAACCTCGCTTAGAGGGTTAATTATGCTTTAGGTGTGCTTAGCTTAAGTTGATTAAGCTTAGGTGGTTAATTTAGTTGATTTAATTATGATTTAGATTAAGATGTTTGTTTAATCTAAAGTATGTTTAATTAAATGCTAAGAGGGTTTATTTAAAGTTAAGCCTTGATGTGACACAAAATGATTTTAGTTTTGAATTATTTAAGTGCTTCGAAATTCTGGAAAATATTATATTATATTATAATCCGAAATTATTAAAATATTATTATTTTATAATAATAATAATTTAAAAAAAAAAAAAAAACAGAAAAATTATTTTTGACCCTAGGTTCTTTCGAATTTTCACGCCGATCGCTTTGTGCATTTAGAATTTGATATTGATGATTGGTTGTGGCGAATTGAGTGTTGATTGTGATTAATATGGATTCTTTATAAAATCACAAGTGTGGAAATGAATGGGCGATTGGCTAGTTATATGCCACCTATTAGAGGTCGCACAGGTGGGCCGTTATATGCCACCTATTAGAGGTCGCGCCGATGGGGCCGTTATATGTCACCTACTAGAGGTCGCGCCCGATGGGGCCGTTATATGCCACCTACTAGAGGTCGCGCCGAGGTCGCGCCCGATGGGGCCGATTATATGCCACCTACTGCAGAGGTCGCGCCCGATGGGGCCGTTATATGCCACCTAATAAAGGTCGCGCCGATGGGGCCGTTATATGCCACCCTTAGAGGTCGCGCCGATGGGGCCGTTATATGCCACCTATTAGAGGTCGCGCCCGGTGGGGCCGTTATATGCCTGCCAGAGGTCGCGCCCGATGGGGCCGTTATATGCCACACCTATTAGGGTCGCGCGAGTGGGGCCGTGATGCCACTGATTCTAATGTTGGCCGAGTGGGCGTGATTGTGAGCAATGATTGATTTGCTAGAATGACGTAATCGGCGAGTCGATTGATCGGCGAGACGATCCAGTGGTTGAATTGTTTTTATAATGTGATTGAGCCATGGTTGTTTGGTTATCATAATTGTACGTCGTTGAATTATATAAATTGTGCTAACCTGCAGATGAAGGCTGAGGCGAGGTAAGTCTTCTATGTGATGTGGCTAGGCCACCCTTTGGCGTATTTCTTCTAATAGGGGTTTAGGGGTTGAACTTTGCTTTGAGACGTTGTCTTAGTGGTTATTGAATAACCATTTCAGGTCCTTGGTGGACGGAGCGGCCAGATAGCTTTGGTTGGCATTGAGGAGTTGCAGAGGTGAAGTCATAAGATTGGAGAACGTGTTCGACTTGTAGGTTGTAGGACAATTCATTTTTTTAGAGCCGGTCTTTTGTAGACTTTTGGCCGTAGACCTCTGTTTGTAATTCTGTTGAATTATGGAAGTGTTATGTTGTGGTTTTGCTTTCTGCTATTCTATCCCGTATTTTATTGTCGGGATTTGTTTCGCTTCCGCATGCGTAATAAAATAAATGGGTCGGCGACACTACCTGGGAATGTCGCATTTGATCGACCGCAGTGGGATGTGCTCGCGCTCGGGGTTCGGGGCGTGACAATACAATCAATCATTTCCAAGAAAAAGTTTTACAATCATTCATTTTCTCTAAAATAAAAGCATGCAAGATTGAAAAGGAACCTGCTTCAATTTTTATTCTTTTTCAATATTCTCTTCTTACGCCTAAAAGATGAATGTTGTTCATGTCAATATTAAATAGGCTTAACTTCTCAACATGCTATCTCAATCCACTTAAAGTCTAGTCCTTAAGTTTTAATGGGTAGTTTCACATTAGGATAATATTCTTATTCGGACTCAGACGCATATAAATTCAAGCTTCCTATGACCATTCTGGCCGTGACGAATCTCGTAAATCAAATCTCGGTCTCCTTTGGAGAGCATTTTGCTGTTTTGATACATTTTTCCGGTAAAAATTCTCTATTTGAGTAATCTGTTAATGAATTTGATTATAAGAATAAATTAGTATAATTTTTTTTTCTATTAGGGCATTAACTTTTTCTCTTATGCGGCAGATTTATTCCATCCTTCTAACTCACTTGAGGTGGTAATGCTTTAGTGTTCTCTATGCAACCACAGGAGAATGGATTGATCTCTCGATTTCTCACTTATCGTTGTATAAGTCGTATACTGATTTTGCATGTTATTTATGTTTTTTCATTTCACTCTCGGGAGAAGCCAATAAAAATTTCATTATTACTTTTGTTTTCTTTAATTCTGCATATCAGTATTCTTAAAAGAAACCTTTTTTTTTCCTCCTGGATCGCATGTTACTGAAAACCTTTCTCCATTTCCTTCATTCTTTTCTGAAAGAAATCTTTTTTTGAACTTTTGTGATTTATCTAAAAGGAAAGTGTTGATAAACTTATTTAAAATGTCCAATATTAATCTATTTTTCTTCAAATTTGTATTAAGGGATGTGCAGTGTACTTTGAAAGCTCCATGGAGAGGCTAATAATATGTCTAATTATATTAGAAGATAATGTCCCCTGTCAGACAAACAAACTATAAAAAATGACATTTTGAAGAGGCACCAATGTATGTCGACTTGAATGAGTTAAATAATGGGCAACCCCATTATTCTTGACATGGTCATAGTCATATATTATCATGCACGCACCCACAGAAGCTTCATTTGGCTATTTCATAGTTTGTCAAACCGTCCATCTTATCTTCTCCGTCTATTGCGTGTTCCATTGGAACCATCTTAATTTACAATAAAATAGAGTAAACAATTTGCTATATTATAATTGCCAAAATGTAATCCACCCAATGTAAATGTTTTATTGTTTTGTGGTCCTTACATCTGATATACATATTTTTTTCCTTTCTTGTGCATCATCAGACAAGTCGTTGGGTGGGTTGCCTCAGGAGATTGCAGATTGGAGTCTGTTCTCTGCGTTCTAGGACTAGGAGTCTGAAATACATGGAGAAGTTTGACGTCACTTGGGTGAAGCAGTACCTTTCCAGCATCGTCTTCGGATGTCTGAAACCGAGGTTATAATCCCCAGAGGCGTCAGTTGATTGTAGAGGGCAGGATATAAAGAAGACTTGGCTAACTACCAAGTAGTTAAAAGGATGTTGGTGCCCAGTTATATGACACTAATTTGGCAAGCAGATACTTTTGTTCCTACACAACACGGTATAATATAAAAAGGGAATGTAAATTGCATTTCATTATGACTAAGGCAACATTTTTCCTATGCCTATCAGATGACGCGCCGTAAGCTAATGAGCTCACCATCTGGCCATTCCTCTTATCCTGTTTATGACACTATACAATTTTTTGAAATCCGTATTAAAATAGTAGGGTACTCTGGCAATTAACAGAACCCAAAAGGCCATGGTTTCGCCAACTAAAAATCTTGAAAAATTCTAGAAATTTTATATATGATATTTTAAGATTACTCTACAATTTTCATAAAGGATGCTCGTTAAAATTCTTGACTAAAAATTCTGTGGAAAATATAAATAAGAGAAAGGTCGGTTCAATGTCTGTAAAAATAGATTATATATTTGATTGTTTTTCAAATATATTTTTGTCATACAAAATCTGAAAAAATTGAATTTAAAGTATGTTGTAGAAAAGTGAATAAGGGATGACTTTTGTGAAGGATACCCCATGCAATTCACACTACACAAGTCAATACAAAATTCGCAAAACCAAGGATCCTACTGAAAACCAAATCTGACTTAGGGTCCGTTCGTTTCCGGAAAATATCATGTTTCCGGAAAACATTTTCCTAGAAGTCATTTTCTAGGAAAATGACTCTATTTTCCAATGTTCGGCCCAAACCTAAACTTTAAGTGAAAAATATTTTCCATCGTTCGTTAGCTAATTTAATTGTTTGAGAAAAATTATCAAAAATTGAATTTTAATTAATTGACCAAAAATTTACTTTTATTTTTTATATTTTTAAATGATTTTTTTAATTATTTGTTTTTTAAAAAAATCAAAATTTTTATTATTTTTTCTTTCTTTTTCTTTTTCCTTTTTCCTTTTCCTTTTTCCTTTTTCTTTTCCTTCCTCCTTCCTCCTCCTTCTTCTTCCTTCTTCCTCCACCGCCCCCTCCTTCCTCCTCCTTCTTCCTCCTCCTTCCACTGCCGCCGCCTCCTTCCTACTTGACAATGGCTGGCTTCCTAGCGGCCGACCAAGACCTGGTGGCCAAATCCAGCGAGCTTGAAGCTCGGCCGATCTCACCCAAGCTCGCCACGAGCTTCCCGGGCTCGGCAAGTTGTGAGCTCGCCGGATCGACGGTGGAGCTCGGGCTCGCCTGGATCGGGAGTTTGAGCTCTGGCGCCAGATCCGGCGAGCTCGGGCAAGGCCCGAGCCCCGCCCAGCTCGCTGGATCTGGTGAGCCGTGAGCTCCACCCCAGGCTAGTGAGAGCTCCACCTCGCCTGATTTGGCAAGGCCCGATCTTGGCTTCCTTAGATCGGGCTAGGCGGAGCCTCGCCAGCCTGGGGCGAGGCTCGAGTTAGCTTGCGGCCAGTCGACGAACGCCGCCGTGGCCGGTCGTCAGCTGCTGCCAAAGAAGAAGATGAAAATGAGAGAAAGAAAAGAAAAAAAGAAAAGAAAAGGAAAAAAAATTAAAAATCGATTTAAAAAGAAAAAGAAAAAGAAAGCATAAAAATAAAATGAAAATGTATCGGTAAAAAGAAGCAAGATGGAAGAAGTTATGGAAAACGTTTTCCACTTCTCAAAAATGGAAAACGTTTTCCTCACTTTTAAAGGTGTTTTTTCCAATGATAGAAAACATTTTCCTTGATTAGTTCATTTCTCATGAAATGAACACCGAAAAATCCAAAAAACGTTTTCCCAGAAGTCCTTTTCTGCGAAATGAACGGACTGTTAGACAACATCCACTATTTTAGCTCAAGTTTTCAGAGTTCGAAGCTCGAGTGTGCATGAGATTGAATGGATAATAATTCCATGACATATACATGGACCCGATAACTAAGGTTTCAAACATTTTAGCTAGATAACCTTTTTCGAAACTTCACACTAAGTACAAAACATTTATGGGATTACGAAAATTCAAGAAACTCTAAGGAAACTCTCCTCGCCATACAACAATCGATTGATACATGATAGAATGGAGGGTGCTCAATTGCCTTGGCTCCTAAAGGACTGCGGTCGTGGTTCGGCCAGTTCCTGAGTCGTTGATGTTCGAGCCGAGAAGACGTTGCGCTTGACGGCGATGACGTGAGCAGCTAAGCTGGCAGGAAAGAGCGAGTGGGGTTTGTGGCTGTTTCTTGGTATGGGTAAGGACGAGATGAGGTGCAGTGGCTAGCGTCGTTGGCTTCTGTGAGTGGCCGGGGGTTGTGGTGCAAGCAAAGGTGAAGTTAAAGCGAAAAATGGAAGAAACAGAGGAAGACTCAGGTGGTGAAAGCAAGAAGAAAACGAGCGGCTCCGTTCTTTTCTCTTCCAACTCAATCTTCACCGTTTCGCTGCTATTGAGGTGTCATCCATCTAAAGAAAGTGTTGGGGGAGGCGACACAGAGCTAGTCTCCATTGTTGACTCTAAGGGAAGACATGGCAAGGTGTTGGACGTGCTACGGTGTGAAGCGAAAACGAGGGAAAGGCTGACTTCCTCTTCTGCTGCTTGTGGTCTTTGTGCCACAAGGAAGAATTTGGCAGAGGTTGCTGGCCAGTTGACTTCTCTGCACAATCTCACACCAGCTAGAATTCATGAATGCTGCTATTGCAGTGAGGTTGAGGTGGTGATGGCGCTGGTGATTGCTATGGCGGTAGTCTGGTGGTGACGCGGTGTCGGGTTGGCGTCGCCATGAAATAAGGGCGTTGCAATTGAGGCTTAGATGGCTTGGTAACGACAAGAAGGAGCGGAGGTTAAAAGTCTTCGCAATGGTGCAATTGGTACAGTCCGATGTCGAGTTCAATGATGTGGCGTGGACCATTAGGCGTTCGGGGCTCGCAATACGTCGAGCAAAAATCCGAATGTCATATCGAGTATGATTTATGAAATGTGATTTGATTCAATATATTAAACCAATTTATAATACAGATTCTAAATTGGTTTTGTGGAGAAAATTGATTAGTGAAAAAGTTTTGTTTTGGTTTGTGAAGCCAATTGTGATATGGATTGATAAAAGACTAAATGCTACACAATAACGTAATTTCGTGAGAGTTACCTTTAGAGTCTTGTACTATTGATATGTATTAGAGGGATTAAGTATTACACGGTAACGTCAGTATTATAGTTAAGGGCTAAGTGCTACATGATAAAATAATTTCATGGGAGCCATCTTTATAACCTTGTACCATTGATATACGTGGATCAAGGACTAATTGTCACACGATAACATAACTTTATAAGAGCCACCTCTAAGTCTTTGTGCTACTCAAGGGTTAAGTGCTATATGATGACATAAGTCTCATGGGAGCCACTTCTAGGGCATTGAGATGTGATGTGATACAAGTTTGGACAATGGAATAGATCATTAACATGTGTTTTTATTAAATTGACAAATGGACTTGACCATTGATATTTGTATTGTGATGGCGGATTTAAATATGTATTTTGATTTGTAGGAAACTTTGTTAAAATGAAACAACTCATATTTGATTTGATACGTATTTTATAACTTGAGTTTGGATTATGAGTTTATGGTATTTGCTTCATCTACGGGCATAGTAACTGCATGATCTGATTAGAAGAGATACGTACTACTCACTGAGCTGTGGTTGCTCACCCGTCTTTCCAAATCTTTTCAGATTCTTTGATTGGTACTCATTTAGTACAGTGAGAGCGTTATCGATGGGGACTTTTGGAAGTGGAATTTGGATACAGTTTGAGGCTGCATCTTTTAGATAAAAGAATGACCATGTCACCCCATCCCTGTAGTTTCGCGATGTGACAGAAAATTACCTTACACTAGTGTTTGTATTCTTTACACATGCATTATATGGTCAACATTTGTTATACTAGCAGTTAGACTCTCTTTGAAATGAACGTGGCAAACGTTAAGCACATACTATTCTCAGATCAGGCCAAAAGGCTCAATCCATTACTTCCAGCATGGAGGGAACGCATTGCTACTCATGCTAGTGCCTTGGCAAGAAGAGGCTTCGCCCACGGACAACAATCTATCTATGGGTTGGACGTCCCAGCCTCCATCTCTCCAATATCCACAGTAGACTTCTGGAATGTGTGCGACCTTTGATAGTCTTCGTCATGCTCGTGTCGCATAAACTTTTTGACCAACTGATCAGGCATGTCAAAGAACTCAAGTAGTTTGAGCTTGGTCAGATACTCAATGCCTGATGGCAGCTTCTCCAGTAGCTTGCAGCGCTGAATGATAAATTTTTCAAGGCAGGGCATCGCTCCTTCCTCCACTTCCACGGATCTGAGTTCGTCAAACTTGTCGAGACCGAGAATTCTCAGCTTCCTAAAACCTTTGGATTTGAAGCATAAGGTCTTTCCTTCGAAGACCTGGAGCAGCTCGAGATGAATGAGGTTAGGCAGACTTTGCAGTAATGCAAGTGGGTCATCCTTCAGCCTACTCCATCGTAAGTGCAACTTGACAAGACTATTGAGAGTGGCTAACCAGTTTGGTAGCATCTTAAGACGCCCTCTCAAGTAGATCCTCTGTAGTGATTGAGGTGGAGACGTAAGGTGTTGCAGATCCAATATCTCGTCATCCTCGACTGAAGCCACAGATAGTGCACAGAGGTTGGTTAATTTTTCTATCGATGAGCACAAAGCCCTTCCATCCTCTTTCCTCAACTTTAGGATGCCCAACCTGCTTAACTGCGTCAGCTTCCCGAGCTCTCTCATGAGGATGTCATTCCTTTCGTCGTTTGCCTCTATGTAGCACAACTTTTGAAGGGACTGCAGAGCCCCGATCTCCGTGAGTGCCTTGAAGCCATACTTGTAGTGCAAATACCATATGTTCTCATATCGATACACCAAGAGATGCCGGAGTTTTTGTAATTTCAAGATTTCAATAGGTAATCGCCTTACATTTGTGTGCTTAAGATCTAGTGTCTCTAGGTTCTGAAGCCTCCCTATCGAAGTAGGAATTGTTTTAACTTCGGTGTGCCTCAAGTTTAAATATCTTAGGCAGTAGCAGTCAACAACTTGAACTGGGAACCTTGACAAAGGTGTGCCTTGCATGTCTAAGACATTAAGCAGTTTAATGTCACATCCCAGGACGAAGTCAATGAATCCCCTGTCTACACCGAACATGTATAGAGAGCGGAGACGAGAAAGTGACCTATTTTGCTGTGCAGCTTTAAGGTTGTTGTGCAATGAAAGGCGGCGAACTTTATTTGGCCACGTGTCGGTCTTCTCTTTGGCGATCGTTGCGAAGCTTTGATCACTTGACTTTGAAGTTATTATGTCCCTCTGGAAATTATGGATGCGGCACAAGTTGAACCTTCCGTCGGTTGTTGTTTCGGCCACTTGCACTAGGCTTCTGTTCAGGAGCTCGCTGAAGTATTCCTTTGCAACTTCTTCAAGCGTCTTGCCTTCTTTTCTCTCGACAAACCCTTCCGCTACCCAGAGCCGGATCAGTCTCCCGTGCTCCATGTGGTGACCGTAGGGAAATACACTCAAGTGCAAGAAACAGGACTTCAGGTAGTACGGCAAATCGCTAAAACTGAGGGAAAGCACCCTCTTTAAGTTCTTGAGCCTGTCGTTGCCATCAATCTCGGCACGAAGGCTGCATCGTAAAGCATCCCATTCATCGATCCTCTGTTTGTCTTTCACGGCCAGAACACCACTGATGGCCATGATTGTGAACGGCAGTCCGTCACACTTTCCCAAAATGTACTCACATATCTCCTCCAGGTGGGAAGGGCAAGAGTTCTTCTGAAATGTACTCCAACAGAAAAGCTTCCACGACTCTTCTGGATTGAGTGGCTCCATTTTTTTTACCAGGCCATTGAACTCCTTGCAGTAGGTGGATGCCAGATCGGCATTCCGAGTTGTGATGATAACCCGGCTTCCACGATCGTTGTTGGGCAAGGCATGCATGACTGCATCCCATTCGTCTCTGCACCATGCATCATCGAGGACAATCAGGTACCTCCTTCTCTGAAGTTGGTCATTGATGATCTTCAACCAATCGCTATTCATAGTGTTGGCTCCTGGAGGGACTGGTGACCTCATCACCCTCACGATCTGTTCAAGCATGTCTTTGAGGAGCTCTTCGATCTTTGAGGACCGAGAGAGAGTGATCCAAGCGTACACTGCAAAATGCTTCTTCACGGAGGGGTCTTCATAGACTTGCTTCACCAGAGTGGTTTTTCCCAGCCCTCCCATTCCAAGGAGGGAGATGACCTCCCGCCTGTGAGCCCCGTCAAGTAACTGCCTGATCAGCTCGTTCTTCGGCTGCTCGATGCCCACAAGGCCAGTTTTATCCAGTAGGAGGGCATTGCCTCGGTTGTCCATCCATGTGTTGTCCGTGCTGGTCGAGCTTTGATCTTGTTGAGCCTTCCTGAATTTGTGGCGCAGCCTCCGGTGCCCATCACATATGCCCTTTACTCTGGAGTGGACGCGCTGTATCTCTGACGTGACACGGTATCGGGCCTTCAGGTTCTTGATGCAGCAGGACATCCTGTTGATAAGGCCAGTGAACCCGACTCCATGATCATGACTCAGGACCAGCGAGAACTCGTCGAGCGCGTCCTCCATGTCGTAGGCTGTGTCTATCAACTGCTTCACCCACACTTGGACTTCCTTGTCGCTTTCCTCAAGGGAATCTGCGACCCTGAGGAAGGTTCGGATTCGCTCCAATTCTCCTCTCACTGAGAGGGCTTCTTCTCGAGCGCCTGTCAGGAACCGCACCTCATTCTCAAAGAATTGTGAGAGCTTGTTGAGTAGGTGAGTCACTGGGCTCTCTGCCATGCCTCTAGTCTGGTGGGCGGAGGTGAGGTTTTTGGTTTATGTGTTGCCTAGAGTTTAGACTCAGGCTGCAAAAGTTGAGGCTTTTCGTATCCTCTGGAATGTTTAACTGCTTAACGTTAGTGAATCTTAGATTTATTGCTGCCTTGTGTGGGATCGACGCCTGCTTAGCACGTTGTACAAGTTTTGGTTTATTTTTAGTTATATCCTTTATTTCTTGCATGTTCCTGTTAAATATTTTTGCCTTTGACAGCAAGCTATTCAATTTTCATGTCTCGTGTGGAAAAGTTTGCAAGCATGTTTAGTAGTTTATTCTTTTGTACTTTCATCTCATATAAATAAGCTAACTAAAATTTCCTGATTGTCAGAAGAAATAACAACTTGTCGAATATAATATATCCAAGGCAAAATCACGGTAGTTTCGAAACTTTCTTGCTTTATTTTATCCGAGTAGATTATTATATGAAACCAAGAACCCCTAATCTAGACATCCCTCTTGTGAGTTCACAATCATGTCATTTTATTCGTGTAGTATATCGATATATATTTCAGCTACCAATTCTTGCTCGATCACACCATTATGTGGACACAAATTTTTATTAAAAAACTTGCATTGCAAGGTATAAGAGCTGATTTTGACTAAGATCGATGGAGGAAAATTTCAATCAATTGAGAATATCATGATGGCCAAGAGTTCATCAGAATGAAGACTACATCACCAGAGGCCAGGACATTCCATCTGTACCTGAACACTCAAAATGAAATTCGCGGACTCGTCACTGAGTATCGCAAAAGCCAAATTTATTTATTTTTTACCAGGTTACATGAAGGAAATTCAAGCAACATTTCTTCGCTAGGATTTAGAAGAAATAAGAATCAACTACAGTAAGACAATGCACAAGCAACTGAGCTCAGGTTTTTGGCGAATTTCACCGTACAGTGCTCTGAATTTTCCATGGCATTACCCCACTGAATCATCTACTAAACGAAATAGTCAAGATTGCGTACAAATAACTTGTTATATAAATCATACGCGTAAATTTGTAGCGATATATACGTCCTATTCTTCTACTGGTGAAGGAGGGGTGGATAAGATTTGAGAGGAAAAGTAACATCAATCGAATTAAAAAAGGACTACCATTACGTATGAAGTTAATAATCAGAAAACGTAAAAAAAGTCACATTTCAGTGACTCGTGACGGATAGCATTAATTAATAGAATGACATCAAATAAATCTTTATAAAATGCACAATTATGGAGCCTTTTCGATTAGATTAGAGCGGCTGTCGCTGTCTATTATGTGGAGATGATTAGGATTCCATGAGGATGAAAAGTTAGTTTTGTCTCGCCACTATTCCAAGTCAAGACAGGAACTCCCTCTTTACAAGTCTTTAAAAACATGCAATTAATTTATTAACCATTTGTTATATCCATATTGTTAGGCCACTGTCTCTTATTTTTTGTGAACGCATTTCACTTTTCGATCAAATCATAGACCATACTCTCAATTTTTTATCGATGATCTTGCATTGTCATATTCGTCCATGTTAATGATTTTTTACCAAAATTAGACAAATGGACTTAATTGACAAAATGTGAAAATTTTGGTGACTCAATTATCACAATTAAAATGTTTATGACTGAATTGACTAATGTGCAATAGGTTTATGACTTTTTTTTGGTAATTTTTTCCCATAATTCTTTATATGATAGTAGTCAAGCACGAACCCATAGAAACTTCGTTCGGCTCTTTTATAGTTTGTCAAACCCTCAATCTTCCCCAGCTACTGCGTGCTCCATGGAAACCATCTTATAATATACAATACAATAGATTAAATAATATGAAAAACATTAAGATTGGCGATATGTTATGCATAGCATTAAATAAGTACTTAATCTCTACATCACCCAAAGCAAAGTGGATGATCTTTAACACTTTAGTGAGAATTGTCAAATTAGTCCTAAACATATTGTACGGATGTCAATTAAACGGAATATAACTTAATAGTAGAGTGTCACCTTGACATAGTGGAAGTCATCAATTTGAGCTTGATTATCCCTAAAGCTAATAAGAGTTTTTATATTTTGAGTTACTGCCCCCCGGTTATTTGCGATGAGATTCTCTTTGGAAAGTTATGTTGAATAAAAAGAATCACTCAAAAAAGATGTCAAAGCAATGAGTTATACTATTTTAAAGTTTTGCCCAATCAATCAATCTTTGAATTGGAGAAATAACGAGAGAGAGAAGAGAGAGAGAGAGAGAGAGAGAGAGAGAGAGAGAGAGAGAGAGAGAGAGAGAGGTGTTGTAGTGGCTTTTTCACACATTTTTCTAGTAATTTATTATTTATATGGTAACATCAATGGTTTCTAGCAAAAATTGATTAGAGAATTATATTGAAATTTTATATAAAAGTTTAAGATTAAATAGTAAAATTAAAAGGCTGAAGACTAAATTGATATTTGTATAATGTATTTAAATTCAATGGGGTAATTTTCCCTTACATTTTATAAAGCCTAAGAAAGCAACGTCCTTGTTTGATAAATTAGGGTTGCATTATGGGCCATCAAATCAGCTCCTCTTTCTGCTACTCTGTGAAGGGAGAAAATATTGGGTGGTCCGGGACCGCCACGTCAGCGTGGTCCCGGACTACTCACGCGGTGCCACGTGTATGGAGAGGGGGACAAAAGAGAGAAAGAGGAGAGAGAGCGTCAGAGAAGTGGGTCCAGTTTCGGTCCTTTGTCCCCTCCCCATACACGTGGCGTCACGTGAGTGGTCCGGGACCACGCTGACGTGGTGGTTCCGGACCACCCAATATTTTCTCCTGTGAAGGCTACATTCGCCTCCAGTCAACTTTCTCTGGCCATCCATTCGATTGGTACTTTACAAGTTGTGAACATTACCTACATATAAAATTGATTAAATATGAAGGTGGGGCCATTAGCGAAAGCCAAATAACCAAAAAAAAATGATTAAAACATCTATTTTTGTACTTTCTTCGATTGTTTTTTTTTTTGGTAAGTAATAATAATATATGAGAGCTTTGAACCAATATTTACACAAGATTCGGCATCACAAAATTTGCACTCATCAAGATAAAAGTCTATGCGAGTGGAAGGGAGCCGGATGTAAAAGAACCCGCAAGAGCAGCCAAAGCACACAAAAGCCTATACAACAGGCAGAAGGACAAACGGGAAAAGAAGGTCGTTTAGGGCCAAGAGGAAGCCACAACGAGACCAACCTCACGAAAACAACCAGCTACAAAATTATAATTAAGACAATAATTAAACTTAAGACAGCGACGTGGGCAACTTCCCTCGGCCATGGACGCAACAGAAAATTCAAGGGCGTCTCTCTCTGTCTCTGTCTCTCTCTCAAACTAAAGACAGCGACGTGGGCAACTTTTCTCGGCCATGGACGCAGCAGAAAATCCAGGGGCGTCTCTCTCTCTCTCTCTCTCTCTCTCTCTCTCTCTCGTTCTCTCTCTCTGAGTGTGGCAAGTAGTCAGGTTGGGATATGTTCCTAGAAATCGGAATAGAATATGGCCCCGAGTCAATTTCCGGGGGTAAATTGCAAAGAACCTTCCAACGTCGGGAGCAGAGCAGGTGGAGATGGCTTTGCGGAAACTGAAATATCAACGGCCACTTGGCACAATACCTTAACCTTAGGGTGCATAATGTAATTCGGCCAATCTTATTATTTTGTGGTCCTCAAACCTGATGTACATAGGTGCGTTGGCTCAGGAAATTGCAGAATTGGTGTATGTCCTGGGTGTTCTAGGACTAGGGAGTACGAGCACAGACGTCACTTGGCTGAAGCAGTGCCTTTTACAGCATTGTAATGTCCGAAACCGATGTTACAATCGCTAGAGGAGTTGGTGTTGACTGTAGAGGGAAGCATATGAAGAAGGCTCGGCTAGCTCCGACTAGTTTGGAGGGTTTTGCATGACCAGATATATGACGCTGAGTAAACAAGCAGATACTTCTGTTCCTGCATAACACAGGGTATGACATAACCAGGAGTTGTAAATCGTATTTTCATTCTGACTGAGGCAGCAATTTCCCTATGCCTGTCAGATGACATGCCGTAAGCTAGTAAGCTTACCATCCGGCACATTCCTCTTATCCTGTTAATTCCGAGAATTCAACTTCCTCACCAACATGGCTGATGATCAATTTAATGGTATGATTAGCAAGATGAAGTGATTGGCAGGTACCCCGTTACAGGGCGACTTACAGAAGAATGCCAAAGTTTTTGATTGCTGGAGATCCCCTACTGAGTCACAACTATCAAAATGAGGAACCTTGCTAGCAATATGCACTCAGAAAAGCAATCTGTTAGGGAATGCACATGGATTAGTAAAACAAGGTTGCTGGTTTACAACCTCATCTGTCAAAATACTAGGTGGATCGTTTGCTGAACACGTGCAGGCCAAATTGATATGGAGATGACAGTAGGATAACAAGAGACCCGGAGCAAGCAGTGGATAGTATTCAGTTTAGGCTGGTGTTAGAACGCTATTACTTCCGATGTATCCTCTATCCATTAGTGAGATTGTGTTTGACACTGATACACAATGAACAAGTAGAAGAATTGTGCCAGGGTTCCAATCTGTCTATTAAAGTGGCAACAAATATAAGTACTTTGAGCCTTTCTCTTTAACAGTAGTTCTGGATCTTCCCACTGCAAATGGCTTTTGAAAAGGTTGTTTGTTCTTCCCCTCCAAGCAATCTGTTGTGTTGATAAAGGTACTTCAGTTTAGTTGTCTACAATAGGTTGTTCATCTTTCGTTGGCCTAGATACGAGCCTCTTATTATAGTACATTGACGAACATTCATGATGCCAAAGGAGAAAGTGCATTTCGCGAGGAGAAAACAGTGAACTAGCTGCTTCATTCATGTCATTTACAGGCGTAGAAAATTACATTAACTTAGTATTTACATTATTTTACCTGATATTGTCAACATTTTCTATACTTACGGTCATACTCTCCCTTGTATGTACATTGCAAACATTATGCACATAAAATTCTCACATCATGAAAAAAAGAGAATACATTACTTCCAGCATGGAGGGAACTGATTGCTCCTCATGCCAGAGCCTTGGCGAGGAGAGGTGTCGCCGTCGGACGATCTCTCTATTGATTGGACATCCCAGCCTCCATCTCTCCAATATCCATAGTAAACTTCAGGAATGTGTGCGACCTTCTGATAATCCTTGTCCTGCTCGTCACGCACAAACTTCTTGACCAGCTCATCAGGCATGTCGAAGAACTCAAGTACTTTGAGCTTGGTCAGATACTCAATGCCTGACGGTAGCTTCTCCAGTAGCTTGCAGCGCTGAATGATCAACTTTTCCAGGCTGGGCATTGCTCCTTCCTCCACTTCCACGGATCTGAGTTCGTCAAAATTGTCGAGACCCAGAATTCTCAACTTCTTAAAACCTTTGGCTTTGAAGCATAAGGTCTTTCCTTCATAGACCTGGAGCAGCTCGAGATGCACGAGATTGGGCAGACTTTGGAGTGATATGAGGGGGTCATCCTTCAGCCGACTCCACCGTAAATGCAGCTTGACAAGACTGTGAAGAGTGGCTAACCAGTTTGGTAGCATCTCGAGACGCCCCTTCAAGTAGATCCTCTGCAGTAGTTGAGGCGGAGAGATAAGATGTTGCAGATCCAATATCTCGTCCTCCTCGATTGAAGCCACAGATATTGCACGGAGGTTGGTTAATTTCATGATCGATGAACATAAAGCCCTTCCGTCCTCTTTCCTCAACTTCAGGATGCCCAACCTGCTTAGCTGCGTCAGCTTCCCGAGCTCTCTCATGATGATGTCATTCCCCTCGTTGTCCGCCTCAATGTAGCACAACTTTTGAAGGGACTGCAGGGCCCCGATCTCCAGGAGTGCCTTGAAGCCGTACTTGTAGCACAAATAGGATATGTTCTCATACCGATACACCAAGAGATGCCGGAGTTTTTGCAGCTTCAAGATTTCGACAGGCAATCGAGTTACGTTTGTGTACTTAAGATCTAGTGTCTCTAGGTTCTGAAGCCGCCCTATCAAAGTAGGAATTGTTTTAACCTCAGTATGCCTGAAGCTTAAATATCTTAGGTAATACCAGTCAACAACTTGAACTGGGAACCTTGACAAAGGTGTGGCTTGCAAGTCTAAGACATTTAGCAGTTTAATGTCACATCCTAGGACAAAGTCTATGAATGCCCTGTCCACCCCAAACATGTATAGAGAACGCAGATGAGAAAGTGACCTGTTTTGCTGTGCGGATTGCAGGCTGTTGTGCAATGAAAGGCGGCGAACTTTATCTGGCCACGTGTCAGTCTGCTCTTTGGCAATCGTTGCAAAGCTTTGATCTCTTGATTTTGAAGTTATTATTTCCCTCTGGAAATCATGGATGCGGCACAATACGACCCTCCCGTCAGTTGTCGTGTCAGCCACTTGCATCAGGCTTCTGTTCAGGAGCTCGCTGAAGTAGTCCTCTGCGACTTCTTCAAGGGTCTTACCTTCTTTTCTCTCAACAAACCCTTCTGCTACCCAAAGCCGGATCAGTCTTCTGCGCTCAATTTGGTGACCCTCGGGAAATACACTCAAGTGCAAGAAACAGGACTTCAGGTAGTGCGGCAAATCGCCGAAGCTGAGGAAAAGAACCCTCCTCAAGTTCTTTAGCCTGTCGTTGCCATCGATCTCAGCACGAAGGCTGCGCCGTACCACATCCCATTCGTCGATCCTCCGTTTGTCTTTTGCAGCCAGAACACCACTGATGGCTACAATTGCGAGTGGTAGCCCTTCACACTTTCTCAAAATGTACTTACATATTTCCTCCAGGTGGGAAGGGCACGAATTCCCCTGAAACGTCTTCCAACAGAAAAGCTTCCACGACTGTTCAGGATCGAGTGGCTCCATATTTTTTACCAGCCCGTAAAACTCCTTGCAGGAGGTAGATGCCAGATCGGCATTCCGGGTTGTGATGACCACCCGGCTTCCGTGACTGTTGTTGGGCAAGGCATGCTTGACCGCATCCCATTCATGTATGTGCCATGCATCATCAAGGACAATCAGGTACCTCCTCCTCTGAAGCAGATCCTTGATGATCATCTTCAGCCAATGGCTATTCATAGTGTTGGCTCCTGGAGGGACCGGTTTCCTGATCACCCTCATGATCTGATCGAGCATGTCTTTGAGGAGTTCTTCGATCTTTGAGGACCGAGAGAGAGTGATCCAAGCATACACCGTGAAATGCTTCTTCACATCAGGCTCTTCATAGACTTGCTTCACCAGAGTGGTTTTGCCCAACCCTCCCATTCCCACGACAGAGATGACCTCCCGCCCGAGAGCCTCATCAAGTAAACGCTCGACCAGCTCATTCTTCGGCTGCTCAATGCCCACTAGGTCAGTTTTATCCAGTAGGAGGGCATTGCCTCGGTGGTCGTGCCACGTGTTATCTGCCCCAGTCAAGCTCGGATCATGTTGAGCCCTGCTGAATTTGTGGCGCAGCCTCCGGTGCCCATCACATATGCCCTTTACTCTGGAGTGGATGCGCTTTATCTCAGATGTGACGCGGTATTGAGCCTTCAGGTTCTTGATGCAGCAGGACATCCTGCTGATAAGGCCAGTGAACCCGACTCCATGATCGTGTCTCAGGATCAGCGAGAACTCGTCAAGCGCGTCCTCCATTTCGTAGGCTGTGTTTCTCAACTGCTTCACCCACACTCTGACTTCATCATCGCTTTCCTCGAGGGAATCTGCGACCCTAAGGAAGGCCCGGACACGCTCCAATTCTCCTCTCACTGAGAGGGCTTCTTCTTGACCGCCCGTCAGTTGCCGCACCTCGTTCTCAAAGAATTGTGCAAGCTTTGTGAGTAGGTGAGTCACTGGGCTCTCTGCCATGCCTTTGGACTGGCGAGTGGTGGTGAGGTTTTCGGTTTATGTGTTGCCTGGAGGCTTTAGGCTGTGGCTGAAAAAGTTGAGGCTTTTCATGGTCTCTGAACTGTTAAACTTTAGTGAATCTTATATTTATAGCTGCCTTGTGTGGGATCCATGTCTGCTTAGCACATCGTACAGGTTTTGGTTTATTTAGTTATATCTCTTTTGTTTTTCGCATGTTCCTGTAATATACAGCAACCTATGCAATTTTCTCGTTTCGTGTGGAGAGGTCTGCAAGTTTGTTTAGTATTTTATTCTTTTGTAGTTTCATCTTATGTGAATAATTTAACTAAAACTTCTTGATTGTTAGCAGAAATTACTTGTCTGTCGCTGTTGAATATAATATATCTAGGGCAAAATCACAGGAAGTTTCGAAGAAACTTTCGTCTTTGTTTTATCTGAGTAGATTTTTATCTGAAACCAGGACCACCTGATTTAGATGTCCCTCTTGTGAGTTCACAATCACGTCATTTTCTTCGTGTAGTTTATTGAAATATATTTCAGCTACCAATTCCTGCTTGATCACACCATTATGCCAACATAAATTTTTCTTGAAAAAATTGCATTGCAATATATAAGAGCTAATTTTGACTAAGATCGATTGGGGAAACTTTCAATCAATTCAGAATATCCTGATGGTCAAGAGTTCATCAGAATCTGGACTTCAACACCAAAGGCCAGGACAATCCATCTATGCCTAAACATTCAAGTGAAATTCCCGGACTTATCACTAAGCATCGCAAAAGCCAAATTATTATTTGACCAGGTTACCTCAAGGAAATTCAAGCAACATTTCATAACTAGGAACTAGAATAATTAATTAACTGCATTAAGGCTACGCACAAGCAAATGAGCTCAGATAATTCGTGAACTTCACCCTTCACTGCTCTGATTTTTCCGTGGCATTACCCTGCCGTATCATGTTAAACATGAAATAGTCAAGATTGCAGACAAATAACTTGTTTATATAAATCGTTCGCATAAATCTGTAGTGATATGTACGTCTTGCTCTTCCAATGGTGAAGGAGAAGGGCCCAAATTTGAGAGGAAAAGCAACAGATATCGAATTAGAAAGGGACTATCACTGCGTATGAAGCAATTAACCAAATAAAGTAGAGTCGCACTTCTGTCACTAAGGACAGATTGCATTAAACGATAGAATCACATCAACTAAATCTTTTATAAAGCACGAAATTTCGGCGCCTTTTTTATAAGATTAGAGCAGCTGTCGCGGTCTATTACGTGGAGTTGATAAGGATTCCATGAGGAAAAGCTGGCTTTATCACGCCACTACTCCAAGTCAAGACAGGAACTGCCTCCTAACAAGTTTTGAAAAACATGCAATTAAGTCAAGAACCATTTGTTACATCCATGTTGTTAGGCCATTGTCTCTTAGTTTAGTGAAAATATTTCGTTTTTCAATCAAATTATAGATCAAACCATCAATATTCTATTGATAACCTTGTATTGCTATTTCTCTGCCTGATCAAGACAAGGGAAGGATTTCAGACGAATGAACTAATAGTCGACTGTCATCGAATCAAATCAAAATTAACATGTCTATACATACACGATAGGGAATGGGAGGGACCAAAGATGCATAGGTTGCTGTATCTACTTCTCCAATTTGTTAAACGATGCTTAAAGAGTGTCAAATTATCTATGCCGTGCAGTTTTCATTTGAGTTATGTTTCATGTATATTCAAATTTGGCCTCGTAAACTAAATTTGATCATGGATGTAACCTCAGTTAGGACATAAGACTGATTGAACCAGGCCGTAGGTCCATCGCTAAAGTTCGAGATTACAGCAATACATTGTTGATGTTACTATAAGGAATTCTGTTTTACCCTCGACGCGTGTCGTGCCCTTCTTATTTTGTTGACCTTTTGTCACCATGTCTGGGCATCAGGGAAAATGGAGGTGCTAATGCTGAATCAAAGACTCCCAGGAAGCTTGTCCACTTGACTGACCAAAATCAAATGAGCATTTGGTCCTCAAGCGAGCTCCTGTATAGACTTTCAAACCTGGTGAATGCATTCTTGCATCTGTCTCTATTGCATCTGTCTCTATCTCTGATGGCCCCATTTGGAGACTTTGGCCGTGTAACGAGCTCCAAGGGTTGTGGATAACTACAATTTAAGAAAGAGAAGCCAATTTCCTTGAAGTTTCGTAGCTGTTCCGGTGATAGAGAGGACTCGTTACTCCAAAAGACAGGGGATTTCGTTAGCATTTGCCGGCGAATAGTATATCAACTGATTATATAAGGGTTCATGTTTTGCTGACATTTGGTAGTTAAGATAGTTATCTTGTCTGCCACAATGGATTCGAGGGCCACGTGTCGAAAAGTCAACGAGGGTTTTCTATCAATATCCTGTACACATAAGGAACCTGGCAAAACTTCCTTTATTCGATTACATTCTAGCTCTTTAGCCTTCCTAGAAGACAGGAGCAATCATTTCTCGGCCATGTCGGGATCTGCTCGGACCTAATCCATCATCGGGCTGCACATCAACTCGAGGAGTTCTGCTCTAATACAATCTATGACCGCTCAACTCGATTTATTTGGATAACTTGGCACCGTAAAATAATAAAATATTAACTGTATTTTTTTCGAATTGATATGGAGTTTGTAAATTGACCAAAAAAATTACTTTGCTTACTACATTATTCTTTCGAAATGTAACTGTCTAGATTTATGCTGAGTGCTATTGTGCTTGAAAAGAAGTTGCGTTTATGCTATCCTATAAAGAGGCATTATGCCCTCTCTAATAAAGGTTCCTGAATCACATAATTATTTATCACTGTTATCATGTAAAAGTTGAGGCTTTTTATTGTCTCTGAACTGTTAAACGTTAGTGAATCTTATATTTATAGCTGTCTTGTGTGAAATCCATGTCTGCTTAGCACATTGTACAAGTTTTAGTTTATTTAGTTATATCTCTTTTGTTTTTGGCATGGACCTCTAAAATGTTTTTGCCTTTGACAGCAACCTATTCAATTTTCTGGTTTCGTGTTGAAAGATCTGCAAGTTTGTTTAGTATTTAATTCTTCTGTAGTTTCATCTTATGTGAATCATCTAACTAAAATATATTTGAGGCGAAATCGCGAGAAGTTTCGAAGAAAGTTTTTTGTATTATTTCATCCTAGTAGATTCTTATCTGAACCCAGGAACAGCTATGTGACCATTGTGAGCTCACAATCATGTCATTTTCTCTGTTTAGTTTACCGAAATATATTTCAGCTACCAACTCCTACTTGATCATACCATTATGTCAACATAAATTTTTCTTGATAAGCTTACCTTGCAAGGTAGGATGATTTTGACTAAGATCGATGGAGGAAACTTCCAATCAATTCAGAATATCCCGATGGTCAAGAGTTCGTCAGAATCTGGACTTCAACACCATCTGTGCCTGAACATTGAAGGGATATTCGTGGACTTATCTCTGAGTATCACAAAAGCCAAATTTATTATTTGACCAGTTTACCTCAAGGAAATTCAAGCAACATCTCATACCTAGGAAGTCGAAGAATTAATCAACTGCAGTAAGGCGATGAACAAGCAAATGAGCTCAGATTATTCATGAACTTCACTGTATACTGCTCTGATTTTTCCGTGGCATTACCCAGCCGTATCATGTCAAACATGAAATGGTCAAGATTGCATACAAATGACTTGTTTATATAAATCTTTCGCATAAATCTGTAGTGATATATACGTCTTGCTCTTCTACTGGTGAAGGAGAAGGGCCCAAATTTGAGAGGAAAAGCAACACCTATTGAATTAGAAAATGTCAGACCGAAAGGCAAAAAGAATTAGAAAAAGGATTATCGTTGCGTATGAAGCAATTAACGAAATAAAGTGGAGTCACATTTCAGTCACTAAGGACAGATAGCATTAAAAAATAGAATGACATCGACTGAATCTTTTACAAAGAACGAAATTATGGCGCCTTTTCGATAAGATTAGAGAGGTGTCGCCGTCTCTTATGTGGAGTCGATTAGGATTCCATAAGGAGGAAAAGCTGGCTTTGTCACGCCACTATTCCAAGTCAAGACAGGAGCTACCTCCTAACAAATTTTAAAAAAACATGCAATCAAGTTAACAACCATTTGTTACATCCATGTTGTTAAGCCATTGCCTCTTACTTTAGTGAAAGTATTTCGCTTTTTAATCAAATCGAAATTAACACATCTACACATACACAATAGGGAATGGGAGGGACCAAAGATGCATAGGTTGTTGTATCTACTTCTGCAATTTGTTAAACTATGCTTAAACAGTGTGAAATTATTTACGTCGTGCAGAAGCTATGCGTTTCCGTTTGAGTTATTTTTCAAGCATATTAAAATTTGACCTCATAAACCATATTTGATCATGGGTGTAACATGAGTTAGGACATAAAACTGATTGAACCTGGTTGTCAGTCCGTTGCTAAAGTTCAGATTACAGCAATACAGTGTTCATGTCGCTATAAGGAATTTTGTTTTACCTTCAATGCGTGTCGTGCACTTCTGATTTTGTTAACCTTTTATTGCCGTATTTTGGCATCAGGGAAAATGGAGGTGCTGGTGCTGAATCAAAGACTCCCAGAAAGTTTGTCCACTTGACTGACCAAAATCAAATTACTCAAGCGAGGTCCTGTATAGACTTTCAAAGGTTGTGAATACAGTACTGCTCATTCAAAGAAGTCAAGAAGATCTGTCTCTATTCAAAGAAGTCAAAAGTAGATCTGTCTCTATTGAAGGACATGGGCCAACTTTTGACCCTTAACTTGATCTTTGATGGCCACATTTGGAGACTTTGGCCTTGGAACGAGCACCAAGAGTTGTGCATAACTACAATTTACGAAACAGAAGCTAATTTCCTTGAAGTTTCATAGCTGTTCTGGAGATAAAGCGTACTCGTTACTCTAGGAGATTCAGGGGATTTCGTTAGCATTTACCTGCGAATAGGATACCAACTTATCATACGAGGGTTCATGTTTTGCTGACTTCTGGTTGTTAAGTTAGTTATCTTGTGTGCTACGATCGAATCGAGGGCCACGTGTCAAAAAGTCAATGAGGGTTGTCTATCAATATCTTCTACACAAACAAGAACGTTAAGGAACCCGACAACACTTTCTTTATTTGATTACATTCTCCCTCTTTCACCTTCCTAGATGTTTAGCAAGGCTCGAGCTCGCCAATCTAACAAAGCGGAGGCCTCGTTGACGTTTGGCGATACTTGAGCTCGCCGGCATCAGGTGAGCCCAACGAGCTCGAGGCTCACCTATGGCCGATCGCCGGTCATCATTGTGGCCAGTGGCCCGCTGTAGAAAAAAAGAAAAACAAAAGAAAATTAAAAATTAAAAATTATATTCTTAATATACAAAAATAATTAAAGAATTCGATTTTTTAAAAGTAAATTATAAAAAATTATAAAAATTGTCCATTAAATTTGGATTGTATAAAAGTATTTTAGCAATACCTTTAATAAAAAATTATAAAAAATAAGTTTTCTTATGTTTAATTAAATGAGTTGGGTATGCGTTGGATATGAGTTGAGTTGGATATGGGTCCAAAAATTTTGCACTATGATAAATAGGTTATAAACGGGTTAAATGGGCGATTTGGGCTTAAGGCATTTATGGCCCGACTCAAACTCAACCCGATCCACCTATTTAACGGGTCTAATGGACAACAAACAAAAATCCATATTCGGGGCTTCTTCGTGTAGAAATCTTCTCTATGGGAAGCATTGTTCATGTTTCAAGTGAGAGTACCGTGTGCGGAAGGAAGAAATTAGCCATGACCATGCTCACTTTACTTCTTGGGATTTCCTGGATATAATTTGTGATATAGTGTGAAGATTGAGATGGGTTGAGATAAATAGCTCCATGGACTTCACTGAGATACGGGTTGAGTCTCTCGGGCATGAATCCTTTTTTTCATTTAAAGAGTCGCATTTGTTACAATATACATCGGTTCCGCTCCATCCCTCGTCGGCGTCGATCAGACAAAGGGATGAAGTCAGCCGCTCAAAAGTCAAAACCGTGTGACACGGTAGGATCGATCACCCGTACTCGACGAGGAAAGATCTGCTAGTTGAGTAAGCTGCAGGTAATGGGGAAGGAAACCGAGTTGGCTATTTCACAAAGAAATTGGACTGTCATTATCCAAAGGAGATTCCGGAGATATTCATTCTCTGTCTTTAGAGCACCGCAGATAGGTTCACTAGCTGTTGTGTTCATCTCGGATTTCCTTTTAAAAATTCAACCATTACCTCATAACAGCAGCTTTCTACATCTTTTAGAAATCAGTGTAGTCCTTGCGTATTTTCAAAAATTGGGATCTCTAATGTGTCTGCATATGATCACTCAATTAGTCCATACAAATGTTAAACTAAAGAGGGCTAGCGTGGTAAAATACAAACTTAACTTAAACGCATGAAATTTTCAATGTAGGGCCTATGTAAAACAGAGTAAATTTAGACATACCCGACTTTTTGTTTCAATGAAAACTGTCAATCTATGAACCCGCCCGCATTAAGTACTACTATTCGGACATGTGCATGGACCTGCACTAACTAAGATCCAAGATAACATGTGGGGATTCAAATCCTCCGCCTAATGGACGGCAAGATGAACGTGAAAATTCTATGTCGAATGCAATTCATATGCTCGAAGTGGTGAGGCTGGGCTCGGAGATATGCCTTGACTGGCCATGCCCAAGCCCACTCAGACATATTTCAATCTCTAACAAACGAAGTTGAGATTAACGGGCCAAGTTCCAATTTGGATCGGTCTTGATGGGTCGAAACTTGTAACCCAAACTATCTTATGAAAGATGAGCAAATGTGCTTATGTTTCATCCGAGGCAGGTTCAGTAGTTGTTATTAACAGAACCTCCAGAACTACTCATGTAGACTCAGCAAGGTACAACGTGATCCCCGGCCAAAAGAAGTTGGTCCCAAGACTGACAACTTCATCTGCCAAATTCGACGATCCACTGGCAGCGCGATGATGACCAGGGATTACTTGCCTCCTCACGTAAAAAACCAATGCATTTCCAAATTTGGGAGCTCATAATAAACTGTTTTTTTCCCCTTATAAGTCTATATCAACGAGTGTCCTTTCAAAATTGAATCATTGAGAAAACGATGTTGTTAGATTCATAAATTATACAAGGACAACAAGTATAAAAATCTGTGGGCTATCTCTTCAATTAATTTTGGATATTGCCGGTAAACTACCTTGTTAAATTGTTTTGGTCATCTTTGATGACGTGGGGTAAACTAGGACAAGCTCTCCATGACCATTCACCCTTTCAAACACAAGGATTAATTTGCTGGTTGTCCTTAGCCATATTAATTTAACATCAACATCCGATGAGACTCTCCAAATTTAATTGAGGAATTGACCTGCAAAATGTTATAGTTGTCCTTTTACAATACATTAGTTAAGTAATAACCAATTTCTCAATCATACTACGTACAACCAATTTTTAAAAGGCAATTGTTGATTCTTGTAAGGTAGGGGAAAAAAATTCCTGTTAGGTTACTCAACTCAGTAACTTTAGTCGGCCATCTCAATCTTCGTTCAAGATTTTTTTACTTCACTTGTGAAAGGGACCGTTATTGGGATTTTTATTTGGTACACTAGGGATGTAAAAAAATCATAGCAAGATTCAAGTGCTAATATGTCTGCGTTTTTTAATCCTGATAAATAAATTCATTCCAATAACATGCGAGAATTTTTCATTTCAGGACAACTGAGGAAAAAAAACATACCTTATATAAATCCACAAATAAATACTTTTGTTATTGTAATGCAATTTCGAGTTGCCTATCTCCATGTGAAGTTTTGTTTCGAGAAATGTGAATGGAGTTTGTAAAGAGAAAGATATATAAGTGGTCATTGTATCAAAGCAAGGTATGATTCTCGTTTTTTTTTTCTTATTAAGAGAAGTTCGATATAATATGCATAAATGAGAGTTAGACAATTGCAAGAAGTTTCCATGCTCTTTCGAGGTTAACAACATTTCGGTACAAACAAGTGAAACGTCGGAAAACATTGAATTGGCTCAGCAAGATTATAACTAGTAATGATAATCTAATGTTGGTATTGCATAAGTACATAAATAAATAAAGGTAGTCCCCCTATCTTCAGAATTTCAATACGTGATTTCGACACACACGTGTCAATTTTAAAAATTTTCAATAAATGATAGGTCAAAATGTAAATATGTAAAAAATAATAAAAATAATAAAGGGGGAAAAGCAAAAAAAACCCTGTCTTCTCTTCTCTTCTGATTTCCACTTCCCGTGACACACAATTCACCCCCAAGTTTTTTTTTCTCTTATCTTCCCACTAGTTTTGACACGGGAGTCTAGAGCATGGATTGCTATAATATGCATAGCAATTATGACAACACGCAATAGCAACATATAAGCAACCATTTTTACCACAAAAAAAAAAAAAAAAAAACATATAAGCAGCCATGTAAACTCTACTGATTCTCTCTTCAGCACACCAATGCTTTACGATTTATCATTTGGATCTTTAATCCAAACTCAAAATGACTTCTTCTATTCACCTTGAGTTTGAGAGGGTATGCTAGACATATTTAGAATACATTTCCCTTGATTTACCATATATTTCGTGATATTGCATATATCTAGAAGATTTTCCACATTATGCATATCTTTGATTGATATATTACCTTAAATAGTCATATAATAAACCCTATAAATAGGATCATGTAATCTTTATTATAACATACGGAAATATACAAATATTACTCAATTTTCTCTTCCGCAGTATTTCCTGTCTATCTCTTCAATAAATTAACTTCATCTTGGGCCTCTCTCTAGAATTGAACCCCGTTAACTAGGAGTCCGTGGGCTTGCCAAATAGGTTTTTTTTTTTTTTTTTTTTTTTTTTTTGAGCATGGGCTTGCCAAGTAGGTTAGTTCACTGCAATTCTGCAATGCTCTGTTTGGCATATATGGAAGTTCGGTGAATACACTTGCTGACATTCTCTGACATGGTGCTTGCATCGGCTGGGGGTTTGGAATGGAAATGGTCAAAGCTTGTGATGTCTAGTCATTTCACCCGTTAATGGCTGTTTGCTCTTGATGCACACCCGCTTAGCAAGTTGAAAAACATTACGGTCTTTGTCTTGACGAAGTTGAAAATGACCATTATTGATATCTTTTAGTATGATTATAGGCTACTTAATTTGCTTGTTTCCTTTACTGAGATAACTACTCTGTGAATATTTTATTAAATTTAAGTTTAACAATTCAAAGGAAACGATAGGAAACTTAATTAATTTCCAATCCCCTCTTGTTTTATATCTTGAAAATTTCTCGGAAACTTCTGCTATGGTTTTTAATAAAAAAAATCTAGTTTACTAAGAAAGTTCATTGCAACTGCTAAATATATTTTCATATTGATGTTAATGAGAGTGACATTATCTTAAATGGCTATCGGTCGGCTATTAATTTTAGATAATTGTTTCCGGCGAAAATTACTGAACTTTCGCAGGCAGCTATTTTGTTTCAGAATACCATTGTGTTAAAGCTTTCTAAAGCTTGCTTCATCAAGTAAAAGAATTGGCTAGGGTTTATGGTAATGAAGCAACTTAACTTCATACAGAACTTTATAGCTGACCAGAGTTTTGAACCGTCACCTTCGCAGAAGCTCAAGCAAGAAGGAAGTTAGTGGTATTCACCTAGCAATTTCCGTGCAACTTCTTGTTGGAGTTAGCGCTGTCACGAAAGTGCAAGAAGATCAAGTGACTTATTACTGAGAAACTGGTAATCTCCATCATTGCCGAAAAAGGTGGCATTAGCTTTTAAAATAGAGGGGCATCAACAGATGTCTTGATAGTATTAAATTGATGGCACCCTTCTAGGTAAGTTAAAGAAGTTGTCATGGGTGTGTCATGCAGGATCGATTCGGATAATGAGAGGCGGCAAAAGCTCCTCCACTGAGCTCTATTATCCGTAGAGATCTGAAGGAAATAACTTACTAGTTAGGATCCAAAATCCTCAGTCTAACTCATCGTGGGGACATCACAATGCAGCAGCACCAGCTCTCAAAGTCTACTTAATTTGTAATTGGTCCTTCTATTTATTAGGCACCAACCAATAGGAGATTGCAGATAGTTACTACTTTGTTTCTGCAAGAAAAGGTGGAAATTTGTGTGGTCATTCTATTAACTGTGTGCTGGATTGAATAGGATTGTAAGTGAACATGCAGTCGAATTCCCTCCTCAAGTATGAATTCCAAAATGTGCTGTCTACACCAGAAAAACGATCATTATTGGAAGGTTAAAAAATATATTTTGCAAGCTTCTACTTGCCACTCTATATATATGAATGAACTTAGTAACACCTTTTTTACAATATCAAGCAAACTTTTGGACTTGATGAAAACTTTTAAGTCAATGATGAATGGATTATAAAAAAAATCAGAATCTAAGTACTGGATTGTAATTGTTAATAGTATTTAGTGTTGAAAATAACAATAGGAAGTTATTTGTTGATAATTATAATGTATAGTTGAATATTATTAATATCTTACAAAATGTAGGATAATGACAATTATTACAGATTCTAGTGATGTATTTGGCAATTTTCTACTTGCCATCAATTATATTTTCCTTTGAATGAATTAAGTAGCTCCTCCTTTACTTACCATACTAAGTAAATTTTTCACTTTACTAATTCTTTTAAGCCAATGCAAATTAGAGCTATCAAACGAGCTTCATCTTATTAAAAACTGAATTTTCAATTTTTAAGACTTAATTCAAAAATGAAAGATGCCCTAAATGCATTGAAAATCTTAGTTTTGGGTACTTGCTGTTATCAAACACACCTTTAGTAGTTAGGATTTTGTCAAGAAAAAAAAAAAGTATTCAAGACACTTCTTAAGCAATTAAATAAGAGAATATTGCACTTTTCAATGTACTAATTGCATCGTGATATGTATAATTGACAATTTCCTCATTAAGTATGTTTAACAAATGTCTTAGGGTGGAAGTGACTTGATACTCGGCACTTTCAAAGTGGCAAAAATATTTTAAGACACTACATGGATAGGCATCGAAAATTGGAGAGTCAAATTCGTAGTTCTCTCTATAGGATTAACTAACATAAATAGCAGGCAGATGATGGCAGCTACAACCGAAAAATTAAGAACATTTTTATTATGTATTTATAGACATTACTAACTTCTTTTGATGGCTCCTTGATGTCGTTACAGACAGACTCGCAGTCACAGCTAACTTACAATACATTCACATTGACCAGTCATGAGTTACAAACATTTGGCAGGCTCAGTTATTCATTCAGGCAGTACATTCACTTCCAACACGGTGGGTACTGATTGCTACTCGTACTCGTGCTTGGAACATGCACTGATCTGATCTCTCTGCAATGATCTCTCTGGACTGATCTCTCGATTAACTGGACATCCCAATCCCCGTCTTTCCAGTGCCCATAATATAATTGTGGAACATGCGCAACTTTCTGATAGTCATCATTTTGCCCACCTAGCACAAGCTTCTTGACGAGCTCATCTGGCATATCGAAAATCTTCAGCACTTCCAGCTTTTTCAGATATTCAATACCTGATGGAAGCTTCTCTAGTAACTTGCAACGCTGAATGATAAACATCTCAAGATAAGGCATTGCACCGCTGCTCCGCCAATTCGGTTCCCGTCCGCGACGTGCAGCACCCTCCGTCGGACCACCGCTGCAGCAGCCACCCCTGCCCGTACCACGCGACGACCCCGACGCCGCCGCTCCCTCCGAGCCTCCCTGCCGTTGCACCGAGCGCTGACCCGCAATGTCCCCGCAGCTCACCGCCCCCGAGTCGTGAAACCAGACGCCTCCACAACTCTCCTCCTGCCGTCCGCGAGCCGTGCCGATCCGCGCTGAGCCCCTTCGGAGCCAAGCCTGAACCAGATCTGAAGCTCATTGCCTGCACCGCGCCTGTCCCAAGCCTCCCCAGAGCGAAGTTGCCTGCTGCTCCGCCCGTGCCGCTCCGACCAGTGACCCGACGCCTGCAGCGCACCACTCGCGACCTACTGCTGCTGCCGCCGGTCCGCCCGCCGCCGGTCCACCTGCCGCCGGTCCTCGCCGGAGCTCCGAACGCCGGTGACTAGCTGCTCCTCCGAAGACTCACCACAGCTGCGGAACACCGTGGAAAGCCCAAAGCAAGAAAACAAAAAGGGGAACATTAGGTAGTTTTTATTTTATTTTATATAGTTTATAGTTTGTTTTTATATAGTTTTTTTTTTTAGCGTGATTATTCATTAATGCATGATTGAAGTTCCAATATGAAATAACCCATCAAATTAGGGATTAGGAGTCCATTTTCACGCCCGAAACCGACTCATGATCTCTTTGCTAAATCGACAATTCAATCTCACGCCCGGTGATTCACCCAAGGATTTAATTTAAAATTGACCAACCCGATCTCGTAGGATACGGTTCGTCTTGATTTTGGGTATTAATCTAATCTTGATTGGATTGGATATTGAATTATTTTGACTAACTTTTTGTTTTACATAAAAAAATTCAAAAAAAATGCGAGTTAGATTAGGGCTAGGTTAGCATATTTAGTTATTTCGTTTTTTTTTTAAGAAATAAAAATCCAAAAATGCATTCATGATATTAGTTTTTAAGAACTCCCTTCTCCACTTCTACGGACCTGAGTTCATCAAATTGATCAAGACCCAGAGTCTTTAGCTTCTTAAAGGATTCTGCTTTGAAGCACAATGAGCTTCCTTCGTAAACCTGAAGCTACTCGAGATGCACAAGATTTGGCAGATTTTGGAGAGGCACAAGAGGGTCATTTTTTAGGCGACTGCACCTCAGGTTCAATTTCGTCAGGCTACTGAGACAGGGTAGCCAGTGTGGTAAAGCACCCAAGCGTCCTCTCAAGTAGATTCTCTCAAGGAATGGAGGTGGACTCGAGACGTGTTGCAGATCAATAACCTCATCATCATCAACAGAAGCTACAGAAATTGCTCGAAGCCTGGTTAGTTTGGAGATTGACGAGCACAAATCCCTTCCATCTTCTTTTCTTAATTTCAGAATGGCCAATCTATCCAGTTGTGTCAACATTCCACGCTCTCTTATCACACTGCTGCTACTTTCGTCATCTGCCTCTAAATAGCAGAGCTTTTGAAGGGATTGCAAAGCCCCTATTCCCCTAAGGGCCTTGAAGCCGAACTTGAAGGATGAATAAGACACATTCTTGTAGCGATAAACAAGGAGATGACGAAGCCGTTGGAGTTTCAAGATCTCAACAGGCAATTCGGTGACATTTGTGTGTTTAAGGTCTAGAGTCTCCAAGTTCTGAAGTTTCCCAATGGAGCGTGGAATCGTACTCACCTCAGTGGACCTGAAACTTAGATATCTCAGACAACACCAATCAGCAACTTGAGCAGGGAACCCTGTTAAAGGAGCCGCTTGCATATCCAAAACATTGAGCAGTTTTATATCACAAGTTAAAACTGAGTTCATTAATGATTTCTCCACCCCAAACAAATATAAAGAGCGAAGTTGAGACAAGGACCAGTTCCATGGCAGAGTTTGCAGGGTGTTCTGTATTGACAGGCGACGGATTTTGTCTGGCCATTCATGATTTTCTTCTTTGGCTATTTCGGCAAAGCCCTGATCAGTCGACCTTGAAGTGATAATGTCCTGCAGCAAATCATGGATGCGGCAAGTCTTGACCCTTCCATCACTTTGTTTAGCAGCCACCTCTATCAAGCTTCTGTTCAACAGCTCCACGAAGTAGTCCTTAGCAACTTCTTCGAGGGTCTTTCCTTCTTTCTTTTCAACAAATCCTTCTGCGATCCATAACCGAATCAGTCTCTGACATTTGATGCGGTGACCCTTGGGAAATAAACTTAAGTGCAAGAAACAGGATTTCAGGTAGTATGGCAGATCATTAAAGCTTGGCGAAAGAACTCTTTTTAAGTTTTTGAGTTTGTCGTTGCAGTCAATCTCAGTACGAAGACTGCGACGAACCATTCCCATTCATAGATCCTCCGTTTGTCTCTCCCCGCCAGAACGCCACTGATGGCCACAATTGCGAGTGGTAGTCCTTCACACTTTTTCAAAATGTACTCACATATCTCCTCCAGGGGGGAAGGGCATGAATTCCCCTGAAAAGTCTTCCGACAGAAAAGCTCCCATGACTGAGCGGGATCAAGTGGCTCCATATTTTTAACCAGCCCGTTGAACTCCTTGCACGTGGTTGATGCGAGATCAGCATTCCGAGTCGTGATGATCACCCGGCTTCCCTGACAGTTGTTGGGCAAGGCATGCTTGACTGCATCCCATTCGTTTATGCACCAGGCATCATCGAGGATGATCAGGTACCTCCTCCTCTGAAGCAGGTCCTTGATGATCGTCTTCGGCCAATGGCTATTCATAGTGTAGGCTCCTGGAGGGACCGGTGTCCTGATCACTTTCATGATCTGATCAAGCATGTCTGTGAGGAGCTCTTCGATCTTTGAGGACCCAGATAGAGTGATCCAAGCATACGCCATGAAATGTTTCTTCACAGCGGGGTCTTCGTAGACTTGCTTCACCAGAGTGGTTTTGCCCAACCCTCCCATTCCCACGATGGAGATGACCTCCTGCCCAGCTCATTCTTCGGCTGCTCAATGCCTACCAGGTCAGTTTCATCTACGAGAAGGGCATTGCCTCGGTGGTCCTGCCATGTGTTGTCTGCTCCAGTTGAGCTCGGATTTTGTTGAGCTCTGCTGAATTTGTGGCGCAGCCTCCGGTGCCCATTGCATATGCCCTTTACTTTGGAGTTTATGCGCTTTATTTCAGATGTGAGTTGGTACCGAGCGTTCAGGTTCTTGATGCAGCAAGACATCCTGCTGATGAGGCTGATGAAACCGACTCCATGATCATGTCTCAGGAGCTGAGAGAACTCATCGAGAGCGTCCTCCATGTCGTAGGCTGTGTTTCTCAACTGCTGCACCCACACTTTGACTTCATTCTCGCTTTCTTCTAGGGAATCTGCAACCCTGAGGAAGGCCCGGACTCGCTCCAATTCTCCTCTCACTGAGAGGGCTTCTTCTTCTGTGCCATGCCTATAGTCTGGTGAGTGGTGGTGAGGTTTTTTGGTTTATGTATTGCCGAAAGGCTTTAGACTGAGGTTGCAGAAGTTGAGGCTTGTCATAGTGTCTAAACTCTTATAACTGTTTCAACTTCAGTGAATCTTGTATTTACAGCCGCTTTGTGTGGGATCCATGTCTGCTTAGCACACTGTACAAGTTTTGGTTTATTTTAGTGATATCCCTTTTGATTTTGCATGATCCTGTTGAATATATATGCCTTTGACATCATTCTATATAATTTTCATGTTTCATGTGGAAAAGTCTGCAAGTAGGTTTGGTACTTTATTCTTTTGCAGTTCCAGCTAATTCGAAGAAGCTAATTAAAATTTCTTAATTACCCGCAGAAATAACTTACTTTGCTGTCGAATGTAATATAAGGTAAAATCATGGGAAGTTTCAAAGGAACTTCCACGTTTTTCTTTACTGGAGTAGATTCGTATCTGACTCCAAGAACATTTAATTCAGATGTGCTTGTTGTGAGTCAAATATCCAAATATATTTCAGCTTTCGATTCCTGCCGGATCACAGCGTTATGTTGCGTTGCAAGGTAGAAGAGCTGATTTATGACTAAGATTGATAGACAAAAGTTTCAATCAATTCAGAATATCATTACAGTAAAAAGTTCACCGGAATCCAGACTTTAGCATCAGCGACCAGGATAATCCATCTGTGCCTGAACGGTCAAGTGAAATCTGCGGACTCATCACTGAGTATTGTAAACACCAAATTTATTTTTTGACTAGGCTACGTGAAGAAAATTCAAGCAACATCTCTGCTGGGAAGTAGAAGAATTCATCAACTAAAGTAAGGCAATGAACAAGCAATTAAGCTCAGATATTTCGAGAATTTCACTGTACAATGCTCTGAATTTTCCCGTGGCATCACCCTACTAAATCATCTCAAGTACGAAATGGTCAAGATTACATACACATAACTTGTTCAAACGAGTCGTATGCCTAAATATGTAGCTATATATAGGTCCGGTTCTTCTACGAGCGAAGGAGAAGGGGACCAAATTTGAGAGGAAGAGCAACACTTACCGAATTAATAAAAGACTCTCAGTACGCATGAAGCTATTAACGAAATAAATTGAAGAGTCGCATATCAGTCACCAAATGACAGATAGCTCTAAAAAAAGAATGACGTCAACAAAATCCTTTTAAACACAAAATTATGGGGCCTTCTCGATAAAATTAGAGCGGTCTTCGCTGTCTATTATGTGGAGTTGATTAGGATTCCATCAGGAAGAAAAGCTGGCTTTGTCAAGCCACTATTCCAAGTCAACACATGAACTCCACTAACAAGTTTTGAAAAACATGCAATTAAGTTAACAACCATTTGTTACATCCATATTGTTAGGCCACCATCTCTTATTGGGATAATTGTCCAAAAAGTCCTATACCTATTGGGCAATGGCCGATTCAATCTTAAATTTTTCAATTTGCACAACATGATTGAGCCAAACAATGGCATTTTAAGGAACCCAAGAGACAAGCTGGTATGGACTCATTCAGGTCAAAGAAGAGGGTAGGCAAAAACGTTTAGGGTAGCCACGAATAGTACTAAAACTTCAAAATATCAGTTCGTCAAACGAACACTATATAAAACAGAACATGCTATGCTTGAACATACTGTTACGTTAGCCACAACAACCCAGCGTGCGTATGGGCTTAAGGAAACCAAGTCTCGGCTTTGCTTCGATCAAAACAGCGCGGAATAACAGGGATTTACGAAAACGACCGTCGAATTGCGGAGTTCCCTACCCGACTTGGAGACGGCGGCAAGCGGAGCTCATGACAAATCAGGCTATGGTCTGCCGCCTTGGTATCTTTGGGCCAGGATCCTTGCCTGGTAGGTTCGAACCAAGTAAAGAAACTCACCGGCGATGCGGAGATTTGGGAGCGAAAGATCGCCTGCTCGCAAGCGTCAGCTAGAGGTCGTCGGAGGGGGTTCGGGCGTGGTCGATCCGCTGGAGAACTCCTCCCGCTCTCCCTCAAGCTCCCACCAACTCCCTCTCCGATTTTTTTTTTCCAGCTCGCTCCCCCTTGAACATCTCTCTCGGTCTCCCTCTCCAACCCCCCAAAACGAAACCACTCTCACACTTTTAAGCACCGGCGCGCATGGCCTTCTGCCGTGCCAGCTGCCACTGCCGGCCTCCCCCCCGACCGAACATCTCATGCGACGCTCGCCCTGTCCTCTCTCTGACCTCTGTCCCTCCTCTTGCTCGCATACCCCCTCTTTTCTACAGAATGCATGAAGGACAAATGGTGCGTTTGGATGGGCATTTAGAAAGCCCATCCAGCCCCCAAAGCTCCTTCAGCCAAAGAGAGGGTGTTTGGCAACCCCCCAAGGAGCTTTCAAATGAAAGCGGAGTACTTGGAAATGCTGATACCAAATGCTGAAAATATTTTTTTCTTTCCTAAACTACCCTCATTGATTTTTCATATTTCCATTATTGTCCCTGTATTTATATATTTTTTTTTAAATGAAAAAGGAGCAGCCTTCGCCGGTCCAGCGAAGGGCGAAGGGCGACGGCGACGCCCGCCGGCGAAGGGCGAAGGGCGACGGCGACGACGGGCGGCGAGCTAGATCTCGGCGCGCGGCGGTGTCGGGCCGAGGTCGCCCGACCTCGGGCGACCTCGGCGAGGGTCGCGCGACCCAGCCCGAGGGCCGGGAGGTCGCCCAACCTCGAGCGACCCTTGGCGAGGGTCGCGCGACCCGCCCGAGGGCCGCGGAGGTCGCCCAACCTTGGGCGACCCTCGCAAAGGTCGCCCGACCTCGGGCTCAGCTGACGGCCGCCGGCGCAGATCTCGGCTCGCCGGCGGCGCAACCCCGCCGGCGAAGGGTTTAGTTGATTTTTCAAAAAAGAAGAAAAGAAAAGAAAAGAAAATATATATATACACATTATACCCATCAAAAGCTCATTGCAAATGTTCTTATTACCAAACACACATTCAACACAAAGCTCATTTGCAAAATTTTTTTACCAAACACTATCGCATTTTTCCCAAGTAGCTTTGGGCTTTCGGCATTTTGCATTGGACTCAAAGCCCATTGCAAATCTTTGCCGAACCAAACGCACCAAAGGAGAGGAAAAGAAGGCTGGGCTCATCTTGGGCAAAAGAAAAATAAAAAAAAGTGGGCTGGCCCAGGCGAAGAGAAAGAAAAGGGAAAGAAAGAGGCCGGGTTGACCTGCTCCTAGCCCGGTCTCATTTTTCCCATTTTCCTTTCTTTTCTTTTTTCTTTTTTTTTGTAACTAATTTCTTTAAATAATATTTTTAAATTTGTTTTCTTTTGATGACAATTTTTTTTTGGATTTTTTTATAATAAACCATTTAATATGTTATGCAAAAATGAAAACACGATACCTTCTAATGAAAAATGTTTACTTTTCCTTCTCCTTTTATTTTAGCGACTAATTCCTAATTTTGTATGCGATTAAGTCCTAAATAAAATGATAAAATTTAGGTATCAACATGTCTAAGTTTCAAGATCTCAACAGGCAATTTAGTGACATTTTTGTGTTTAAGAAATTTGGATACCTCATATAACACCAATCAGCAACTTGAGCAGGGAACCTTTTTAAAGGGGTCGCTAGTATATCCAAAACATTGAGCAGTTTCATATCACTAGCAAGAACTTTATTCATAAATGGTCTCTCCATCCCAAACATATATAAAGAACAAAGTTGAGACAAGGACCATTTCTGTTGCGGAGCTTGCAAGGTTTTCTGTAATGACAGGCAACAGACTGTGTCTGGCCATTCACGATTTTCTTCTTTGGCTATTTGCGCAAAGCCCTAATTGTACAACTTTGAAGTGACAATGCCGCTCAGAAAATCATGGATGCGGCAATACTTGACAGTTCCATCCCTTCATCTAGCAGCCACCTCCATGAGGCTTTTGCTCCACAGCCCCATAAAGTAGCCCTTAGCAACTTCTTCGACGGTCTTTCCTTCTTTCTTTTCAACAAATCCTTCCGCAACCCATAACCGAATCAGCCTCTTACGCTTAAGGGGGCGATCCTCAGGAACTAAACTTAAGTGCAAGAGGCAGGATTTCAGGTAGTACGGCAGATCATTAAAGCTAGGCGAAAGAACTCTGTTCAAGTTTTTGAGTTTGTCGTTGCAGCCAATCTCTGTTCCCAGACTGCGACTAACCAATTCCCATTCATCTATTCCGTGCTTGTTTTTCGTAGCCAAAACACCGCTGATCGCCACTATAGCAAGCGGCAGTCCTTCACACTTTCTGAAAATAAACTCACAGGTCTCCTCCAGATGGGAAGGGCATGAACTCCCTGAAATGTCTTTGCGCAGAAAAGCTTCCATGACTGTTCTACTGGCAGAGTCTCCATCTTATAGACCTTCCCCTCGAATTCTCGGCAGGAGGTGCGTGCTAGATCATAATTCCTGGTTGTGATGATTATTCGGCTGCCGCACATGTTGCTACGCAGTGCATGTTTGACAGCATCCCATTCGTCTATCCTCCACGTGTCATCTAGAACAACCAGATACCTTACTCCCTGTAGCAAGTCCTTGATTAACGTCTTCAGACAGTAGTTATTCATAGTGTCCGCACCACGAGGAATCGGTCGTCCGATCACACTCATAATTTGCTGACGCATGTTCAGGAGGAGCTTCCCTATATTTGGCGAGCCAGAGAAAGTGATCCAAGCACAATCCGTGAAATGTTTCTTGACCTCTGGATGTTCATAAACTTCATTTACGAGGGTGGTTTTGCCCAAGCCTCCCATCCCAACGAATGAGATAACCTGCGGCCCAGAAATGCCCTCAACCAAGCGTAAAACCAGTTTCTCCTTGGGTTCTTCAATACCCACAAGCTCATTTTTGTCTTAGAAAAAGGCATTACTATGGTAAGTAAGGGATTACTATTGTACTTGCTAAATACAGAGCAATGATTATTATTGTAAGGTTTAAACGATATATTTGACAAGCTTGTACTTGCCATCAGTTATTTTTTCTCTTAAATAGATTAACCCATCCATTACTTACCATATTAATTAGTTTCTTAAAAGCACAAGACAAGACAATGATCATTATTGTTAGGTTTTAACAATGTATTTAACAAGATTCTACTTGCCATCAACTAGATTTTCTATTGAATGAATTAAGCAACCCATCCATTACTTAGCATATTATGTGAATTGACTTAATTTAGCCTTTAAGTCAATAATAATTACGTATATCAAACAAGTTTAATCTCATTAAGTGTTGAATTTTCAATTTTCACCATTTACGCCTTAAATGCACTGAAAATTTTAATTTTGAGACTTGCCGTTGTAATGCACATTTAATAGCTAGGACTTTGTTATATGAAAAAAAAAAAAGTCCCCTCAAACACTTGTTAAGCAATCAAATAAATAAAATTACAGTTTTTAGTGCGCTCATTGTTTTCGTGATACACATAATCATGTTTTCAAAATCAACTATTTCCTCATTAAGTATATTTAACATGGGTCTTGGGGGTAAACATGATCACTAGACAAGCCAACTTCCGAGCAAGAATAATTTGAGACTTGGCACTTTCGAAGCAGCGAAAATAATTTAAGACACTACATGGGCAAGCATCAAATATTGAAGAGTTAGGTTCTCTACTATCAAGAGCAGGCACATGATGGTGCCTCCAACTCGGAAGAAGTCGGGACATTTTTCTAACAAAATGTGTAAGTGAACTTCCAGCAAGAACTCTGGTCTGATTCAGTTCAAATTAGCAGGGGAACATTCTCCATATAGTTTACCAATCTTTGGATACCGATAATGGGCCTTGCGAGATCATGACAAGGGTTGAACCTCTCTTGTTGTGATTGTGATGATCTACTTAGGTGAAATTTTAATGACATCGAAGAAGTGGACATTGTAAAATGAGTACAAGGTAATCAGCTCCTGTTACAAGATTTAGGTTTTAGAGATCACACAACAGAGGGTGAGAGAGCAATCACAACAAGACTGCATCTTTACTTCTAAATGGCTTTCTAAAACATCACAAACGAGCTTTATTTATAGAGCATTGAGAGACAATTAAAACCCTGATGGCCTCTAACAATTGACTCCAAACAAAACTAACGTAGCTTTGACAGCTCCTAAATGTCATTGACAGACAGACTCGCATTCACATCTACCTTACAATACATTCACATTTACAGGTCATAAGTCACAAACATTTGGCATATTTACAGTTATTCACTTATGTAGTACATTCACTTCCACATGCTGAGAACTCATTGCTTCCCATGCTTGTGCCTTGGGTGGTTGCACCATCTCTCTGCACTGATCTATCGATTAACTGGATATCCCAACCCCATCTCTCCGGTAGCCACAATGTATTTCTGGAACATGTGCAACTTTATGATATTCATCTTCTTGTCCACCTTGCACAAGCTTCTTGACGAGCTCATCTGGCACATCGAAAATCTCCAGCACTTTCAGCTTTGTCAGGTGTTCAACACCTGATGGAAGATTCTCTAGTAAGTTGCAACGCTGAATGACAAGCTTCTCAAGAAAAGGCATTGCTCCCTTCTCCACTTCTATGCACCTGAGTTTGTCAAGAAGGTCAAGACCCAGAATATTTAGCTTCTTAAAGCCTTTTGCTTTAAAGCACAGTGAGCTTCCTTCATAAACCTGAAGCAACTCGAGATGCACAAGATTGGGCAGATTTTCAAGAGACACAAGAGGGTCATCCTTTAGGCGACTGTACCTCAGGTGCAATTTCATCAGGCTACTGAGAGAGGGTAGCCAGTGTGGTAAAGCCCCCAAGCGTCCCTGTAAGTATATTCTCTCAAGGAATGGAGGTGGGCTAGAGAGGTGTTGCAGATCAATAATCTCATCTTCATCAACGGAAGCTATGGATATTGCTTGAAGCCTGGTTAGTTTGGAGATCGACAAGCACAAATCCCTTCCATCTTCCTTTTTAAGTTTCAGAATGGCCAACCTATCCAGTTGTGTCAACATTCCAAGCTCTCTCATAACACTGCAGCTATTCGCATCATCTGCCTCTATATAGCAGAGCTTTTGAAGGGATTGCAAAGCTCCTATTCCTCTAAAGGCCTTAAAGCCAAATTTGAACCATGAATAGGTTGTAAAATCGTAGCGATAAACAAGGAGATGACGAAGTCGTCGAAGTTTCAAGATCTCAACAGGCAATTCGGTGACATTTGTGTGTTTAAGGTCTAGAGTCTCTAAGTTTTGAAGCTTCGCAATAGAACTTGGAACTGTACTCACCTTAGTGCCCCTAAAACTTAGATATCTCAGATAACACCAATTGGCAACTTGAGCGGGGAATCTTTTTAAAGGAGCCGCTAGTATATCCAAAACATTGAGCAGTTTCATATCACTAGCGAGAACTTTATTCATAAATGATCTCTTCATCCCAAACATATATAAAGAGCGAAGTTGGGATAAGGACCAGTTCTGTTGCAGAGCTCGCAGGTCTTCTGTAATGACAGGCGACGGACTTTGTCTGGCTGTTCAAATTTTTCTTCTTTGGCTATTTCTGCAAACCCCTGATTGGTCCACTTGGAAGTGACAATGTCCCGCAGAAAATCATGGATGCGGCAATAATCGACAGTTCTGTCACTTCGTCTAGCAGCCACCTCAATCAGGCTTCTGTTCATCAGCTCCATGAAGTAGTCCTCAGCAACTTCTTCGAGGGTCTTTCCCTCTTTCTTTTCAACAAATCCTTCAGCGACCCATAGCCGAATCAGTCTCTTATGCTTAATGGGGCGACCCTCAGGAAATAAACTTAAGTGCAAGAAGCAGGATTTCAGGTAGTATGGCAGATCATCAAAGCTAAGTGAAAGAACTCTCTTCAAGTTTTTGAGTTTGTCGTTGCAGTCAATCTGTATCAAGACTGTGACGAACCAATTCCCATTCATCCATTCTGTGCTTGTCTTTTGTAGCCAAAACACCACCGATAGCCACTATAGCAAGCGGCAGCCCTTCACACTTTTTAAAAATAAACTCGGAGGTCTCCTCCAGATGGGAAGGGCATGAACTCCCCTGAAATGTGTTCGTGCAGTAAAGCTTCCATGACTGTCCTACTGGCAGAGGCTCCATCTTGTAGACGTTCCCCTCGAATTCTCGGCAGGAGGTGTACGCTAGATCATAATTCCTGGTTGTGATGATTATTCGGCTGCCGCACATGTTGTTAGGCAGTGCATGTTTGACAGCATCCCATTCGTCTATCCTCCATGTGTCGTCTAGAACAACCAGATACCTCACTCCTCGCAGCAAGTCCTTGATTAACATCGTCAGCCAGTAGATATTCATGGTGTCTGCACCACAAGGAATCGATTGTTCGATCACTCTCACGATTTGCTGATGTATGTCCTGGAGGAGCTCTCCTATATTTGGAGAGCCAGAGAAATTGATCCAAGCACATACCCTGAAATGTTTCTTGACCTCTGGATCTTGATAAACTTCATTTACCAGCGTGGTTTTGCCCAATCCTCCCATCCCAACGACTGAGATAACTTGCGGCCCAGAAGTGCCCTCAACCAACCACGCAACCAGCTGCTTCTTCTGTTCTTCAATGCCCACAAGCTCATTTTTGTCTAAAACAAAGTCATTACCTCGGTGTTCGTGCCATGTGTTGTCAGAGTAATTGGAGCTTGGGCCATGCTTAGCTTTACTAAATTGTGGCGTAGCCTCTGGTGTCCATCACATAAGCTTTTGATTCTGGAGTTGATGTTCTGTATCTGCGAAGTGGTCCGATATCGAGCTTTCATGTTCTTCACACAGCAAGATATCCTACAGAAGAGACCGGCAAACCCAACCCCATGATCATGCGCCGAGAGAAGTTTGAACTCGTCGAGAACATCTTCAGTGACATATGCAATCTCTCTCAGCTGCTTTACCCATTCTCTGACTTCCTCATCGCTCTCTTCCAAGGAACCTGCGACCCTCAGCGATGCACTTATGCCCTCCAACTGTCCTCTCGCTGAGCGAACTTCGTCCTCAGCATCTCTGAAGAATTGCACTTCATTGTCCAGAAAATTTGTGAGCTTCCCAATAAGGAAGTTCACGGCAGCTTCTGCCATGCTCTAATTGTGCGTGTGCAGAAGTTGTGGATTATAACGCTGGCAGGATCCTTTACATTGTGGCTAGAAAATTTGGGAATGGTGAAACGTATGATGTCCATGCTGAACTTTAAATTTTGTATCTCTTTCCTGAGCAAATTATATTTTATAGTCCTTTTCCCAACTACTGACATTATTATTTACTCCTACCGACTATTCAATAGATTTAAGGGCGATCAGAAGAAAAATTTTGTTCCCAAAATGAAGTCCTGCGAATGTCAGGTTTCTCTCTCGCCTTGTAGAGTTTTCACTACCTAGTGGTAGCACTTCAGTACCAAACCCTCACACCCACATCTTTCATCGGTTCCTCCGTCAGTATGTTTCATCACTCGATTTTTCTTCCAGATTAACAGTATCCAGCTATGGCCTTCGTTTTTGTAATTCTCTGCTGTCTTGTTTCTGCATTCCATCCATAATTCACGTCAATTTCTATATCGTTCTCGCAATTCTCCGCCGTCTTGTTTCTTCGTTCCATACATAATTCAAATCCTTGCCCGGTATCAATGGACGCTTTCTCTCTGAGTATCTTTCCTATACCTTTCACTATACTTTACTGGGATTCGTTCATTTCTTGAGGTAGTTGACTGTTTCGTCTCCATAGTCCTTTGCGAAGCTTCTTCCATCCGGTTCCAAGACATGCATGCAGATGGCATCCTCAAGTCAGGACGGAGATGCACGCCTTGCTGCTCTTTGCACAAGATTAGGTCGCCTTTGGTCACCGCAAGAGGTTGAAGTATGGGATGAAGCTGTTCCTGCCGAAACATTGGCGGAATGTCAATTAATTCTGGTCGGTAAGATCCTTTCTAATCCGTCTATCAATCTACCAGCATTCCAGAATACTATGCAAAGAATCTGGCGTAATGATAGAGTTCAAATTACTCAACGCGAAGAGGGAGTCTATATGTTTAAGTTTAATTCGGTAGCAGAAAAACAGCGAGTATTAGATAATAGTCCATGGCTGTTCTCACATCACCTTGTTATCTTGAAGCCCCGGTTGCCCAACACTCCTCTCGCATCATTATGATTTCAATACCGTGCCTTGGGTGCACATCTTCGGCCTTCCTATTGAGCGTTGTACAGAGGAGATTATCAGTAGAATTATGAGGCATCTTGGTACGGTGCAACAGGTGAAACTTGAAGGCAGGGAAAATACTACATTACGGGCAGGTAGGGCTCGTGTTGACCTTAATTTACAACAGCCTCTACAACCAGGCAAGCTTTTAAGATTAGAAGGTAGGAATACATGGCTGGATTTCAAATATGAACGATTATCCTACTTTTGTTATTCATGTGGGGTTATCGGACATTATGCCACGTATTGTCCCACTATACCTTATGCCGAGTCACAACAAGATGGGAAAGATAATTTATCCTTTGGTCACCTTTGGTTAAGAGCTGATGTTAAGGAACATAGCCCATATTGGCGTGCTTTCTACGATGAAGACACTACCGGTGTAGGAGTTGAGGAGGTCATACCTGAAACTCCGCAACACTCACGCCTTCTCTTACCTAGCACCCCTATGGTTTCTTCTGTTTCATTCAACCAGCAGGTCCCTCAAGCTGATTGTCCCAGCTCAGAACTTGTGCCACCGCAACAATCCCCTGTACAGGTACATCATCTTAGTGGTAAACATATAGAGGCCAGCTCTTCAAAAGGTAAGACATCAAAGACACATAGAATTCCTCCTAAGACTACTCCACTTAAGAAGGCCAAAAGATATGCTCCTTATGAAGCGCGTCCCTGTGTCACAACAGATTTTGATGATTCACATTTTATGGAAAATCCTGTTTATGAGACAGACAAGGCTGACAATTGGGCTGTGGTGGCTTGCCCTAAAAAGCCACTAGAGGACAAATGAAACTACTCAGCTGGAACTGTCAGGGTCTGGGCAATACCCTGACGGTTCAAGCACTTAGGGCCCCGGTGACCCGTGAAAGGCCGACATAGTGTTTTTGATGGAGACGAAAAATCAGAACATAGTAATCCAGAAACATTCAAAGGAGGCTGAAATTCCCTAACTCTTTTGTGGTAAGTCCGGTGGGTTTGGCAGAGGATTGGTTGTTTTCTCGGAATGCTCGAGATGCGATTATCTATAGAGAGACATAATGCCCATTTTATTGACTTGTTATGCACAGCTCATCCACGAAGTAGTCCGATGAGGATTACCTGTATCCATGCGCCTTCGGTTTATCTTCAACGACAGCAGCTGTGGCAAGAGTTAAGGCAAATCAGTTCCTATAATAACTTGCCATGGATATGTATAGGTGATTTCAATGAGATCATGTATCACTGGGAAAAGGTTGGAAAAAAGTTTGCTGATTCCTATAGGATGCAATCTTTTCGATTATTTATAGATAGCTGTTCATTAATGGATGTTCATAGTAAGGGCTGCGCTTTCACTTGGGTAAATAACAGGGCGGGGGATAATGAAGTCAAAGAACGTCTCGACAGATTGTTATGTACTCAAGAATGGAGGATTTCTTACCCTGCAGCAGAAGTTTTTGCTCTTCCTGCAATCGCGTCTGACCACAGTCCCCTTCTATTACTCACTGATGGTCCCAAACAAAAGCGTTATAAATCCTTCATTTTTGAAGCTTTTTGGGTCCAAAGACGCAGAGTAGACGGGTCATTGCAGAAGCTTGGGATTCTTCACATCTCCAATTTGCATCCCTGGATCAAAAACTTCAGTCTCTCTCTACAGTCCTTGCCAGATGGAGTAAATCGACCTTTTCGCATGGTCGTGACAGGATTAATCTGTTACAACAGGAACTCCAGTGCATTATGAATCGCTCAAATATTAATTATGGTCAAGCAACAATCAAAAAACTGAAGGAGGAAATACAATCTCTATGGCAGCAAGAAGAGCAATATTGGGCGATGAGATCGCGCCTTAACTGGTTGAGGTGGGGGGACAGGAATACCAAATTTTTCCATTCCACGACAGTACAGAGAAGGCAATTTAACCGAATTACTATGCTACAGGATGATACTCAGGGATGGATTCGAGATCCTTCTCAACTGCAGAACTTGACAATGGACTATTTTCGAAATCTCTATCAGTCAGCAGGCCACCGTGATTATCTCCCTATCCTAACTCAGATTTCGTCAGTAGTTACATTGGAAATGAACCAGGTTTTAATAGCTGAGGTTTCTCGGGAAGAAGTGAAAACTGCTACCTTTCAACTGGGAGCAACAAAGGCCCCGGGACCGGATGGATTTAATGGTCTATTCTACCAAAATTATTGGGACATACTCCAAGAGGATATCTTTACCTCAGTGCAGAATTTTTTCAGCACAGGAGTGCTGCCCCCAGCTTTAAACAGAACGCTTATCACTCTGATTCCGAAGATCCCACATCCTGAAAGGTTAGATCATTACCGTCCCATCAGCCTCTGTAATTTTATCTACAAAATTATATCCAAGATATTAGCCAATAGATTAAAACCTTGGTTACCTGAGTTGATCTCCATGGAACAGTGCTTTTGTATCCGGTAGGCAAATACAGATAACATCTTGGTTGTTCAAGAAGTCCTGCACCAATTGAAAACCAGGGTCAGAAAGAGAAAGTTTCAAGCTATTTTAAAGCTGGACATGAAAAAAGCATATGATCAAGTAGAGTGGGATTTCTTGGAGGATTATTTATGTAAACTCGGGTTCCATACCAAATGGGTGAATTGGGTAATGCAAAGTGCATAACGACGACTTCACCGAGTGTTAAATTCAATGGCCAACCGTTACCCTACTTTCAACCTACAAGAGGCCTACGCCAAGGCGATCCTCTTTCGCCATATATTTTCATCCTGGTGGCTAATGTTTTATCAACTCTCATTACACAAGCTGTCGATATGGGAAATCTTAAAGGTATTCAGTTTAACAGGTGCTGTCCTACCCTTTCTCATCTATTTTTCGCCGATGATGCCATATTTTTCTTAGATGGAAGTCTAATTGAATGTCAAAATTTAGCCAATATCCTGCAACAATACTGTCTTGCTACCGGACAAGTGGTGAATAGGAACAAATCTGGCCTTTTCTTGAGCAGAGCTTGTCCTACTCTCTTAAAGCAAAATCTGGCTAGTACACTTTGCGGGTGCCATTGATTGAAAAACTGGTAAATATTTAGGGATACCTTCTGATTGGGGAGTCTCTAAAAAGGATATGTTCGCCTGGATACTAGGAAGGGTTAGTGCAAAGTTGGCGGGGTGGAAAGAACAGCTACTATCTAAAGGGGGGAAGGAAATACTACTCAAATCTGTGGTGCAGGCCTTACCAAACTATGCTATGTCCATATTTAAAATTCCAGTGTCAATATGCAAATCTATTGAGAAGAAAATCGCACAGTTTTGGTGGCAAAACAGTAGTACCAAATCGGGCATACACTGGAAAAGTTGGGAACTACTTCAAGAAAGGAAGGAAAAGGGAGGGCTGGGTTTTCGTGATTTACTTAGTCTTAACAAGGCACTTCTTGGTAAACAAGTTTGGCGACTATATCACTGTTCTTCCTCTTTGTGGAGTCGTCTGTTTAGAGGTTTATATTTTCAATCTACTGATTTATGGCATGCTCCTAGAGGCTCAAATCCGTCCTGGGGCTGGCAAAGTCTGTTATTCGGTAGGGACTCCATCTCAGACCAGCTGCAATGGTCTGTTGGGAATGGCCACAGCATACACATTCGAAACGATAAATGGTTAGCTAGAGGAACTCTAGGTGGGCCAGCTAAAAGAGGGGAGCCTGAACTTGTTGAAAGTTATATTAACCAGAATCTGTCCACGGAATGTTCCTCTTCTTCAATGAGTTTTGATGAGCAAGTTATTAAGGAGATCCTTACCATTCCTCTCGTCCCACTATGGTTTCGACAAAATTATTTGGCTGTGGACACTTACAGGAGAGTATTCGGTTAAAAGTGGCTATAGGTTTATCAAAGATCATGTTCCTAAATCTCTCCCTACCTCTGCAACCATATCCCCTCCCCTTACAACCCCTGTTTGGCGTAAACTTTGGCATCTACAAACCGCCCCCAAAATCAGAGTCTTTTTGTGGTCCCTTTGCCACAATGCATTAGCTACAAGGGAAAACCTATACAAACGACATATCCTTCCCACCCCAGATTGTCAGTTATGCCAGACTCATCTCCCTGAAACTCCCGAACATTTATTTCTATATTGCCCACAAATTCAGGGTATTTGGTCTCATCCGAAAGTGCAGCTTAACTTTTCAACTAACCACACACAACCACTGTCTTCTTGGCTAGCAAATATATTGTTGCGGGATAAACACATACCTGATTCGAGATTGTAGTAGCTCTTCTTTGGCAAATCTGGCAAGCGCAAAATCATTCCATCTTCCGCAGCAAACGCTCCACCCATGAACAGATTGTAGATCTAGCATTTATATCTGCAGAGAGCAATCGCAGAAGTCGCAGGACATATTATCTACAGGGCGAGACTTTGCCTACCTCTCGGACTTGGAATCCTCCACCGGTTGGGACAATCAAAGTAAATGTTGACGGGGCTTTTCCCGTGGCAGATCAGACAGGTTCGGTGGCTTGTATTTGCAGAAATCACGAAGGCAATCTGATTGGGGGTTCCTCCCAAATTGTTCCTGCTTCATCGCCTCTGCAAACTGAGATTCGAGCTCTCCATCATGCCCTGCTTTATCTACTCGAGAAAGGAATGAATGAAGATCACCTTCAGATTGATTCTGACTGCTTGGCTATGGTCGATATGCTGAACAATCGATGCTCTCCTCCATGGGACTGCCGAACCCTAATTGTCGACGTTGAAACCTTGCTATCCCGTTTTCCACTTTTGCGTCTGTCCTATTGTAGACGGGAAGCGAATTCCCTGGCTGACTGGGCCGCTAAGGCCTGTGGCCGAGGTTTTTTGCACTCTAATTGGGCCTCTTCTCCTCCTTCTATAGTTCTGGACCTACTATGTATCGATGCCCTGGCAATGGGTAGTACTTCTGTTCCTATGTAAATAATATCGTTCGTTTCTGATCAAAAAAAAAATAGATTTGATTTCTGTAGAAGTAGTTCTTAGTGCGAGAGTTTATGAATGTTTCGATCTTTCAATGAAGTAACAGAATATATTAGGCAACTAGATTTGCACTTCCGTTAAACAGAAAATCACTGATTAGGCAACCCACTGCGAGTTTTGTATAAAATGACATATCCACGCTACTAGAATACATCATTTTAGCATTTCCATGAACGAAAATTAAATTGGCCAGCTGTGAGTTACGAATGATTTTTGCTAGTCTAGTTTGCTGAATCTATTTTGCGGGCTACACCGCTTGCGGTAGGCATTCCAACGATGCACCATAGGCTTTCTCAAGCTCGCATTTCTATGTAAAAGTTTAGGATGAAGTTAGGTTTGGACTGATGAAACAACTTAAGATTAGGTCAAATGTTTCAAATTGCTGGTCAAGACTTCCACAAGTGTCATCTAGCACCGATATCAACATGCGACATGCGACATAATACGACACAACACGCGTACACATCATTTTCAAAAATATAGAAAATTTCAACACGTTGCAACACGTTGTGTATTAAATGTATATTTTTATATATACATGATTTAATTAAATTAATTTGATTCAAATTCACAAATAAATAAATAATAAAAAAGAGCCTAAAATGAATTTATGCTAAAAGCATTAACCTACCATTTATTAATATCATGCATTGTTTCAATTTAACAAATTTAACTATATTCCATCAAAATGATCCATAAAACTTATAGAAAAAAAATGAAAAAGGCAATCCACATTCTATTATTAAATTTAACATATAACAATAAGTCGAAAAAAAATCTACATTTCATCATCAAATATAACAAGAAGTCTTTCCTCCTTTATTATTTTCGTTATTTTCTATTTTGTTATATATTTACATTTTGACTTCTCATTTAGCGAAATTTTTTAAAATTAACCTAGTGTATGTCAGAGTTACATGTTAGAATTCTGGACTTGCGTGTTCGAGTGTGTCAAGAGAGTTGATTATGTGTCGGATTTTTCAACATTTATTGACCATGTAATAGAGAGTGTCGGACATGTATCGTAAGGCTTCAAAAAGTGTCGGTACTTCCTATATCAGCACAATTTGTGGACCGAAGAACCTCCAACCATCTCCACAAATTTGTCCCATCTCGGCAATAGGCCAGCTCTTCAACCGCTGTGCACCTCCACAATTCGGGATACTAGTTTTACGTAGAAGTCTCTGCACAGTTTCTTCTGTTCAATGGCTTCCACTGTCATCATCAATTAGCTGGAAAATACAAGACCAACCTTTTTTTTTGGCCGAAACAGTCAAGATCAATTGGTTACATCTTTTTAGTTGATCAACAGGAAACTGAACATCTATACTTTATGACGTAATCGAAAGTCCAATCAACAGTTTCTTCCTGGGAAATTGGGGCGGAATTCATCTAAAATGGTTCTAAATAGGTAATTGAGGTCAGATACTTGAAACTTAATAGTTCTTTTTTTCTGAAATTTTTGTCTTTTATGAGATTGGACAGTCATCGAATAAGCTACTGAGGGGATTCTCTCTCTAACTTAACAAATACTTTGGCTTTAGTCTCCAAGAAAGCCCTTGCCCTTGTACTGTGTAGAGAGCTAGACCAAGTCCGAGTTGTCCAACAACAAATCAGAAATGGAAAAGGACATTGATTACAACTGAGCTACTAAAATACAAGCATATTGTCACAATAAATCATCAATCACCGGCGACATCAAACTTTAAAAACAGGGTCACATTGATGCATCTTTAAGAAACATTGGAACATTCATGAATGCGTTACCGTCTATTACGTGGAGTTGTTGGATCCCATGAGGAGAAAATGCTACTTTTACCAGCACCAATCTACTGGATGAACACACCATAGCGCCCCCCGACGCATGCTCTAAGTCGCTTGTACTTTTGTGTGAATTTACAATGTCTTCCTTTTGGTCCCTTCTTTTTGGTCTCCTGCTTGACATTCTATCAAACATTCGGTGGACAGACTTGTGAGGAAAAGCAGGGCCATCCAATTCAAACCCCTGCGAGAATTTCAAAGGATGAATTCTTCCAAGAAGTAAAAGGGTCTGTCCCTTAATTCCAAGCACCGAGAGATTTGGATGATCGCATTTAACAAATGCAAGCTAATTTTCTCCTAGTTGCAGGGTTGCCTGGGACGTACACGCTTACTCAAAGCAAAAATTAGTTGTTTTCATGGATAAATACATTAAAAGTTCTAAAACTTATCCTAAAAATGTAATTGAGTCCTAAAATTTTTGAAAAGTATAATTAAATCTTAAAACTTGTCATGAAAGTGTAATTTAACTCTAAAACTATCAAACAATGCAATTAAGTTATAAAAAAAAAACTTATAAAATTGGTTTAATCTAATCTTTTGTTGATTACAATTTTTTAAAGTTTTATTATTCAAATTGATTTAGTTGCACTTTTTGAAACTTTTATGACTCAATTGCACTCTCATGATAAATTTTAGGATTTAGCTGTACATTTTTTACAAGTTTTAGGACTTCAAATACATTTATCCCTAATTTTAATGAAATCCGCGAAAAATAATAAACTCAATTCTCTTAGACAGATTTAGGATAAACATTTGGACACATCTTAGAACCGGTGCTTCTAACTCCGTTAAAGTCACGAGTAATTGGTCAAAACTTCCAGTTTGCTCATCTAACGTAGCGCTTCCACAGGCTGGGGGTTTGGTATGGAAGTGGTCAACCTTCTGATGTCCAGTCATTCCATCAGCTTATGGCTGTTTGCTCCTGATGCACACCCGCATAACAAATACAAAAACCTAATACTCTTGTCTTGTCTAAGTTGAAAATGACCATTGTCAATATCGTTTAGTATCTTTGCGTGCTACTTATTTTGCTTGGTTCAGGTATCAACATACCTAATTCACTTATTTTTTACTCAATCACTGTTTAACTTTTCAAAGGAAATGACAGGAAACTTAATTAATTTCCCTTCCACACTTGTTTCACATCTTGGAAACTTCGCGGAAAAACAATGGTTCTAATCACAATTCTTGTTTACTAGGCAAGTTCGCTGCAAGTACTAAATATATTTTCAGACTAATGTTAATAAGAGTGGCATTTTCCTGCACGGCTTTCAACATCAACCAGCTATTAATTTCAGGTAATTGTTTCCAGTGAAGGTTGATGCACGTTCGCAGGCAACTGTTTTGTTTCAGAATACTGTTGTGTTAAAGCTCTCTAAAGCTTGCCTGGTCAAGTAAAAGAATCGGCCGGGGGATTATGGCAATGAAGCAGGTTAACTTCACAAGAACTTCATAGCGGACAAGACATTCTGAACTGTCACCTCCTCATTAACTCAAAAATTTTCATGCTCTTCGCTGATTCTTCCATGGCTTCATGCTAATAGAAACATCATTCAGTGAGACTAATGCAGAGATCTTTATATGTCTAGTTTCAAGCAAATTTCTTGGCTCTAGTCTCTGATAAAGTAGATTTCTTGCCCTTTCCGGTCAAGTGAGATATATCAAGTCTAAGGAGGACATGGTCTCTTGTTTTGTCTAGGGCATGTGTCCACGCATTTGCAATATAAATGAGGTGAACTGTAATTAATGTGCCTTGGAAATTATAAATGGGAGTCTCTTATGTAATGTTCTTCTGATCTGATCTCGGAAGTCATAGTACTTCACTCAGTTTAATATCTTGCAAAATTGATTGTTTTGTTTATAGCATACTTAAGATTTCTTGGACAACAATTTGTGAAACCCTTTCGTTTGAATCAATGGTGAAATTAGCTTAGAAATTAAAGGGCATCAACCGAGCTCAATCCTTGGGAAGATGGTTTTGCAATGAGTAGGTCTCTAACTAAGAATCGGGAACCTATCAGGCAAGTCCTTTCTTGGATTTTGAAATCGGGAATTGAATTAATTCCCTTAGGAATTGGCTAGGAATTGCAGCCATTTTACGATTGCTTGAGAAACTAGATCTAATATAAGTAATATAACTAGAACGTTCCATAGCATAGTGGTTTTTTTTTTTTTTTTTTTTGATCAGCAAACATCATCGCTTGATTTACTATTTCATATGAGGGAAAATTACACTTAGAGCATCAGTGCATAGAAGATCAAATAAAGCAGGGGGGTTAGAAATCCAGTTCGGGGTAGGATATTGTTTTGGCATGCCTTCGCTATCCAATCCGCAGATTGATTCATGCTTGTGACATCCTGATTTTTCAAATCTGATTTCAATTGAATAAATCGGGCCTTTCGTCGACACGTCTATAGTGTTATTCTCTGAGCCGATCACTCATAAGATAACTAGACTATTTGGGAAAATTATTAAGGGATTTTAACGCAGAAGGCTTGAGAATTCGACCAGGAATCGACTGCTCGACCGTGCTAATTTGCAAGGGTCATTACGGCATACTTAAAAATCGATTAGAGATTAGAGATAGGTCGTTTCCATTGAGATGAGTGATCAAAATGTGGGTGATTCCACATGCTTGCAAAATTCTCATCGATCGGCACTAAATTGATTTTCTATCGTTTTGGGTACCCTGTGTCCGTATTTGAAATCTTGAGATTTTCACGACAATTGAGAGTCGTCAATGTGTCGAAGATGTACATTGTGACTCGAGATAAATTGATCACAGGTCAATTGCACTAAAAATTCCTAAAAGCTACCCGATAGACTAAGTCACGCTAAAAGCTCGCCAGATTGAAAATAACCGTGAATTTGAACCCGATTTCAAAAATTGAAAGTTATGCGGTGTCACGAGCTATTTGAGGAACATCGACTCATTCTCCGAAGAATTTTCAGAGATTCCAGGATTTTTGCGGAAAATCGATTCGGACGTTGCGGAAAATCAGCGAAAATTCAGATGGGCTAAATTGATGGAAATTGGGACTTCTAAGCCAAGCCTGTGAGTGTCAGGAATTTATAGAAAATCGTTCGGGATTTTTCTTCATCGAGATTGGACCTCAATTTGGGAAATTGAGTGAAGAAATTTATCCTAAAAATTAGTGAAATTCGGATCAATAATTGGGGATGGAATTTTGCACTTAAATTGAGTTATTTTGGTGGATAATTGATTGGAAAAATGAGGGAACATCCGATTAATGGAAATTTGGCTAAGGTTGTTGACTAATCTTCCCTTTTGGCTGGCTTCTACTTCACGATTCACCCCTCCTTCGGACGCTCATAGCCGCACACTCACCACAGCGTCGATCTCTTCTCGTCCGTGTGCTACTTCACTTTCATTTTCATTTTTTCAGCTTCTGCATTTCGGTCTTCTCCTCTGCAACGACACCCCCACCGAAAACGCCTGCCCATCCACCGAATTCCCTCATCCTCGCCACTTGTCCCTCAACCAGCAGCTCTTGGTCAACCTTCAAGCCCACGAAGCACAGCAGTTGACCGCTTGTAGCCCACGCTCGCGCCATACGTCCGTCTTCTTCATTTTCTTCGGTCAAGCTCCACGTTCCAGCAAGTGGCCGAAGCTGCTTCTCTGTTTATTTTCAAGCGAGGCCACCTGGTTGACTCCTCTAGCTGCGCGCCTGCCCCCACTTTCTTCGTGTCCTTACTTGGACGGCACGAGGTTAAAGTCTCCAATCGGAGGCCCATCTTCACAGTGTCTTCATCTCCAACGCTGGGACTTCTTCGGTCAGTCTGCAGCAAACGAAGCCATAAACCACCGAACCAACGCCGCCTGGTCCCATCTTCTTTCCTCCGCTCACGCCAACTGGACCGAGCCCATCTCCTGCCAGCAACGTTGTCCATACGCCGGCAAAGCCGAAGATCTCCCACGAAGCTGCTCTTTCTCCTTTGCCTGTGCTTCGCCCAGCAACTCCTCGCTGCCCCTCTCTCCGGCCCAATTGAAGTCAGGCCCAGTCGTGGACTTTAGCTGCAGCAGCCCGCACAGGCCAGTCCATCAAAAGCCAGGCCCACCGAATCAGCAGTCTTCAGCCCATTTGAAGCTTAGTACAGCGAATTCCAGCAGCCCAATCTTTAAGCCCAAGTCCAGCAGCCCATCTTGAAGTCAGCTCAGTCTAGTGAAGCCCGGCCCGTTTCAGCAACAAATCTCAGTTGGGCTGAGATTTGTTGGGCTAAGTTTAGGCCCGGCCCAAGTTTGTTGACGCCGCCGAAAATTTCGATTTCGGCCGCCGTCGAGTCGTTGTCGCGGTGAATCGGTTTTCGCGATACACCGGTGAGTTTATACTCTAAACTCTGCTTAGTAGGTTAATGACGTTTAAGGGGTGTTAGATTTATTTTATTAGGAATTAGGTGGTTAGTTAGATTAAATTAGAAATTGAATTATTTAATTGAGCATGTTAGGTGGTTAGCATGGTTTAACTAAGGCCTAAATAAATTGTACTGTTTATCTAGAAGGGTTTGGGAATTTTTCCGAGTTCGTATTGGTATTTAATTTAATGATTCTGGCCTAGGTTAGTATTTTTAGAATTGAAATTGATTTATTTAATTAATTTCAGTAATTATTTAATTATTAATTATTTTTCCAGAAATTAGAATAGGGATAGCCGGTGACGGAATTTCGTGCCGATCAGAACGATGGTGTGGTTAATTTCTGCAATTGAGTGCTAAGTTATGCAAATTGAGTGCCGATTGGATTTTTGATATTTAATTCCAAAATTGTGAATTTCCAATATTTATTCGAAAATCCCAGGGTGTCGGGTTTTGATCTAGAAAATGGTTTTTAGTACTATATGAAATAGTGGGATTTAAAAAAGGAGGAATATCAATTTTCGAATCAAGTTGGCCGTGTCCCCACACACGAGTAATTTCATGTGAATTTCTAATATGAAGAAAAAGGCGGAGCTCACCATTTTAATTGAAGCATTTGAGTGCAATGCACAGTGTCCTGGGCCATATTTGAGTGATCGTGTGATGGTTATGAGAAATCGTCCCGGGCTGTTGAGCTGGACGTTATCCCAATGTGGGATACCCCCTAGACAACGGGAAGCCGGTCGTAGTTGATTCTGGACCCCATGCTCCTTCGGGAAAGCCGTCTGATAAAGAGACGTGCTGTGCTCAATGGGGTGAGACGAAGCCTGGCAATGCTAGAAGACCGCTGAACTAAGAGTAGGCCGTGCTATATGCCGAGATCAAAACTAGGAACGCATGATTAATTGAGTGTGGTGTTTCAATTATTGGAGCTTATTTGTTGCTCATGCTCTCATGTTGTCTTTAAGATAAATTGTACTGACCTGCATGGTGGGTCTGAGACGAGGTAAGTCTCTTGATTGTGTGATTGCGTGCTTAGGACGCTTCTTGGCGTATTTCCCTCCTAATTGGGGTTTAGAGCTTAGACTCGCTGAGATGATATCTCACCCCATTGTGGGACAACATTTTCAGGGTCGTCGAGTGGAGGACCTGAAGCTGAGAGGAGGTGATCGAAAGCGTAGGTCAGTTAGGACCGCTTCTTTTTGAAAGGCCAGTCTTTTGTAGTCTTTTGGCCATAGACCTTTGTACATGACTCAGTGTATATATAAAAGCATGTTTGTTTGTGAATCTATTATCCTGCATTTCTATCCCGAGATGATTACTGTTAAGGGATTTCTTTTCGCTTCCGCATGTGCAATAAAATGGAAAGGGTCGGCGACTCGTCCTGGGAAGTCGCAAATTATTATCGACCAGATAGGGATGGGCATGCGCTCGGGGTCCGGGGCGTGACACTATAAGTGCTCGAATAGTATCAAGGCGAGTGACGGGAGCAAAAGTTTCAGTATAGTCAATACCTAGTTGTTGCAAGTATCCTTTCGCCACAAACCTTGCTTTATGCTTTTGGATTGATCCATCCGCATTGAGTTTCGTTTTGTAGACCCATTTGACTCCAATGATCTCTTTGTCTTCGGGTCGATCGACAAGCTCCAAAGTTTCATTTTTCTCGATCATCTTGATCTCTTCCTCCATGGCTTTTATCCAAACTTCTTCTTTGGACGCTTGTTCGTAGTTTTCTGGTTCCAAAATAGCAAAGTTGCATGTGTCGTAAATTCTTCTAAGGGCTTTTACCCTTAGTATTGGAGATTCTGGAGTAGATTCTTCTTGCGTTACTCTTGGAGAGCTTGGTGGAGTTATGTCATGAGTGGTGGAATCCGGTGCTTCTCATTCTTCTTGTGACGTTGACTCCTCTTGAGTAGGTGGTATGTTTGGCAATGTGATATACTTCTTCTCGATCTTCTCATCCTCCCAATTCCAGGCAGCATTCTCGTTGAACTTGACGTCTCGACTAATCATAAGCTTCTTGGTTCTTAGGTTGTAAACCCGATAGCCTTTTGATTGATCACTGTTGTAGCCAAGGAATATTCATTTTTCTGTCTTTTCATCTAGCTTACTCCTTTTTTGAGCAGGGATGTGGACGTAGCAAATGCATCCAAACACTTTGAGATGCTTTGCCGAAGGCTTCCGTCCACTCCATGCTTCGACTGGAGTTTTGTTTTGAACTGCTTTAGTTGGACACCTGTTTAGTAGGTATACAACACTATAAACTGCTTCTGCCCATAAAGTGTTGGGAAGGCCTTTCTCCTTTAGCATGGACCTTGCCATTTCCATGACAGTTCTATTTTTTTTCTTTCAGCTACTCCATTTTGTTCTAGGGCGTAGCCAAAAGTTAGTTGATGATGGACTCCTTCATCTTCACAAAATTTATTAAACTCCTTTGAATTGTATTATGTGCCTTTGTCACTTCTTAGGACTTTGATTCTTTGGCCACTTTGATTCTCGATGTGGTTCTTGAATTTTCTGAAGATAGAGAAAACCTCAGATCTTTCTCGAAGAAAGTATACCCACGTCATTCTTGTATAATCGTCAATGAATAGGATAAATATTTATTTTGATTGGGTGTAAGTGTCCTCATCGGACCGCACACATCCGTGTGGACAAGTTCCAATGGCTCCTTAGCTTTCCATACAACTCCAGATGGGTATGACTGTCTCTGTTGTTTTCCAAGAAGACAGCCTTCACAAACATCTGAAATTTCTGTGATGACTGAAAAATCTCTCATCATATTTTTCTGATGGAAAATTTTTAGCCCGGCAAAATTGAAGTTGCCAAATCTTCGATGCCATAGCCATGAATCATCGAGTTGAGCTTTCATGGCTATATCTTTGACATATTTCCATTGAATAGGAAAATTGTTATTTTTCATCTTAACAGAGGCAATGATATTTTAATATTTATCATAGTTAATGCATGTATCTCTATTAAAATATAGAGAATACCCACTTTGTATCATTTGGCCCACACTTAATAGATTTTGTGCAAGACGAGGGACTAGATATACATTATGTATATATTTTAGGCCTTTATTCGTTTCTACGGTGATGGTGCCTTTTCCTTTGACATCTACTAATGCACCATTGCCCAACTTTACTTGGGATTTCACCGACTTATCAATATTAGTGAATATAGATTCGTCCCCTGTCATGTGATTGCTACACCCACTATCGATGTACCATGTTTCACTTTTATTGTCATTTGCCGCTTGGCCTGCGTAGAATGTATTTTCTTCACTTTCTTTTTTTTCTACATAGTTTGCTCGATTATTTGTTTTCGAGCGACAATTTTTTTCTACATGGCCATAGCTTTTACAAAAGCAACATTGTTTTTTATTTTTAAACCAAAAATCCTTCTCCAAATGATTTGTTTTCTTGCAAATACCACAAGGTGGATAATTTTCCTTTTTTATAATTTCTCCTCCTCTTTTGTTTTTCCATGAGCTCTTTCCACCATTTTTAGTTTGATGAGACCGTATATTTACTTTAGATTGAAAGGCACTTTCAACTGAATCTTCATCTCGTGCCATTAGTCTTTTCTCATATGCTTCTAGAGAGGCAATTAATTCACTTATTGATAGGGTCGTCAAGGCTTTAGTTCCTTCTATAGTTGTAACTATGGAGTTGTATTTTTGGTAAGTGACACCAATATTTTCTCAACAACCCTTTGATCAGTTATCCCATCTCCATAGGCTCTCATTTGATTAACGAGTTCCTTTAATTTTCCACAATATTCTAGTATGGTCTCATAATTTTTCATTTTAGAATTTTCAAAATCTCTTCTCAGAGTTTGAAGGCGAATAGTGCGTACCTTTTCCAATCCTTGAAATTCCTCTCGTAGTATATCCCAAGCCTTTTTTGCAGTCCTCGCTCCAATAATTCTTGGAAATATGGTTTCCGAGAGCGCTTGTTGGATAAAATATAGCGCCCTTGCATCCTTTTTGTAGTTGATCCTTCGAAACACTTGCACCTTCTGGCGGAGCCTCGCAACCTTTTTCCACGATGTCCCATAAATCTTGGGCCATCAAGAATGTAGTCATTTTTATGCTCCAAAAATCATAGTTGTTCCTATCAAAAATGGGAATGGGAAATGATGATGAAGTAGGGTTGGTCATGAAGTAGGGTTGGTCATGGTTTAGTTAGTGGGTATTTGGAAAGGGTAATTTTAGGAATGGATAGGTAGGACAAACGCTCGACATCAACCAAAGACGTGGCTCTGATGCCACTGTTGTGTGTGTGCAAGTGTTATGTGTGAATAATAAAAGGACTACAATGGCAAAGGGAGAATGGATAAAAAAAAGAGAGCTTTTATTATGAAAGTTTTTATTTAAAGGAAGGAGTGTGTGTAGTTTTTTCTACAACTTAAAACACACACCCCAACCCCTATTTATAGGCGTGTCACCGCCATTCCTTCACCGACATTGAGGACTTCTAGTGGATTCTCCATTTTTCTGTATTTTTCTGTTCTCTCGGCTGCCCACGTATTCTATTCATGGTCAAGCAGCCATTTTTGACTTTCATACAAGATTTCCCATGCACATGCACGTACGAGACTTCTCTAGTTTGTTCTCCTTCAGCCGCTATTCTTGACTTTTCTTTTGCTTTTTGCTGTCCACGTGGTTTGCTGCCCATGTACCAGAAAATTCTCCAACATATGAGAGTCTTCTTTAACTTGTACAAATTGTTGCTGCCGACTTTGCTCCTTCTCCATTAAGCATACTTAATTCTTAAGTATGAGTTGTCTAGTGAGTTCTAGAGTTTTCACAAAATGGATCATATTTTAACAAGGGCGAAGTTGAGACAAGGACCAGTTCTGTTGACGAGCTTGCGGGGTTTTCTGTAATGACAGGCGATGGACTTTGTCTGGCCATTCACGATTTTCTTCTTTGGCTATTTCTGCAAACCCCTGATTGGTCGACTTTGAAGTGACAATGTCCTGCAGAAAATCATGGATGCGGCAATACTGGACCGTTCCATCACTTCGTCTAGCAGCCACCTCTATCAGGCTTCTGTTCAACAGCTCCATGAAGTAGTCCTCAGCAACTTCTTCGAGGGTCTTTCCCTCTTTCTTTTCAACAAATCCTTCAGCGACCCATAGCCGAATCAGTCTCTTACGCTTAATGGGGCGACCCTCAGGAAATAAACTTAAGTGCAAGAAGCAGGATTTCAGGTAGTATGGCAGATCATCAAAGCTAAGTGAAAGAACTCTCTTCAAGTTTTTGAGTGTGTCGTTGCAGTCAGTCTCTGTATCAAGACTGTGACGAACCAATTCCCATTCATCCATTCTGTGCTTGTCTTTTGTAGCCAAAACACCACCGATAGCCACTATAGCAAGCGGCAGCCCTTTACATTTTTAAAAAATAAACTCGCAGGTCTCCTCCAGATGGGAAGGGCATGAACTCCCCTGAAATGTCTTCGCGCAGAAAAGCTTCCATGAATGTTCTACTGGCAGACGCTCCATCTTATAGACCTTCCCTTCAAATTCTTGACAGGAGGTGTATGCTAGATCATGATTCCTGGTTGTGATGATTATTCGGCTGCCGCACATGTTGTTAGGCAGTGCACGTTTGACAGCATCCCATTCGTCTATACTCCATGTGTCATCTAGAACAACCAGATACCTCATGCCCTGTCGCAAGTCCTTGATTAACATCTTCAGCCAATAGATATTCATGGTGTCCGCACCATGAGGAACCGGTTGTCTGATCACTCTCATAATTTGCTGACGTATGTTCTGGTGGAGCTCTTCTATATGGGCGAGCCAGAGAAACTGATCCAAGCACATACCCTGAAATGTTTCTTGACCTCTGGATCTTCATAAACTTCATTTACCAGCGTGGTTTTGCCCAATCCTCCCATCCCAACGACAGAGAGAACTTGCGGCCTAGAAGTGCCCTCAACCAACCACGAAACCAGCTGCTTCTTTGGTTCTTCAATGCCCACTAGGTAATTTTTGTCTAAAAGAAAGGCATTACCTTGGTGTTCAGTCCATGTGTTGTCAGAGTAATCGAGGCCTGGGACATGTTCAGCTTTACTAAACTTGTGGCATAGCCTCTGGTGTCCATCACATAAGCTTTTGATTCTGGAGTTGATGTTCTGTATCTGCAAAATGGTCCGATATCGAGCTTTCATGTTCTTCCCACAGCAAGATATCCTACAGAAGAGACCAGCAAACCCAACCCCATGATCATGCGCCAGGAGAAGTTTGAACTCGTCGAGAACATCTTCAGTGACATATGCAATCTCTCTCAGCTGCTTTACCCATTCCTTGACTTCCTCATCGCTCTCTTCCAGGGAATCTGCGACCCTCAGTGATGCACTTATGTACTCCAGCTGTCCTCTCACTGAGCGAACTTCGTCCTCAGCATCTCTGAACAATTGCACTTCATTGTCCAGAAAATTTGTGAGCTTCCCAATGAGGAAGTTCACGGCAGCTTCTGTCATGCTCTAATTGTGCGTGTGCAGAAGTAGTGGATTATAACACTGGCAGGATCTTTTACATTGTTGCTCCAAAAGTTGAGGAGTTCAGCGTGGAAATGGTGAAACGTATGATGTCCATGCTGAATTTTATATTTTGTATCTCTTTCCTGAGCAAATTATATTTTATGGTCCTTTTCCCAACTACTGGCATTGTCATTTACTCCTACAACAATTTCAATTTATTTGATTTCTGTAGAAGTACCAATTTATGTGAGAGTTTATGAATGTTTCGATCTTTCTATGAAGTAACACAGAATTTATCAGATAACTTGATTTACACTTTTGTTTTTAGGTTTTGGAAACAATTGACCTTGTTCTAACCACAAAATCACTGACTAGGCAGCCCACTGCAAGTTTTGAGAAAATGATATCAATGTTGCTGGAATATATCACTTTAACATTTCTATGAATGACAATTGAAATGGCCAGCTGTGAGTTCTTAATAATTTTTCTAGTCAAGTTCATTGAATCTATTTTGTGGGCTATCACTTCTTGAGGTCGGCATACCAATGATGCACCATAGGCTTTCTCAAGCTTGAAATTCTACGTAAAAGTTTGGGATGAAATTAGGTTTGAGCTGATGAAACAACTTAAGCTCAGGTCATCTGTTCCAAATTGGTGGTCAAGACTTCACAAATATCCCCTTCTCAGGACCTCAAGCTGAATGATCCTCCCCCTGATCCTGGCGGAAACCTGATCAGCACAATCTGTGGACTGAACAACCTCGAAGCTCGTACAAGCTGCCCCATCTCCACAAATCTGTCCCATCTCAGCGACAACCCAGTTCTTCAACCACTATACGCCTCCACAATTTGGGTACCAGTTTTACCTACAAGTTTCTTCAATATTTCTTCCGCTCATAAGTTTCCACGGCCATTAGCACTTAGCTGGAAAGCACATGATCAACTTTTTTTTTGGCCGAAACATTCAAGATCAATTGGTTACATCTTTTTAGTTGATTGACAGGAAACCAAACGCGTATACTTGATGACATGATCGAAAAGTCCAAACGACTGTTTCTTCCTAGGAAATTGGGGCGACATTCATCTAAAATGGTTTCAAATAAGTAATTGAGGTCACATACTTGAAACTAAATAGTTCTCTTTTTGACATTTTGTGTTTTCTGAGACTGGATAGTCATTGAATAAGCTACTAAGAGGATTCTCTCTCTACCAAACTTACTAATAAATACTTTGGCTTTAGTCTCCAAGAAAGCACTTGCCCTTGTACAGTCGAGAGAACTACACCAAGTCTGAGTGGTAAAACAACGAATCGGAAATGGAAAAGGACATTGATTACAACTAATCTACTAAAATATAAGCAAATTGTCACAGTAAATCATCAATCTATAGTGACATGAAGCTTTAAAAACAGGGTCACATTGATACAATTTTAAGAAACATTGGAGTATGCACAATGTGTCACCATCTATTAGGTGGAATTGATTTGGATCCTATGAGGATGAAAATGCTACTTTTACCAGCACCAATCTACTGATTGAACACAACAAAGCTGGAAAAATAAAAAATAAAAAAGCAATTCCAAGACACATGTCTGAGTCGCTCAAACCTTTGTATGAATTTGCAATGTCTTCCGTCCGATACCTTCATTTTGGTCTCCTCCTTGACATTTTATCAAACGTCTGGTGGACAGACTCGTGAGGAAAAGCAGGGCCATCCAATTCAAACCCCTGCGGGAATTTCAAGGGTGAATTCTTCCAAGATTTCAAGAAGTAAAAAGGTCTGTCGGTGATCCTTGAAAACGAGCTTGATCAATGATGGCAACATCTAGACTCGACCATTCCAAGCACCAAGAGATTTGGATGATTGTAGTTTACCAAAGCAAGCTAATTTCTGCTTAGTTGCACGGTTGCTTGGGACGTCCACGTTTACTCAGAGCAAAAATCAATTGTTTTTGTCACGCCCCGATCCTCGGGCACGCACACATCCTTCTACTTGGTCGATTTTAAAATGCGATATCCCAGGACTATGTATCGCCGACCCTTTCATTTATTACGCACATGCGGAAATAGTTATAATCCCCAGACAATAAATACGATGGGATAGAAAAGTAAGGCCATATTTTTCATATTGAAACTTATAACCAAACTTTTATACAAAACACAAATCAAAGTACTTTATAACTATTCACATCAAAATAGAGATCTCAAAAGAAAATGGAATCTCAGTCCATCCAGGTCGTACTTAAGATTCCTTTCAGTATTATCTTCTTCTTCCAAAATTCTTCTCCTCAGATTTCACCCAGAGTTCTCTTTCTCAGAATTCCTCCTCCTCAGCTCCTCATCGGGGTCCTGAAATGTTTTCCCCAAACCGGGATGAGACTACGTCTCAACGAGTTCTACCCCACTAAGGCCCGATTAGTAAACCATTATACTATAGGCTGCCTAAACACACACAGGGCAGATGACTTACCTTGGCCTCAGACTCCACCTGCATATTAACACAGTTCAAATAGACACCCAAACAATCACATTACTGATAGAAGCATCGATCAAATCGACCTAGTCAATTACACGTCAACAAGACCACTCACGGTCATTTCCATTCAATCAAGCAATTCACAACATCATATCAAAATAATGATCAATCGACCTAGTCGATTATATGTCAACGATGACCCTTCCCCGGCCAATTCAGTTCAATCAGTCAATCCATGACAAACGAATCAAATTATATCCGTGATTCCATCTATACTCGATAATTAATCTCAACATACCAATTCAACATTCCCACTCAAATATAGGCTCAAGGCGCTAGAGGTGACCCCAACACAAAGTCTCGTCATCGTGCGGTACTTAGTCTTTGACCACAAATAATAATAGTATAAGACGCTAGAGGTAACTCACACGAAATCTCACTATCATGTAGTACTTAGTCCTTCACTACAAAATGCAATAGGGTAAGGCGCTAGAGGTGACTCACACGAGATCTTGCCATCGTGTAGCACTTAGCCCTTCACTATGCATAACAATGCTGCAAGGCACTAGAGGTAATTCCCATGCGACTCGGGTCGCCATGTAACACTTAGCCCTTAACTACAATAAGCAATGGTATAAGGCGCTAGAGGTAACTCACATGAAGTCTTCTACTTGTGTAGTACTTAGTCCTTTACCTGCTTATGATCCATTGGTTTCCCTCAACATAACACACATCACATCAATTTCCAATAATAATCTTGCTTCAACTATAAGCCAACACACGATTAATCCCTCACGGCCCAATGACATTGTGCCTCGCACTTAACTTCCTCAATTAAAGTAATGTCTTGGCCTCATTTCTTCGTATTAAAAATACTCGTTAAAATATCGTGCATTGGCACACGGCTGGCCTTAACCAAAATCTAATATTTTCCTTTTCATAACTCCCACATTTTCTATAGTCCGCTCAAATAGTTTTGGCATTATCAACCGATGCCTGGTTATTTTTCAATTAATAACTAATGATTTTCCAATTAAAGAATAATTCCCATCATTCGCAAATAATTCAATTCAACACAAAATAAAGCTCCATTAAATAAACGGACTTCACTACGGCGATCATCACAAAATTTCGGTCGTCGGCTAACCCAATCTTAATTTCTGAAAAATAAATAAATAATTAATTAATTTAGAAAATTAATAATTAATTACAATAAATCCAATTTAGCTCAAATCGGAGCTCAATTAGATAATTGGACTTCACCACGATTATCAGCATAAAATTCTGGTCATTGGCCATCCTAGTTGAATTTCTGGAAAATAAATAAATAAATAAATAATTTCGAAAATTAAATAATTAATATTAAAAATTCAATTTAGCTCAAAACAAAGCCCAATTAAATAAACGGACTTCACCACAGTCATCAGCATAATATTCCGGTCCTTTGGCCATCACTGTTGAATTTTAATTTCGAAAACTAAATAATTAATATAAAAATTCAATTTCGCTCAAAATAAAGTTCAATTAAATAAACGTATTTCGCCACGGTCATCAATATAATATTCCGGTCACTAGTCATCACTCTTGAATTTTCGGAAAATATTTAATTAATTAATTAATTCTGAAAAATAATATTTAAATGCCAAAAATTCCACTTAGGCCCGAATTATCAAATTGAAGCCCGATTTGGGTCGGGAAAAATCCCGGGCTACCCTCAATAAATAGTAGATCACGTCTACTTGCTAAATACACATTCAATTTGTCTAATTTGCATCACAATGGACTAATAAACACTAATATAACAACCTAAATCTAATTAAATAAAACTAAACAACCAATAAGTGTAATTAATCCACTAAGCAAGGATTAGTGAGATTACTCACCGGAATCACGCGCAAATCGGATCAATCCGACAGGGATGGCGTGAGGAACGATAAACCCCAAAGCACGGCTCGGGTCCGGGGCTCGGAAACGGCTCAAAATGGGCTTGAAGGGGGCTGGAAACCCACTCGCTGGGTCGTTGCCCTTGGCTGGCTAGAGTTGTTCCGCTGGCCAAGACAATGAGGGGAGGCCGGCGGAGGGCGAGGGGGATGCTGGGGGGCTGCGAGGTGGCCGGACGGAGGTAGGTGGTGGCCGGAGGTGGCCGGATTGAGCTGGACAGAGGCCGAACGGCCTGGATGGCGCACGGCAGCGACAGTGAGGCGCAAAAGGGCGGTGGCGGAGCGCACGGTGAGCGGCGGATGCGCGGGCGCAGGCGCGGGCAACGGGACGAGCGGCGACGGTGGTTGGTTGGCTGTCTTCGTGCGCCTGCAACTCCCGCTCGCTTCTGTTTTTCACGAACAAGAAGAAAGAAAGAGGAGTTTCGGTCACGTGGGGAAGAAGAGAGAAGAGAGAGGAGAGAGAGAGAGAAAAATAAAATAAAATAATATCCTTATTCTTATTTTATTTTCTTTTCTCTTTCCCTTTCTAATTTCTTTCGGTCTTTGATTTTTCCTCCGATAATTTCTTTCCTGAAATTTCGGGCTCGTCAATAATTTGACGGATAATGAGACAGGATCCTAAAAATGAATTGTGACACGCTCGAATATTTGATTCCCAAAATCGAATTCAATTTCCTAGTTATAATCGATCAGACGCGATTTTAATCCAATCCAACCAATTAGGTAACTTTTAGGGATTTTACTGCGGATACATCCCTTAACGACTTCACTCAATAGGTTACTTAACTCATGAGTGATCAGCTCAGAGAAAAAGGACCATAGGCACGTTGACGAAATGCCCATTTTACTTTATCAAAACGGGGTCGAATTTCAGGATGTCATAGTTTTTGTGATGTCTGCGTAATTAGTTTTAAATCAAAACTTTGAAAAATACTAAACTGAATTCTCTTAGACAGATTTGACGTAAACCTTTTGACGCATCTTAAAAACTCCTGAACCGATACCATTGAGATAAATCTACCCTAATGTGGCTGTCGGTATCTTTTAGTATGATCGCACGCTACTTAATTTGCTTGGTTCATGTATCGGGACACCTAATTCTATGATTTAATTTCATGCAATTGTTGTTTCAATTTTTGAAGGAACTGATAGGAAACTTAATTTATTTTCGGTCAACTCTTGTTTTGCATCTCAGAAACTTCTCAGAAAACAATGGTTCTAGTCACAATTCTTGTTTACTAGGCAAGTTCACTGGAAGTACTGAATATATTCTCATAATAATGTTAATGAGAGTGGCATTTTCCTGCACAGCTATCGATAGTGCCCTGCTATTAATTTCAGGTAGTTGTTTCCGGTGGAGGTTGCTGAACATTTGCAGGCAATTATTTTGTTTCATAATACCATTGTGTTTGTTAGAGAAAACTCATTTATTGTTTTGAAATTGACAAAACATTTCCAAAATCTATATCTGAAGATATGAAGACTTTATTGTCAAAGTCTGAAGACCGACAGTTCACCAGACACTAATCTTAAAATCTATCCTCACTGGCAGTTCCAGACTGAAGTATGAAGATTCATCCAAACACTGGACTTTTATCCATATGAAGATTATCTTCAAAGCTTCGTTTTATATGATTATTAGAAAGATCTCATATCTGGAATTCACAAATATTTGATTGTTTATTCCTATTGGAAACTACTCCGATATGAAGATCTTTGGAGGGCAAGATAAACTTGGAAGGTTCTACCTATGGAAACTCAAGATCTTGATTTGTATGGGCGAGCAGGATTGATGGGCTTTCAACACAAATTATCCAACGACGCGAGATCACCTTAATCGATTTTGTCTAACGGATATATTGGAAGAATTCCTTTGGAAAGTGCCAACGGTTGAGAAGGCATGAAAGAGTATTTAAGAGTTGACTCTTTGGTTGTTCGGTACGGTGTTTGAGAGAGAATTCCAAAGTCTGAATCTCTTCTAGTCTCTTGCTTCTTCATTCATCGAGCTAAATATTGTATACAAAGAGAGAAACACTTAGTGTGACTGTGTGAGAGTTAGATAAGACTCATCATTGTGATAGTCAAGATCTCAAGCTGTAACAACTCTTTTGACATCTAGTGGAATCCAAGCAATAGGCTGTCAGTGAGGAGAGTGAACATGGCTTGATCTAAGTTGAACCACTATAAACTTTATGTTTACTTTCTCTTATTCCTGAACTTCTTATTCATGCTTACTGGTTGTTCATTTATTTAAAGTTGAAATCTGTCTTATGACCAATATCTTCTAAAATCAAAATATCTTTTTAAGTTCTGCGAAAATTATTATATTCACCTATTCACCCCCCTCTAGGTGTATTCACTAGCCCCTTTCAGTGTTAAAGTTTTCTAAAGTTTGCTTGGACAAGTAAAAGAATTGGCCGGGAGTTTGTGGTAATGAAGCAACTTAACTTAATAGCAGAAACGACTTTTTGAACCGTCACCACCTCATAAAGTCAAAAATTTTCATGGCTCCTCTGATTCTTCCATGTCTTCATGCTAATAGAAACATCATTCAATGAGACTAATGCAGAGATCTTTTTATGTCTAATTTCAAGCAAATTTCTTTGCTCCAGTCTCTAATAAAGTAGATTTCTTGCCCTTTCCTGCCAAGTGACAGATAGACCAACTCTAAGGAGGACATGGTCTCTTGTTTTGTCTAGGGCATGTGTCAATGCATTTGCAACACATATGAGGTGAAGTGTAATTATTGTGTGTAGGAAAATTATAAATGTGATTCTCTTATTTAATGTTCTTCTAACGTCGTAAATCACAGTACTTCACTCAGTTTAATATCATGCAAAAATGATTTTTCTGTTTATTGCATACTTAATACTTCTTAAAGAACAATTTGCGAAACCTATTCGTGTCAATCGATAGTGGCATTAGCTTAGGGCGCGCATGACAAAATTTCTGTTTCTTGATTTCTCTGTTTCTCTGTTCCTCGGAACAGGTTTGGAACAGAAATCCATTTGGTAACGCAATTTGATTTCTCTATTTCTGAAACAGATTTCTATTCCAGAAATAGAGAAATTGAAGAAATCAGAAGCTGAAATTTTTAACTTCTCAGTTTCTGAAATAGAAATCAAAAACTGAAATCAAACCATATAAAAGAACCTTGCGCTTTCTTGCTAACTTAATTCACTCATAACCACAACTTCACAAATTATTGCTAATTTTATTTTTCTTATTTTGCTTGTGTTTTTTTTTTTTTTTTTGCATTTTTTTTTAATAACTTCCTCTTTAGGATGAAAGGCAATCGAATGGGTCCCCAATTTTAAAAAATGACCAAAGTTCTTAAATTCTTACTTAAAAACAATGGGGCTCTTTTCTTTTTACCAAAAAAAAGAAAAAGAAAAACAATGGGGCTCTTTCCTCCTAGAAAAGGCACGCGCATGGCCAGTTGAAGAAAAAGTTCTTACGTAATAGATGAATAAAAAACGTGCCTAGATATTTAACCTTATTTTTTTTACGGATTCAAAATTCTTGCAAAATCAAAATAATTAGATTGTTACTCAATCTTGAATTTTAATTCGAAGGCAAGAGATTCAAGAGAATCTCTCTCTTTGCTATGCAAGGGCCATTAAAGGTTCAGTGAGCAACAATAAAGAAATTAGGGATGAGCAACTGGATCGACTCAATTCGAGAATCAAAATAAACCGACCTTCCCCGATTGGTTCCTAACCATAAACGTTACTTTAAGGTAGAATTCTCATATGTTCCTTTACACCATTAATTTTCTTTTGTTGATAATCTTGTATAATACTAGTTTTTGATAAAATGACAAGGCTATATAGGCGCCATTAATGGCACCCATATTCATGCTTCTGCAGTACTTGTCTGAACCTACGTAGGATGAGCTTGCAAACGATACATTGACCGAGGAGGGAAACCAAATAAATACGATTAGGAAAACAATTGCTAATAAAATGGCAAGGGATAATAATATGCCGGAAATTCCATGAAATTGTATTTTCAACTTTTGTAATGTATTAGTATTATTTCGACTATTATTTTGTATTTGAGGATTTCCTATGTTGTTATCTAATTAATTTCTATTCCTAAAAATATAAATTTTATTCTGTTATCAAACGGATTTCTGTTTCAAAAATAGAAATTTTGAGTCGTTATCAAACGGGTTTCTTTGCTCAGAAACTTGTCCGGGGAATAGAAATTAAGAAATTGATTTCTGGCCAAAAATCAATTTCTGTTTCAGAAATTTTGTCATGCGCAGCCTTAGAAATTGAGGGGCATCAACAGATACCTTGATAATATTAAACTGATGGAAACTTTCTGCACAAGTTTAAGTTCTTTGGTGAGACTGAAAATTAAGTATTGAAAATTTGAGTACTAAATTTTAAGTGTCGATAATTTTAACCATTCAAATAAACAATAAAATATTTTTTTGATATACATAACAATTCATAGTCCAATGTTATGAACTTCTTGCTAAATACAGAGCAACGATCATAATTGTAAGGGTTAAACAATATATTTGACGAGCTTGTACTTGCCATCGATTATTTTTCTCTTTGATAGATTAAGTAACCCCTCCCTTACTTACCATATTAAGTTGATTCTAGACTTAGCTAAATCTTTTAAGCAAATGCTTAAGATTATTTTTATAAAAAGTGAACTTAAGTACTAAATTCTGAGTCTTGATAACATCAAGTTTTCAAAATAACATGAAAAAGTTGTTGGATAATAATTGAAACTTACTAGTCGAATATAATTAGTTTCTTGAAAAATATAAGACAATGACCACTAGTGGTAGGTTTTAGCAACGTATTTAACAAGATTCTACTTGCCACTTGCCGTTGTCATACACACATGTAATAGTTAGGACTTTTTTTTTTTTTTTTTGTCAAAATTGCTAGGACTTTATCATCGGCTGCTCCTACCAGGTCAGTTTCATCTACGAGAAGGGCATTGCCTCGGTGGTCCTGCCATGTGTTGTCTGCTCCAGTTAAGCTCGGATTTTGTTGAGCTCTGCTGAATTTGTGGCGCAGCCTCCGGTGCCCATTGCATATGCCCTTTACTTTGGAGTTTATGCGCCTTATTTCAGACGTGAGTCGGTACCGAGCCTTCAGGTTCTTGATGCAGCAAGACATCCTGCTGATGAGGCTAATGAAACCGACTCCATGATCATGTCTCAGGAGCAGAGGGAACTCATCGAGAGCGTCCTCCATGTCGCACCCACACTTTGACTTCATTGTCACTTTCTTCTAGGGAATCTGCAACCCTGAGGAAGGCCCGGACTCGCTCCAATTCTCCTCTCACTGAGAGGGCTTCTTCTTGGGCTCCTGTCAGGACTTGCACCTCGTTCTCAACAAATTGTGCGAGCTTGTTGAGTAGGTAATTCACTGGGCTCTCTGCCATGCCTATAGTCTGGTGAGTGGTGGTGAGGATTTTGGTTATGTATTGCCTGGAGGCTTTAGACTGAGGTTGCAGAAGTTGAGGCTCGTCGTAGTGTCTAAACTCTCAAACTGTTTTAACTTTAGTGACTCTTATATTTACAGCTGCTTTGTGTGGGGTCCATGTATGCTTAGAACATTGTACAAGTTTTGGTTTATTTTAGTGATATCCCTTCTGATTTTGCATAATCCTCTTGAATATTTTTGCCTTCGACAGCAATATATTTAACTTTCTTGTTTCATGTGGAAAAGTCTGCAAGTAGGTTAGTACTTTACTCTTTTGTAGTTCCAGCTTATTCGAAGAAGCTAATTAAAATTTCTTAATTACCAGCAGAAATAACTTGAACAACGTTGTCGAATATAATATAGTGTAAAATCGTGGGAAGCTTCAAAGGAGCTTTCGTGATTTACTTTATTGGAGTAGATTCTTATCTCAATCCAAGAACATTTAATTTAGACGTGCTTGTTTGAGTTCACAGTATCCAATCATATTTCAGTTACCAAATCCTGCGTGATCACAGCCTTATGTTGCATTGCAACCGAATAGCTGATTTATGACTAAGATGGATGGACGAAAATTTTCCATCAATTCAGAATCAAGACTTCAGCACTCGAGGCCAGGATAATCCATCTGTACCTGCACAGTCAAGTGAAATGCGCGGACTTATCACGGAGTATCGTAAACACCATTTTTATTTTTTGACCAGGCTACGTGAAGCAAATTCAAGCAACATCTCTTTGCTAGGAAGTAGAACAATTCATCAACTAAAGTTAGGCAATGAGCAAGCAACTAAGCTCAGATTTACTGTACGATGCTCTGAGTTTTCCGGTGCCATCACCCTACTAAATCATCTCAAGTGCGAGATGGTCAAGATTGGGTACGCATAACTTGTGCATACAATTCGTAGCTATATATACGTCTTGTTCTTCTACTGGCCAATGAGAAGGGGACCATATTTGAGAGGAAGAGCAACACTCATCGAATTAAAAAAATAAAAAAATAAAAAAGGCCTATCCTATCAGCACTTATGAAGCTTTTAACGAAATAAATTGAAGAGTTGCTTATCAGTCCCTAATGACAGATAGCTCTAAACAAAGAACGACATCAACAAAATCCTTATCAAACACAAAATTAAGGGGCCTTTTCGATAAAATTAGAGCGGCTGTCGCGGTCTATTATGTGGAAGAAAAGCCGTCTGTGTCGAGCCACTATTCCAAGTCAAGACATGAACTTCCCTCTAACATGTTCCGAAAAACAAGCAATTAAGTTAACAACCGCTTGTTACATCCATATTGTCGGGCCACCATCTCTCATACAGATAATTGTCCAATAAATCCTACATTTATCATGTGACAGCCTATATAGTCTTAAACTTTTCAATTTTGTTAATTTTGTTCTAGACCTTTTGATAATTTTCCAATGTAGTACTTTTGACCAAATTTAACCGAAAATCGTTGACATTGATTCTTGTCATCCTATGTGGCACGATCGTCATCATTTGAGTGTATATCATCTACATTGAAATTTGGTCTCGTAAACAAAATTGGAGCATGGATGTAACACGAGGTGAGACATAAGATCAATTGAATCGGGTTTTTAATATGTTGGTAAAGTTCGAGATTACAGCAATCCATTGTTGACATTTTTTAGTGTGGGCTCACGAACAGAATTACTTCATCTGAATATCCCGTTTGATAAATACACTTGATAACGAAAATCGGAAGAACGAATTACTATTTACCTCTATGCATGTATTGCATTTCTCATTTTAGACCTTTTCTAGCCTTACTCAGGCATCGGGGAAAAATGGAGGTGCTGGTGCTGAATCAAAACTCCAGAAAGTTTGTCCATTTGACTGACCAAAATCAAATGAGCATTTGGTCCTCAAGCCAGCACCTATGAGACTTTCAAACACGGTGAATACATTCTTTCTCATTTGAAGAAGTCAAAACACTTTGTCTCTTTAAAATGGAGACTCTGGCCTTTTAACGAGAACCAAGAGTTGTGGATAAAAACAGTAGCTAATTTCGTCGGAGTTTTATAGCTGTTTTAGAGATAGAGCTCGTCCGTTGCTCCAGGAGATTCAGGAGATTTCATTATGATTTACCTGCAAATAGGATATCAACTGATTTAACTAGAAGTTTTGTTTTTAATCTTCCACGGGAGATTAAAATGACATACAAGGGAGGTTAATATTTTGCTGACACTTGGTAGTGAACTTCCAGCAAGAACACAAGTCTGATTCAGTTCAGATTATCAAGGGAACATTCTGTAGATAGTTTAAGGATGCAATTAAGCTGACCAGGTTTATCAGACAACAGATGACCTGATTTTCTTTTCATGCAATCATGGAAAACATGAGACTGGACATCTGCTGCTAGAAAGTTCATTTATCTTCTCATCATCCTACTACAGGATAGCCATAGGCGTTAGAGGTGAAGGCCAGCATCAGAAACATCTCAAACTGGAGGAAGCAATTAAATAGCAGGAGTGTCATAGTTGAAGATATTTAGATTATTTTTCAAGAAGAAAGCAACTTCAAAATTGTAACACATTTTAACCCACAAAAATCGCAAACAACGAGTGTCCAGAAAACAGCTCTAGAGAGAAATCCAGTAAACCAACTTAAATCACTCTCATTAATACTATTCTAACTAAAATAGATTAACACTAATCCATCTTAAAGCTAATCTAACTTAACACTAATCTAACCAAGCTAATTAACACTAATCTAACCCCCTAAGCACAATTAACAACCTAATCAAGGATTAGGGAGTTAACTCACTGGAATTCGACGGTAGCGGGCTCATGGCGACGGCGACGCGAAGGCGGTGAAAAACTGAGGCTACCGTGTCTCCAACAAAGGCCTGGAGGAGGCAGGGTTGGCCCTACAAGACTTCGGCCAAGGAGGGGGATTCGGTTCTGTGGAGCTGGCTGTTGGCGTGGCTGTGGTGGCTGCTCGGAGCTTGTGGCCGTGGGGTGAGCTGGTGGCGAGGTAGTGAGCAGCAGCCCAAGTGGAAGAAGATGCAACAAACCTGAACCAGGGGGAGGGAAAATAGGCGTGATGGGGTGTTGTGGTAAAGCTGTGGTGGAGTGGTGCTGGTGGTTGACGAAGTGGATGGTGGGGTGCAGCAAAAAGGAAGGGAGAAAAGCTGGAGGGGAAATGGCGTGAGGGGAGTGGCGGTGATGGTGCAGAGGAGAAAATAGAGTGACGGCTTGGTGTTGAGGGGATGAAGACTTGAAAGAAAGAATGTGAGGAAAAGAAATAAGAAGGAAGAAGGAGTTGGTCGGCTGCTACAGGGGGCTCGAGCATGGGCAGAAGGAAATGGGAGAGAGAGAAATTGGAAGTCAAATACTTGGCGAACGAGGGAACTTGAGAAATATCTATGCAATCAAGTGCGAAAGCCTCAAAAGTCTTCTTGCCAATTAGTCGAGCACTCCACCAATGAGGAATTAGCTTCAATTCCTCAAAATTAAACTATTTTGGTGTAGAAAAATGGGTCTTTCTTCAGCCATCCGAATTTCCCCTTTCTTTTTCCGATTTGTTCGAAATTGATTTTTCCGCAAAATTCTGGACTCAACGAAATTTCTTCTAAAGATGAGACAAAGTCCTAAAAATGAATCATTCGAATCCCGAAACCGAATTTAATTTCGTAATTAAAATCGACCGAACGCAACTTTAGTATGACCTAACATATCGGGTAGCTTTTAGGGATTTTAGCGCGTTTGACTTATGATCGATAATCTTTGATCCACGTTTGTGCATTTCCGACTTGTAGGCGATTCTCGATTGTCATAAAATCGTGAGAATTCAATTACGTGTCCCGAGTGCACTATCAATAGAAAATCAGGTTATAGCTGTTCGACGCGAATATCGCAATCGTGCGAAACCACCCGCAATTCAATTACGTGATTCCATCGAATTGACCTATATCCGTTCGCTAATCGATTTATAACGGTGTCGTATTGACCCTTGCTGATTATTATGGTTGAGCAGTCGATTTTTGATCGAATTATCTAGTCTGTCACGTTTATATCCCTTAACGGCTTCACATGATAGATTAGTTAACTCATGAGGGGCTAGCTCAGAGAAAAATGACTATAAGCGTGTCGACGAAATGCCTACTTCATATATTCGAGACGGGTCGAATTTCAGAATGTCACACCTAGCGAGTTCCTTGTAGTGTGTACATGCGAATTCTCACTTTCCTTTTCTTCCTCGTCTTTTCCACTCTTTCTTTCTCCTTCTTTCTTTTCTCCCTCATTCTCGTGGGGGCGTTCTTTCCTTTTTATGGTCTGAGTCCACTTTCTTTTTCTTTATTTGTTTTCTAATAAAAGGCCCACTCTATGACTAAGTCGAAAAGAAAGGCTAAATATTACATAAATGTGTTTGGGGGGATGTATTTTCAGGAGAAAAGTGCCCTTGTCCAACGGCAAAAAAGGGGTACGTGATCGGCAACGGGTCGCGAGGAGGTGCTTTTCACGGGCGGCAATGAGGTGGGGGATTATTTGGAACAAGATGGGTCCCATTTGGGGTCTTGGGGGCAAATGTATTTGGAGTCTCTAAAATCAGAGGATACTTTATTCTTAAGGAGGACAAGACAAGAGAACGCTCGGTAAAATGACCAAGACATATAGTACTGACCGTGAAGAGATAATCGAAGAAGGGGGCGAATTTCAGCTAATCATCAGCCGCCCTAACGTACATAACTGGATGGTACTTATCATTCAACCAAGCTATTGATCTCCCATCTCCAGCAATATACTTAACGAATTTACTCATTCAATCGAAGACGTCACAATTACATCACATTCAAATTTTGCTCTCTGCACAATGACGCATGAAAGGTTGCCCGTGTGTGAAGCATCGAGCTCGTTTACAATAATTTTACATTCAAAATAAATACGGAACAATGTTTAACCACACTCCAAGAATACCATAAAGGGTACTCACTGCCACACACCTCACACGTGTCCTCCTGCACTAGGACATCCTTATTCCGAACAATTACAAAACACACGCGAGAAAGAAGAAAGAAGGCATTCCAAACTTGCTGACGATCACTTTTAGCAAAACACGCAGACCAAGAATTACCTCAGTGGAGCCGCCGATTTTATCCATTTTGAATGATTATATGCTCCAGTAGATCAAACTATCTGGACACATATCGAGCTATTCTCGTGGATATGTAAACTTCATGGCTTGTAGCAATGCCCATCCGGTGTTGTCGTTGCTGGTGCAACTGTACCCTGCAACAAAGATCACAATCCTCAGCTTCCAAATCCATTAAAAGAATTGATGATGACACGCTACCTAAGTTTGACGTTTAAGGCTCTTGGATTCAATATATCAAAACCACAAACACCCCCAGCATAATTGGTGGCATTATGCAGAAACCTTTTCTGTTGCAAGCAGCCATTTATATATACCGGGTACATGTACAAAAGGAAGCAACTGAAGAGCAACTGAAAACATATGCGGTTATGAGTAGTTTGAGAGAGATCCACTAGTCAGAACATTAACCTGACTGTGCGCGGATATAGAGTTTATGCTTTTAAATTTGCTTCCACAAGCATTAGGTAAAACGTGAAATGTATATAAGACATTATCTTTGTTTATAAAAAAACATGGTTGTATTGACATTAGTTTAGAAATTGTTCAGGCAAAGAAACCTATGCGTTTTTGTCTTGGCATTAAACATTTAGACACATTTCTTAATTGCGTTGAACACCATTTGTATATAACCCAAGGAAAATGACAGGTAAAGGAAGCTAAAGGCACTAACGAAACAAGAACAACTACTAAAAGCTCAAGAACTAGCAAAAGTGAAAAACCACATGTGCAATTCATGTGGGTTTCATTTCAAGAGGCAGCTCCATGAAATTCTGCTTCTTTGAAGGCAAAATATCAAGTCAGAGTCAGCTGGGATTCTCCCATCAATCAAATCGGAACAATTCCTGAGTAAGACATTATTGGACAAATGGAATAGGGGTACTTTTATGCATTGATTAAAATTTCATTGGCCTACTAGACCTACGGATTTAAAATTTTACTCATTTCTTAGTTGCAATATGGCTTACCTGGAGCCTTCGAAGGAACTATTTCTTGCATATAGAAGGCAGCAGAAAGCTCCTTGCATGGTCTGTTAGGGAATTTACGACTTCCTCTATAGCTCCATCTTTCCAGACTTTAAGTTGAACCTTCATGTGCTCGCAGACTTCTTCCCCCTCAACTGCTGTCATAAATTCCTTGGGCATATCATAAAGTTCAAGGCATTTCAACTTTCTGGGACGTGTGATGACTTGCGGCACTATTGTCAATGATCTGCATCGAGCTAAGGATAACCTTTCGAGGTTTGGCAGTGCTTCTTCTTCCACTTGTATGGATTCAAGATTGTCAAATATATCCAGGCCTAAAAAGCAAAGTAGTTGAAAGCTCCCTGCTTTAAACATCATCTCACATACATCAAACGTTTGTTGCAGTTCCAGATGCTTCAGACACTGTAACTCCCTCAAATGTTGGAGTAAGTCTTCATTCAATTGACTCCCCTTGAGAACCAATTTGGCCAAACTAGTAGGAGAGAGTATCCATTTAGGAAAAAATCGCAAACGTCCTGTCAAGTGAACCCGTTGAAGAAATGGGGGTGCTTTACTCCTATCTATCTGTGAAAGATCTAGTATCTCTCCTGTGTCGGCAATTAAATGTAATGCTTCTAGTTTTGTTAACTTCTCAATAGAAGAGCAAAGAAGCATAACATCTTCATTTCTCAGATTTGAGATACCTAGCCTTTGTAAATTGACCAGTTTCCTAAGTTCTTCTAGCAACAGTACCCTTTCATTTTGAAAGATTCCCCACAATGTACTCTGCTTGACTTGGTTTAGCTCTATCAAGCATAGCTTTCGCAATGATGTCAAGACTCCTAATCGTGATGGGGCCTTGAAACCATACTTTGGTGGAGTACCTGCAGCCGGACTTCTGTTCGATCTGTACACTAACAGATGGGAAAGAACTTTTAGCTTCAAAATACCATTAGGTAGTTCAGGCACGAAGGTATCTTTGAGATCCAGGGTCTCCAGATGTGCAAGATTTCCTATGCCATCTGGAATTTTACTTAGATTGGTACCCCTTAAATTTAGGTACCTAAGATGTTTCAAACTGAGAATCTCTTTAGGAAAAGAATTCAAAGAAGAAGCTTGAAGATCTAGCACTCTAAGCCTGATAACCCGCCCCAGCAGGCTTTTCATGGATTTTGGGTGCACCTTTTTGAAGACAAGTAGTGAGCGAAGTTGTTTGACGCTCATGTGATCCTTTATACTGTCCATTTGGCTGTGAAAGGAGAGGCGCCATATATTCTCAGGCCATCCTTCTTCCTGGTCAGTAACAATCATTGCAAACTCATCATCCTTAGACTTGAAAATAATGATTTGATGCAGAACATTATGAATGTGGCAAGTTCTCAACCTCCCGTAACTTGTTTTCTCCACCTCCTGAATTAAATTGTGATCCAGTAGCTTTTTCAGGGTTTCCATAGCAATTGTTTGGATCGGCTTTGTGCCCTTCTGCTCGATAAGTCTTTCTGCCATCCATAGCCGCATCAATGTGGAGCACCTTATGGGACAATCTAATGGGAAGATGCTCAAGTAAAACAGACAATCATGGACATCCTTAAGGTGATCCATGCGCAGAGTTATCATCCTTCTAATTATGCCACTTGTGTCCCCTTTGGATAGTAGCTCTTCTCCAAGTCTGCCACTCAACTTTTGCCATTGAATAGCTTGAGGCGTGCCATTAACACCATCCTGAATACCAATCAAAAGTTTATACGTCGCGAGAATTGCAAGTGGCAATCCTCCACATTTTTCCAAGATGCTGTTAGAAACATATTTTAAAACAGGTGGACAGGTATCCTTGTGGAAAATCTTCCGGCAAAATAGAGTGCAAGAATCATCCATGGAAAGGAAAGCATGCTTGAAGTTGTGAAAACCATACAAGTGTTTGGGGTGTTCGGGAGGAGCACTGCCAGATTGTGCCCATAGGAAATCCAGGAAAGCTCTAAAGATAGATGGTAGAGAATAGAAAACATCCCTGAAGTTGTAGAAGCCATACAAGTATTTGGGGGGATCAGGAGGAGCACCACCGGATTGCACCCCCAGAGAATCCAAGAAAGCTCTGGAGGTAGATGCTAGGCTGCTGACACGAGTCGTGACAAGCACACTCGGACGAGTTTGATCTAAATGACTCCAGAGACACTCGAACACATGCTCTCTACCTGTATCATCCAAGACTAGCGTCCATCTGTACTTGTTGTTCCTCATGCGTTTGAAAACCTCGTTGAGCTCAACTTGGATTGCTTGGTTGCTCTTCTTGGTCAAATCCCACATCTCTGCATTTGCCTTCATGAGCACTGCCGCTTTGTCTTCGACCATCTCGCAAGATCTTACATCCTTGATCCATACATAGTATCTGAAGTGACTCCTCACTTTTTGGTCACGAAGCACGGCACCCACTAGACTAGTCTTCCCTACTCCCTGTGCACCGTGCACGAAAATCACTTTTGACATCGAACTGTTCTCTGTTAGCCATTGAACCAGCTGTTCCTTCGCCCTTCCAATGCCCACCAACTCATCATCTCTCTCCTCGGAAAAGGCGATGGGCGACAACTGTTGGAAGGCCGAACCGGACTTGGGATGGTCCGAGGATAATTGATATGAAGTCTCCATAGCAGCGGTTGTCTCCAGTATAGTTCTGTACTTCTCCAACATCTTTTGGATATAATCTGCTTCGGTAGCAAAAGTTCGGCGAGTGTAGTGGTCGTAAAAGTAGGATGCAAGACCTTCCCACTTACGGTTCGATTCACGTAACATCAAGTCATCGATAGCGTCTTGAGAGTCATAAAGAAACTTCCGCACTCGCTTCATGGATGCTCTAAACTCCTCATCCATGGCCTCCTTCGAGCTGGCTTTCTTGAGGAGGCTCCCGAGGGCTCTGATCAAGTCATTGAGGTACTCTAATTCACTTTTAGCAGCTGAAGCGAGGCCCAATTCTTTTCCCAATAGGTCAGTAATCTGCTTCAGCAGGGGAGCCACTAAGGATTCCAACATTTTCTCCACACACAGAGAGAGAGAGGGGTGGTGGCGGGGGCAACCGCCGATGGAAATGGCCTGGCTAGACGGCTTCTAAGAATCGAGTATTTTATAGACCAAGTTTTTTAACACACTCAAAATACGATGGATTCTGTCGATTATGTGTCCAATTTATAAAGTATTTCTCTCATGTCCTTCGACGCATTAAGTTTGTATATGGAGGCTGAGCCGATTACAAACTTAGCACTGCAGGTGTAAACGTGATTGGAGGACAACTGGTTTTGAACAAGTCTTGAAAATGTTTGTTTTGGAGTATGATATAATTAAGCTTCACCTGATAAGAACGATCAAAATGCGGGATTTCAATAATTTTTATCACGGACAGGGATAGGTGGGTGTAAGGACACTAGACGTTCGAAAGTAATGAATGACAGACAACTTAATTCCACAACTTTACAATCGATCATTGAGAATCCACATAACTTTTTGAATATGCTAACTAGGTGTCTCCGGCCACCTAGTTCGTAGAAAAATCAACTTGAGAGTAATTTAATAATTAAATTGCCTGAAGTGCGTTAATAAAATTTAAAAACAGGGGATATATGTGGTGGTAAGTGTTTCTCAAGACTGATATTAAGCCATTTTGCTTATTTGTAAATGAGGGGAAAATTATAAAAAAAAAAAGTCTTAATCTATTGCAATTGTACCAATTCAGTTTTACACTTAATTTTTTAACCAATTGAGTTCTAAACTATTTATAATTGTGCTAATTTAGTCCATCTGGCCAAATAAAAATATTTTTAAATAATTGAACTTATAATTATTTTTGTTTCCTTTTTTTTTTTCTTTCTTCTTCCTTCTTCCATCTTCCTTGGCGATGGCCGACAACCAGTTAGGCGAGGACAAGCTCACCTGTAGGCCAGTGGAGCCCAAGCATGCCATTTGAGTGAGGCTAAGGCCTTGCCGAGGCCTTATGTTAGCGAGGCTCAAGCCTCACCAATTTGGTGAAACTCAAGCTTGCTGGCCGATGGTGAGACTCGGACTCGCTTGTGGCCAATCACTTACCTTTGCTATGGCCGTCGATTGGCCGAAGAAGAAGGAAAATGAAAAAATAATTTAAAAATCTATTTGAAAAATAAAAATCTAATAAATATATCATTAAAAATTAAAATTTTGATTTTTTATTAAAAATAAAAAAATAATTAAAATAGTTCACAAAGAAAATGAAATCAAATTTTCCGCAAACAGAAGAAAATGTTTTAAAATTTATTTTGAGATTTCAGGCAAACATAAAAAAATATATTGTTATTTTCCTTGAAAATGACTTCTTAGAAAACATTTTAAAAAAATGAAGCCTCAATTTCTTTTAAAAAATTATAAAAATTGTCAACTAGATTTGCATTTTTTGAAAATATTTTAACAATATCATTTTTAAAAAAAATCATAAGAAACATGCTTTCCTAGATTTGGTTAAATAGGTCTGCTTGGATATATGTGTTTGGTATGGGTCGAGAAATTTGTATTACAATAAATGAGTCGTCAACGGGTTAAATGGATCAATTTGAATCAGACAAGTTATAACCCGACCTAAACCCGACTAACCTAACCATTTGATAGATCTAATGGTCAGAAATCAACCACAAAAAGAGGCCGACGAGACTCACTTGGTGAGGGCAATCTTGCCATCCTCTCGATGAGGCTATTGCCCTTGTCGATAACAAGTGTAATCTCCATGGTGCTAACCATCTTGCATCTAAGTAGATTTCACAATAAAAGATCATAAATTAGTACACCTGTAACAAATTTACATTTCGTTAGTTTCTGTTAAATTTTATTGTATCAAATTATTGAGTTGAATGAAACGTGGTAGTTGATAGGCATACTAATTTGGGATTTTTCCCTCCGTTTATCACAGGTTTAACAATTTTGTGATTTTTTGTGATTTAGTATATTGTAACATAAATTAACATAGGGTAAAATTATTATAGATGTATTAGTTTAGAGTTTTTGATGGTCAAAAAAATAATTTGGGGTAAATTTGTCATATGTGTATCAATTTAAGATTTTCATGGTATTAATATAAAGTTATAGTGTTTAAACGTGTTTTCATTGGCGCAATAATTAACTTCAGATATTGACCGACATCAGAGATGTTGCTCTGTATAGAGTCGAGTCCAGGTGGATGAAGGAAGGTCAACATTTAGGCTAAATGATAAAAAAGAAGAAGAAGGATTAATTACTTGTAGTGACAGAGATAAGGTTTCGTTTGTTTCACGAAAAATAAGACATTCTAGAAAATATTTTTTCAAAAGAATACTAATATTTTTCGATTGTTTGGTTAAAACATGAATATGAATAGGAAAATGGTTTCCGGTGTCCAATATAAAAAATTTGGAGGGAAATTACAAAAAAATTATAAGTTTAATTATTTTTTGTTTTTCTTTTCATTTTCCTACTTCCTTGGCCAGTTGCTGGCCATGATGACGACTAGTGATCAACCACAAATGAGGGACGAGCTTGCCAAGGTTTGTGAGATTGAGCCTTGCCAACCTTGGAAGAGGCTTGACCTATATAGTACCAACACAGACACGCGACACACGACACGACATGGCACGACACACCGACACGTCATTTCTAAAAAAATAGAGAATTCCGACATATTCCAAGACGTTATATATTATATATATATTTTTATATATAATTGCAAAAATAAATAAATAATAATAAAAATAGTATAGAATTAATTTATAGTAAAAATAATAATCCAACATTTGTTAATATCATTCATTGTTTTAATTTGATAGAGATTGAACGAGAAATTCAAAGATTACAAACACAAAAGAGTAAACTTGAAGGAACATGTCTTGTTTTCTTACACTTGTTGGAGATTAGTGAGATTTCTTATAATCATAAACAGAGTTAGGAGTTCATGATATAGACTAGCTTGAAGCTACCTTGCAAAACATGGTTTGAGAAAAATGAAAATCCAAGACAAGAACTCTCGAAGTACGACCAAAAGAAAAGGAAATCACTAAATTTGCCATGGAAAATGTGAGAGATAACTCACAAGCCAATAACATAGACCAAAAGAGATAACTTGTAGGCGACACTTGCGAGAAGCAGAAAGAAGTGAAAAAAATCACAACTTTAAGTCTGTAGGGGCGGCGGAGCAACGCCACTGAGAAGAGTGGTGTTCTATCATCGCTCATAGGAAGGTTAGAACTTAGAAGTGAGAATTTTCTTCTTTCCCCTTTATTTTTGTTATTTTCATTATTTTTCATATATTTACATTTTGACCCCTCAAGTATTTAAAATTTTTAAAATTGACCCCGTGCGTGTCGGAATCATGTGTCGGAATTTCAGACTCGCGTGTCGGAGTGTGGTGGGAAGAGTTACCCACGTGTTGGATTTTTTGACACTTGTTGATCACGTGTCGGACATGTGTTGGAGTGTTAGATACAAGACGAAAGCTCCTAAAAAGTGTCGGTGCTTCTTAGGACTTGACCTTGCCACCTTGCCCAAGGCTAGCAAGGAATGACTCACCAGAAGCTAGTGAGGTCGACCCTTGCTGGCCTCAGGCAAGCTCGTCCCTCACTGTGGTCAGTTGCTAGTCCGAAGAAGGAAAAAAGGAAAAAAAAAAAAAAATAGAAAATAATTATATAAAGAGAAGAAGAAGGTGATGGAGTGCACGGAGGAGAACCCGGGTTTGGGCAAACGACGAAATTATTTTCCTCACTTTTGAAGGTGTTTTTTCTATTGATGAAAAATATTTTCCTTATAGTTTATATAATGTGAACCAAACACCAGAAAATCCGGAAACTTTTCTTAGATATTGTTTTCTGTGAAACAAACATAGCCTTAATTCTCGACAATTTTAATGAAGAAAGATTGTAATGATATGCTCCAGCGAGCTTGGGGAGTGATGGGCAGGACCAAATAGAAATGCAACTCTTGACAAACTCTTGGATGACAGAAGAGGTGGGAGTGCACCGAATTGTACACGATAAGAGTGTTTCTGGATTATATATATGAAATTAAAATTCACTCAGAACACGCGCTTTTTGGTGCAATGATATTCTTTAGCATTGGAATGTCATTGTTAAGTAAAACTTCGGTGAGTTACTGTTCGAGTTGAGCAGAGTGTCACAAAGAAATTCGCAGTTCGCACTCAGATTCTTCCGAGGGTAAATCTCGATTCATGAACAAGAAATGCTCTTAAAAAGCAGAAGGGAAGCGACAACGAAAAATCGAAACGCCTACAATCATCAAACGGAACTCACGAATTAGATTTAGAAACTTGCAGCACACTCAACAGCGACACAAAATCCACGGCCACACTGCAGTTTTGTAGCACAATCATTCCGAAACACGAGGGAGATGTTGTTCAGTCTTTCACCTGCCAAGCTTTCAGCACCTTCGTCTGCCTGAAAGGAGAAGTTTCCCAGCTGCCGGCCCTCCATCGAGTAAAATAGACTTCTGGTATATCCTCAAATATTCGATAACCATCTATCCTGCGGTGGGATCGTACCATCTCGTAGAATTCATCAGACATGTCACAAAACGTGAGCTTTCGGATTGTGGGAATATGTTCGATGCCGGAGGGTATCCTTTCCAACCACTGACAACGGCTGATGGTGAGGTTTCTGAGACGCGGCATTGTTCCCTTCTCCAAACTCATTGATCTAAGCCCCTCTAATTCATCAAGCAGTAAAATCTGGAGCTGTTGAAAGTGCCCTTCCTTGAAATTTAATTGTCGTCCATCATAAGCCCGACGCAGTTCTAGCTCTACTAGTTTCGGCAATCGTCCGAGGGTTGCAAGCAGATCTTCCTCCAGCTGAGTCCATCTTAATATGATCTTCGTCAAATGCCAAAGGGACGATATCCAATTCGGCAACTTCTCCAAACGGCCATGCAAGTACAGATGCCTAAGAGACTTAGGAGGCGAAGATACGTAATGGAGATCAATTATCTCGTCCTCGTCAAATGCATGTACGTTAAGGGACTCTAGATTTTGAATCTTATCAAGAGAAGAGCAAAGCAACTTACCATGTTCCGCTTTCAACTTTGTGATTCCCAACCGCCTTAATTTTTCCAGATGCATAAGATCTTCCAGTGTGCTAATGTCTGATTCCACGAAACAGAGCTTTTCCAGCCCATAAAGTCGTCCAACTCTACATGATGCCTTGAAACCAATTAGGTTGTAACTCTCCATCAGGGGGTCTTTCTTGTGATGATAAATCAGAATATGACGAATTTCGTGAAGTTCTTCAACCTCTGGAGGCAATTCAGTGACCAAGCTATGTTTAAGATCCAAAAATTTTAGACTCCTAAGCTTTCCAATAAAGCCCGGGATTACTTTGATTGACGTATCCCTTAAACTCAGGTACTCAAGAAGGGTTAGCTCGAACAATGCATCTGGAGCGATCTGCAGAGGTGCACCTGTCAGATCCAACACCTTGAGAAGCTTAAAATTGAATGTAAACAATGGATTCTCGGAATTCTCCAATGGCGAAGCTTCAGACATTGTTGTCTTATCCTTAGTGGAGACATTGAACACGAGTAATGAACAAAGTTGAGAGAGTTTTTCTTCATTCAAATCTTTGACTGTTCCCTGGACAGATAGGTATCTTGTCCTTTCAGGCCAGTTGGTGCTGCCCTCTCTAGTTATCCTCAATATGTTCCCACGATTGAACAACGAAACAATAATCTCTCGCACAAGGTTATCCACTCGGAATGTGGAAAGCTCTCCATCACTTCTTGTTTCCACTGGATGGATGTACTTTCCATGAAGAAGTTGTTGGAACAAAGACGCTGCTTCCATTTTCATAGAAGGTTCATCGTTTATAAGTCCTTCTGCAGCCCACAAACGAGAAACTCTCATACAACTGATCAGGCTATTCTCGGGGAAAAGGCTCAAGTACAAGAGGCAGGATCCAAGTTTGTCGTCCTTATAAATAATCTTCAATACTTCTTGGATAAGGTCAAGTTGGTGAGAGAGGATAAATGAGGGGACCATCCCTTCCCATTCATCATTTCTTCCTTTGTTGTTGTGCAAGAGGCGACTGAACAAAACGATTGTTTCAGGTAGTCCCTTACACTTCCTAACGATGTCTTGGCAAACTTCCTTCAGTGGAGAAGGAACATCCCCCTCCGGGAATGTCTTTAAACGGAAAAGCGCCCATGACTCTCCTACTGATAGATCCTGTAGTTCGTAAGTTTCATATTTACGGCCAAAGCAGCTCCAAACTGCGTTCTCTAGAGCCCTACAAGATTCAGCTGTAAAGATCACTCGACATGTGTCGACGGTACCCAAGACTTCCCAGAAAGTGTCCCAAGCACTATAAAGTAAGCCATCGACCACGATGAGGCATTTAGCCTTTTGCAGTAGGGCGATTAATTGGGCCTTTAAAGGCTGGGCAAAGGCTCTCAAATAATCGGAGACCGGTGCCTTGTTCTCTAAAAGAAGTTGCCGAAGCAATTCTTGGTAGATCGACCCACGATTGGATATTGGAGGAACGCTAATCCAGGCAATGGTACCAAAATCCTCCCTTACGCGTACATCTTCACACACTTTCCTCACCAAGGTCGTCTTCCCTGACCCTCGCCTTCCACATACCAGCACGTCATCCATTCCAGAGTTAAAAAGCAACTGAATCAGCTCCTCCTTGTCATGGTTGAATCGGACCAGCTCACCTCCTTGGATCAGAACTGAATCCCCTGGGGGACTTTCGGTGACAGAACTTCCTTCCCCTGATTCGGAGTGCCTTTTGATGGCAGATCCTTCTTCCAATGCATCGTCAATACTGGGAGCACGTGCTTCTATTTTCTTAAGGTCGTCAAGGAGTCTGCCATACTTCATGGATATATCCTTAACTTTGGATAAAATGTCCTGCAAAGACTTGCATGGAACTCGAGCGGAGGAGTCCTTCAGTTGAATTTGTGGAGCATGAACGGCAGTCGAGTACCAGTCAAGGCAAGAAAAAGTCTCTAGGGTAAGCTGGTGCAACTCATCGTTCAAGCCTTGCTTTCTGGTTCCGAGGCTATCATGCGGTTTGATCATGTCCAGTGGCTTCACAATCTCCCTCAGTTCCCTCAGTGCAGAACTAACGTTATCAACAGCCTCCTGTTCTTCAGTGGTGAGGTTGTTTTCCACCGTACGAAACTCGTCGAGCTTATTAAGTAGAGAGGCCATGCTGTCTTCCGCTTTTTTTCCCTCCATCATCTTTCCTTGCCGTCACAACAATACAGAGATCCAAAATTCAGCTGTCGTGGGTGCGCTCTTGCCAAGTTTGGTCAACCGGCAGGGATTCATGGAGAATTCCCATCAAGTTCGACCAGAATAAGAGCATCAAGGGTCACAACAATACAGAGATCCGGAATTCAGCTGTCGTGGGTGCGCTCTTGCTAAGTTTGGTCAACCGGCAGGGATTCATGGAGAACTCCCATCAAGTTCGACCAGGGTCGATTGTAGAGAAAGGTCTTCAAGGCATATTCGAAGTGCAGAGGGTGGACTTGGATTGGATTTGATGTGTGACACCAGACTTTAGACGGTCAAGAGATCACGCAACCTGTATTATTCCTTTTACTGTCATTGTAAATTGGTGCTAGATCGATCGTGCAATGGGGTTTGGGCAACGGATATACCAATGGTTGATCCTAACAAAACAAAAAGGATCGATGGTTGACAATAACTATGGCACACTGAGGGAGCACTTATCAGTACTTCAGTAGATAACCTTCATCCCGAGTCACCCCTTTCCACCCTTGAAAGAAAATTGCTGCTTCGTATGCAGGGGATGACAGAGTGACATGTGGCCCGTATCTTTGTCATTTTCCTGGCCGTCTTTTTCTGATATTTTCCCAACTACATCACCGAATAGCAAATTTAAAAAAGCAAAAAATCTTACAGGAAATTCTCATATCTTGTGCTACAAGGATAAATATTGAAAATTATATATATGGCAAGGACAAGAAAGATCGCGCTTCACTCTTTTGAATACCACCTAATATAGTTGCTTAATACATCTGGTAAAAATGACAAAATCGAAGGAAAAGGAAATTTTAGAGTGGTATGGGTCGGTGATAAATTTCACCATAAGAGCTTCACATTCTTCCTTTTTTTTTTTTTTTTTGGGCGGTTGAGATAGAAAATTGAACCAATAGTCCCGAATAGTCCCGACTTTCTTTTCTAATATAAGAAAAGAATCATCAGAATGTTTGTGAATCTCGTACATTGTCTTCCACGTTTCCCGCACAATATTATTTCTATACATAGAGATCTAGGGAGGGGGAAGTGCAAAATAAGTATTTCTACAGTTGCAATGAATTTTCTCATTGTACAAAAAATAAAAGACAAGAAAGATAAATATATAGACCAATCTCATTTGAAAAGTTATACGCAAAATGAAAGCAAAATGAAATGAATCGTAATTCACTTGTATTGTTTAACATACGGTATAAATATTTATACAACATATTGCTTAACAAAAAAAAAGAAGGAAAATATCTATCCAATATCTCTAGCTAATTCTAAGAGTTACACCAAATATTATGCTAACTAAAAAACAAAAAGTAAATCCTAATTGATAATAAGAGGTGCACCAAATATTAGAAAAACAGAATGTGAATCTTTAGAAAATCTTCCGTAATACTCCCCTCAAGTTCGCGCATGGAGGTCATGAATGCCCAACTTGCTAACAAGAAATGCAAATCGATCTCGACCCAATGCCTTGGTAAAAATGTTTGCCAGTTCTAATGGCGCTCAACTGCACGTGTTCGCGCACAAATTGACAGTCAATTCTTGATGTGCTTTGTTCATTTGTGAAATACCGGGTTTGCCAAGATGTGTTAGGCAACTTGATTATCGCAATAAGGACCCATCGGTTTGTCTTGCAATACACTGAGAGAGGCAAGTAAAGTGCACAACCAAATCAGTTCACTAATAACAATTGCCATAGCGCAATATTCACCTTCAGCAGAGGACCAAGAAACTATGGTATGTTTCTTGGTTCTCCAAGACATGGGACAACCACCGAGCATGATAAAGCAACCGGTAACTGCTCTTTGAATGATTAGGCAACTTGCCCAATCAGAGTCAAAAAAGGTAGTGAAGTTGAGCGAAGTTGAGCGAAGTTGGGATTGATAATAGAATCCTTTGCCCTAGATTTTTCTTGAGATATTGAAAGACTAGTTGATGTGAATCACTGCGGAAAGATCGTTCTACGAAAGCTCGGATGGTACGAATTGTGAACCTTGACCTCCAATCGAACCTGTGATTGGCGACCTCGGTATGAACGTGACCGGTTGACGAACGCGTGTCAACCAATCAATGTTGTAGACACCACGAGTGAAAGAATCCGCTATCTCACTCAATAAGTCGAATCAACCGTCACAAGGGAACCTTGATAAAGTCAAGTCCTCAAAAGAACAATAGAAGAGAACCTCTCAATTTTTTTTCCTCAAAAATAAAATATGTCCCCTAAAGAAATTCGGCCAGTCCTTAGTATAGGCTTTTTAACCGCCACACAAACCCTAAAATCAGTCCTAGAAATCTAATGTGTCATATTCTAGAATATGCCTAAACAAGAAGATAATTTTTTGAGTTGGTCAAATATTTGGTGACCAGATAATTAAATTGCACCAAGATTTCCAAGATTGTTCAATATTTGCTCAAAGGTCATCTCCAAGCCAAAGATTACGCCAAGATTTTCAAGATTTTTCAAGATTTGATCCAAGGTCATCTCCACGCCAAAGATCATGAACCATGACGCCAACAGCTTGCCTGAATTGCTTGACTCGCGCTCGAGTGATCGAACTAGTTAGAATAAACAACAGGCCCCTAGCACCTCCTCCTCAATATGGCTCGATGTCCACATCATTCCCTTCCCCGTGCAAAGGATTTGCCCTCAAATCATCACTTGCATTGAAAAGAGTCAAGTTAGAAACATTAAATATAGCACTAATGTCATACTCACATGGAAGATCAAGCTTGTAGGCGTTATTGTTAACTCTTTCCAACATCATGAATGGTCCATCCCCTTGTGGTAATAACTTAGAATGTCGCTGCTCAAGAAATCGCTCTTTGTGCATATGAACCCAAACCCAACTGCTGGGTTCAAACACCACTTCCTTGCGCCCTTTTTTGGCTTGCCTTGCATATTGCTTAGTCTTACGCTCAATATTTGCGCGCGTCTTCTCATGCAATGCCTTGTCAAATTCAGCTTACTTTGCTCCATCTAAATCCACACGCTCATCAACAGGTAAATGGGTTAAATCTAACGGAGTTAATGGATTAAAACCATAGACAACCTCAAATGGTGTAAATTTAGTAGTAGAATGCATGCTCCTATTATATGCAAATTCAACATGTGGTAGACAATTTTCCCAAGATTTTATGTTCTTTTTAATAATAGCGTGCAACAACACCCCTAAAGTATTAACTACCTCGGTTTGACCATCGGTCTGTGAATGACAAGTAATAGAAAATAACAACCGTGTTCCTAGTTTTTTCCACAATATTTTCCAAAAGTAGCTAAGAAATTTAGAATCTCGATTTGAAACAATTGATCTGGGCATGCCATGCAAACGTACAACCTCCTTAAAGAACAAATCAGCAACATGAGATGATGCATCATCAGTTTTATGACTAGGTATAAAATGAGCCATCTTTGAAAACCGATCAACAAACACATAAATAGAATCTCTACCATACTTAGACCTAGGCAATCCTAACACAAAATCCATAGAAATTCAGTCCAAGGATGCGTTGGAATAGGTAATCGTGTATACAAGCCATGCGGTTTAATTGTAGACTTAGATTGCTTACAAGCAATGCATCTCTCACTGACACGTGTGACATCTCTCTTCATATGTGGCCAATAAAAATATTTATGCAGCACTTCATAAGTCTATTAATGCCAAAATGCCCCATTAAACCACCACTATGTGCTTGTCGCACCAACAATTCACGCAAAGAACACTTAGGCAAACATAGTTTTTTTTTCACGGAAAAGATAGCCTTCACGCCTATAAAATTTATAAAATGTAACATGTTCACATGCTTCAAACACTCTCCCAAAGTCATCGTCATCAGTATATAAGCTCTTGATATGCTCAAAACCTAGACACTTTGCTTCTAAAGTAGTTAGAATCACGTACCTTCGAGAAAGTGCATCGGCTACCACATTCTCTTTGCCTTTCTTGTACTTAATCACATATGGAAAAGTCTCGATGAACTTCATCCATTTGGCATGTCTTTTGTTCAACTTATGCTGCCCTTTCAAGTACTTCAAGGTCTCATGGTCGGTGTGGATCACAAACTCCTTAGGCCATAGATAATGTTGCCAAGTCTCTAAAGCTCGCACTAAAGCATACATCTTCTTATCATAGGTAGGATAATTAAATGTTGCTCCACTTAATTTCTCGTTGAAATAAGCTATGAGTCGTCCTCCTTGCATCAACACAGCTCCAATTTCTGTACTAGAAGCATCGCACTCTATCTCAAAAGTAGCACTGAAATTCAGCAAATATAACAAAGGAGAATTAGTCAACTTATCTTTTAGCATATTAAATGCTTTCTCTTGCTCTTCTCCCCACGTGAAACCCACGTGCTTCTTGATAACCTCGGTCAAAGGTGCAGCAATGGTGCTAAAATCCCTCACAAATCGCCGATAAAAACTCGCCAATCCATGAAGGCTATGCACCTCTCCTACGGTTTTAGGCATTGGCCATTCACAGATTGCTTCGACCTTTTCTTCATCAACCTATATACCATCAGCACTAACAACAAATCCTAGAAATACTAATTTGTTAGTAACAAAAGAGCACTTCTTTAGATTAGCGTACAATTGCTCGGCCCTTAAAACCTGCAAGACAGCTTGTACATGCTCAATATGGTCATCAGGGCTTCAGCTATATATCAATATGTCATCGAAATAGACAACCACAAATTGACCAATAAAAGCACACAAAACATGATTCATAAATTGCATAAATGTGCTTGGTGCATTAGTTAATTCAAGTGGCATGACTAACCACTCATACAATCCATACTTGGTCTTAAATGCAGTTTTTCTTTCATCACTTTCTTTCATCCTAATTTGATGATAGCTACTTTTCAAATCGATCTTAGTGAAAATGCAAGAACCATGCAACTCATCCAACATGTCATCTAACCTAGGAATAGGATGTCGATACTTTACCGTAATGTTGTTGATTGCTTGGCAATCGACACACATTCGCCAAGTTCCATTCTTCTTTGGCACCAACAAAACAGGAACGATGCACAGGCTAAGACTCTCTCTCACATACCCTCGTTCCAATAGTTCGCTAACTTGCCATTGAAGTTCCTTTCTCTCCTCGGGATTGCTTCAATATGTGGGTCGGTTAGGTAATGGCACACCAAGAATCAAGTCGTTTTGATGTTCTATGCCTCGAATTGACGGTATCCCTTTAGGAAGTTCATTAGGAAAGACATCTTCAAATTCCTGCAACAAAGACACAATATTATTAGGCAAACTTGGGTCGAGATCGTTAGTAGAAAACAAAACCTCGTTGTACAAAAGTACAAGCATTGGTCGGTCTAGAACTAAAGCTCTCCTCACCTCGCTCGATTTTGCATAAAAATTCTTTTACCTATTTTCTTTCCTCTCTTCTTTTCCCTCGGTTTTTGCCATAATCCTCATCTCAGCCTCTCCTTTTCCTTGTGTTTTAGACACACCACGCAAGCCCTCGGATTTCTCACATTTTCTCTCTCTCTCTCTCTCTCTCTCTCGGTTTCTCGTTCTAACTTTAACTGATCTTGATACACCTCACTAGGTATCATTGGTACCAAGGTGTAAGTCTTTTGATTCATCACCAATGAAAAATGATTAGTATACCCATCATGAAGTACCTTTCAATCATATTTCCATGGTCTTCCAAGTAAGATATGACCCGCTTGCATGAGTACAACATCACACTCCACCTTGTCCTTGTATCTCCCTATCTCAAATGGGATTTGAACTTGTTTCGACACTTTCACCTCACTACTACTATCATTTAACCATTGAAGTCTATAAAGCCTAGGATGTTTTGTCGTCTTCGAACCCAATTTATCCACCATAATACAACTTGCCACATTTGCATAACTACCTTTATCAATTATCAAACTACAGATCTTATCATTCACCACACATCTTGCATGAAACAAGTTATTTCTTTGTTGATGATGCTCCTCCTCCTTTACTTGCACACTAAGAGAATGTCTAGCCACCAATAAGTCTCCTTTTACAGCCACTTCTCCATCACTATAATCCTTTAACGGTGGCATTTCATCATCCTTTTCTTCCCTCTCACTTTCAGACTCAATAACACCATGTCAAGTCATGATCATCACCCTCTTATTAGGGCATTGATTCGCCATATCACATCTACCCAAACACTTAAAACATTTAATCTCACGAGTTCTAGTGTTAGGGTTTCCGGTTTTACCAGAAGCCGAATTCGTTCCAACTTTACCATCCTTCTCCTTCTCCTTTAAGGTTTTGGCTTTAGTGTTATTTCCTCTCCAATTCGGCTTCTCATCTTTCTTCCAATTGGATCTCCAATTCTGATTTGAACCTCCTCCACTCTTGTGATTTCGATCCAACTTCAATTGCCGCTCAACTTTGATGGCTTTGTCCACCAAATATTCCAACTCAATATAGTGTTGCAGCTCCACCACCTTTACTATGTCTCGGCTCAAACTGTCAAAAATCTTGACATCGTGGCCTCACGATTCTCCACCACATTAGCACGAATTATGGCAAGCTCCATCTCTTTGTGATACTCTTCCACGCTCTTATTGCATTATGTGAGATTTTATAACTTTTGAAACAAATCTTGATGGTAATGACTTGGTACAAAACACCTCCTCATCATCGCTTTCATCTCATCCCACGTCTCTATCGGTCTTTCACCATTGCGCCTCCTACTTATAGCATAATCAATAAATTCAACAGCTGCAATTTTTACCTTTTTGAGCTTGGAGTATCGTTGGCAATCACATACCATCTCCATGCGTTTCTCCAACTCTAGATACACATCGGGATCATTCTTCCCTTGGAAGGAAGGAATCTTCATCTTAATGTTGCCAAGTTAATCATTTTCTCGGTGTCTAAACCCTCGGTCTCCATTCCACCTTCCAAATCGAGCATCTCGATCATCCTCAATATCGGCCTCATCATCATCATAATGATGCTGCCATCTAGGTCGTGGTCTAGAGGTGTCTCGCTAATGTTGCAGCCTTCCCCAAGGTAGCTCTCGGTCACCATCAACCCTTATGTTATACCCTATCATTCAACCACTAAGCTCCTCCACTACGGCCCTCAATTGTTGGATGCTTTCCATGAGCGCTTCATCCATTCGTTTGGAGTCAACCTCCCTTTGATTCACACTTTCTTTATACGACATATTTTAAATTTGCAAGTAAATGTTAGTCACAAAAATCCTCACCAATCATTGGGCACGCACCCATCCCTCACTTGGTCGATTAAGTAGCGATGTCCCAAAACGCATTGCCGACCCATTCATTTAATATACGCATGCGAAAGCATATAAATAATCCCCAAACAATAAAACAATAGGATAGGAAAGTAGGTCCATTTTTCACAAAATACCTTTTGATAAACACATAGGTCTTTACACAAAGGTTTACAAAAGGGATCGGCTCCCAACAAAAGAGAATTGTCCTACAACTAACTAACTGGACAAGATCACCGATTCTTTGGGCTTCGCCTCTTAAACTCTGGGGCTTCTGGTCCTTCACCAACACCACCTAAGAACTTGAAAATGGTTATTCAATAACTAGTGAGACAACATCTTAGTGAATTCTACCCCCTAAGACTCGAATAGGAAGCTAATATGCTCTAAAGGCTGCCTAAGCACAATCATGAATTAGAGGACTTACCTTGGCCTCAGTTCCTCATTGTAAATTAGTTCAATTCAAATAGATATTCAATCAATCACTACAGATCGAATCATTGATCAATTGACACTATCGATTCCATGTCAACTAGACTATTCCCTGGTCATCTCTATCAATACTATCTATAAGTCCGGTCAAAACCGAAGACTGTTCACCCTAGATGATATATATATAGTAGCTTGCCCCAAAGGCTAATAATATTATATTGTTCTATTTCTAAGGTGACCTATCGAGTCATTGAGTCGATATTGCATACCGTTCTGTCTCCAAGACAACATATAGAGTCATCAAGTCGGTATTGTATACCGTTTTGTCTCCAAGACGACATATAGAGTCATCGAGCCGGTATTGTATAATGTTATATCTCCAAGATGACATATAGAGTCATCAAGCATAATATATTATGCTGTTCTGTCTCCAAGACGACATATAGAGTCATCGAGTATACCGTTCCATCTCCAAGACGACATATAAAGTCATTGAGCTGGTATTGTATACTTTTCCAATCGTACCATCAATTTATCATTTTTATCATCTTGGATAAAAATACACATGTGTGAGTACACAGCCGGCCTTAACCAAAATACAAGGTTTTCATTTTTGAATCTCACTATTTTCAGCAGTCCCAAAATAAATTTTTGGCGCTGTAAACCAACGCCCAGTAATTTTCCAATTAATTATCAAAATTTATTAATTTAGCAAATAAATCCTAAAAATCACAATTAAATCAATTCAGCACAAATTAGAGCTTAAATAAAAAAAAATAGAATGCACCACTGCAATTAGCATAAAATTCTGGTCACCAGCTATCCCAATCTAATTTTCGAAAAATAAATAAATAATTATAGAAAATATTAAATAAATGCCAATAAATCAACTTAGGCTCGAAAAACCTAATTGAAAGGTGGTTCCAGACCTCAGTTGCTTGGCCCACTTTAAGAAAAGTTGAGCCCCCTTGCATCCCCGTCGATTTGAACCAACCAACTCGTCGAACAAGTGAGTTTAACTCACTAATCATTACTTAGTAGGCTAATGATGCTTAGGGGTTGATTAGATTAAATTAAGTGTGATTAGGTGGATATATTATATTAGAGTAATTAATTTAGTGCTTTACTAATGCATGTTAGGTGGTTAGTTAGTGCAATTAAGGCCTATACGAGCTCTAGTATTTGTCTAGAGTGACTCGGCAAGTTTCCGGGTTTGGCTCGAAAGTTGTAGGAAAACCCATCAACCAGCTCTCTGTTTTATGATGCAAAAGAGAGGAAACAAAGCTGGTTGAGGCAAACAAGGGTAGCGGGGTTAGTCTCAAGTCTAGGCAGGGGGCAGATCGGCAGCGAAATGGCTCTAGCGGTGGCTCAAGCGACCACGGATGCCTGTTAGACGCACGACTGGGTTAAGATGACGGCATGAAGAAGGTGAAGACGCGCGGTGAAGCGGCAAGCACGCGTGGGCGGTCGCAGGGCTGCGAATGGTTACGATGACGAGGGTGTGCGATAGCGAGGTTCCTCCGGCGGGTGGCTAGCTTCAATTGGTCTTCTTGCTGGTTGAGGTGTTCGAAATAGGCAAATGAGGGCTGTGGAAGGGTGACTGGCCAGCTTGAGAAAGAAAGAGGGGGAGACAAGGGGTCCACTTAGCCAATTTTTCTCCTCAATGGTCCCCTTGACCATCCTCTACCACAAGCTGTCTTCCTTGGCCACCATTCAGCCACTCATGCTCATCTTTGGACACTTGAAATGGTCCAAAACCATAGGCAAAGGGGGCCATACGAATTTCTAACATTTCTCCCTCAATTGGACTTAGTTTCATTCTTGATTCAATCCCATTTGGCCCTCAAAAGTTCGATTAGCCCCTCAATTATCAAATTGGTATTTTTTTCACCAATTAATCCCACTTGCTTCCCAATTGCACGATCGAAAATGGTCCTTGCCTTTTCTAGGCAAAAACGGCCCTAGGACGATTTTTTCCCAAAAAGTTTCGGGTTATAGAAAAAATCTTCTGAGACTGAGTCGACACTTCTAGAATTTATTGTAACATGACAAAACCTTCAATTTCTGAAATTGGACTCAAATTCGCGGTTAATTTCCATTTGGCACGATTTTAGCGTGACTTAAATTACCGGGTAGCTTTATAAAATTTTTAGTACAAATGGCCCATGGTTGATTTTCTTCGAGCCACAATGAACCCACTCGATACATTGGCGACTCTCGATTGTTGCAAAAATCTCAAGAATTCAAATACGGACAAAGGGTACCAAAACAATAGAAAAATCAGTCTAGTACCAGCCGATGAGAATTTTCCAATTTAGTGGTGTCACCCACGATTAGCCACACATCTCGATTAAACCGACCTACCTCGATCTCTAATCGATTTTTATCTATGCCGTAATGGCCTCTAAAGATGAGCATGATCGAGTAGCCGATTCCTGGTTGAATTCTCAAGTCTATTTACCTTAAAATCTTTAATGGCTTCCCCGGATAGTTTAATTATATCGAGAGTGATCAGCTCTGAGAACAGCCCTATAGGCGCGTCAATGAAATGCCTGATTTATTCAATGAAAACAAGATAAAAAATCTGGGATGTCACATCACGTGTTTCTCTCAAGGTGTTTGTCACTCCCATCGTTTTTAACTCAAGTCTAGGCTTTTTCCACACTCAATTAAGCTCACACTCTTGTCTTTTCCCTCTTGTATTCCCTTTTCACAAGCTCTTTATCGGACTCGAAACATTGTCTCTTTACTCCCTCACGGCAATTAATCAAACTAATCAAACAAGATTTGATCAATTCATCAAGTAACAATCTCAAACTAACAAGTACAACTTTCAAAATTTCAATTGAAACCCAAATCACTACTAATTTTGTTTCAATTCGGTCCACTAACAAATGAGTCACCTTCTTGATTTTTTTTTTTTCTTTTGGTTAAGCTATTTTCTATTTTCTGCTGAATCTTTTTTTTTCCTCTTGCGCACTTTTTTGTGTGCATTTTCTCTTTTTTTTTTCTTTTTTTTTTATGAACTCATAAACAATTTAAGATGCTTGGACCAATTGAAATGACAAAAAAAATTAAAACTAGCAGCAAACAACTACGTATGGAAGCACAAAAGCATTCAGATCCCTAAATTGGCTAGAACCGAAACCCTAGCCCAATAAATCTCCAATTGCCGAATATAAATAGAAACTTAAAGGTAAATAGGCCTTGTAGAAGCAAGCTCTAATACCAAATGAATCGTTGCGGAAAGATCATTCTACGAAGGCCTTGATGGTGCGAATTGTGAACCTCGACCTCCAATCGAACTTGTGATTGGCTACCTCGGTATGAACATGACCTGTTGACGATCGTGTGTCAACCAATCAATGTTATAGATGCCACGAGCGAAAGAATTCGCTATCTCACTGGATAAGTCAAATTGACCTTCACAAAGGAACCTTGATAAGGTCAAGTCATCAAAAGAACAGTAAAAGAGAACCTCTGAATTTTTTTTTCCTCAAAAATAAAATATGTCCCCCAAGGAAATTCGGTCAGTCCTAAATATAGGCTTTCTAACCACCACATAAACCTTAAAACCAGCCATAGAAATCTAATACATCATATTCTAGAATATGCCTAAACAAGAAGATAATTTTTTGATTTGGTCAAATATTTGGTGACTAGATAATCAAATTGCACCAAGATTTCCAAGATTCTTCAAGATTTGATCCAAAGTCATCTCCAAGCCAAAGATTACACCAAGATTTCCAAGATTCTTCAAGATTTGATCTAAGGTCATCTCAACGCCAATGATCACGAACCATGATGCCAACAGCTTGCCTGAATTGCTTGGCCCGTGCTCGAGTGATCGAACTAGTCGGAATAGACAACAGGTCCCTAGCACTTCCTCCTCGATATGGCTCGATGTCCACATCACTAGTATAGCTACTTCCCAGTGCAACTCCTTCGGTTTTTGCATAAACTGGGAAAGTATGTGGACAAAATAACATAATTAAGGCCGAGTAATAGTGAGATAAATTAGAGGTCCCACTAATCGATGATAATGACTTGGGTCTATCATAGCAGGTCCAATTGCTATAGCTAATCGGTGTTGATGCTCCATCAGAGATGTTGCTGGTTTAATTGCTAACATGTCCAACAAGATGTCAAGTACGTACTTTCTATGGCATAGAAGTAACCCCGAATTCATCCTCGTTACTTCAATTCCCAAAAAATATTTTAATTGCCCAAGGTCATTGATATGAAAATGCTCATCAAGGTACCATTTGAATGGCTACACACTGTTTTGAATTATAACCTGCCAAGATGAGATCATCAACATATACTAACACGACTAGAAAAGTACAACCGTGAGAATATGTGAATAACGAGTGATCTACTAACGATTGATCAAAACCATACTCCCTCAATGCATTAGAGAATTTTGAAAACCAATTTCGAGATGCCTGTCAAAGACCATATAATGACTTTTGTAATCAACATACCCGACTTGAACCTCCTCATTCAAGTCGCCATGTAGAAATGCATTGTTGAAGTCCATTTGATGCAACTCCCAATTACAAGCCAGTGCAACTGCAAGAAGACATCATATAATGTCTAATTTAGCTACTGGTGCGAAGGTTTCATGGAAGTCTACGCCCTCTATCTAGGTGAATCCCTTGGTGACAAGACGAGCTTTATATCGCTCAATACTGCCATCAGCTCGACTTTTGATTTTATAAACCCATTTGCATCCTATGGGTTTGTTACCCTCCAACAAAGTTGCCAAAGTCCATGTCTCATTATCTTTGGGGGCTTTAATTTCTGCCACCATCACTTTTCTCCACAAAGGACTTTTAATAGCCCCAAATGTCATTTCTAGGCTCAATATTAGAATCCATAGCAGCTAGAAAGGCGATGTCAGGCTCAGTAAATTTTTCATAAGAAATAAACTTCTCGATTGGATAGACCATACCCGAAGATATCGACGAAGTGGGCTTTGGAGTTGGGGTCTTCACTTGGACCGCATGGCACTCATAATCTTGTAGATGGGTTGGTTGTCTTTTCTATCGTGTAGGGCGATTTCGGATTGGAATTTGGTCATCGGGTTGCTCGCTCGGTTGCTCTTCAACTTGGGCTGTACTATCACAATCTTGCATCACTATCTGCCCTTTTTTTTTTTTTTTTTACGGTCTTGGCTTGGTACCCTTTCTTCCTCCCCTCAGGTTGATTCCTTCATCAATGGGATCTATCTCATGAGCTGGTGTTAAAAGAGAAAGAGAGTCATGATTCTCATGTGCAGGTTGCTAAGCAAATGGAAAATTTTCTTTTTAAAAACCAACGTCGTGAGATACCAATAATTCTTCAGTTTCCAAATCAAAAACCTTCCAACCCTTCGTGCTGTTGGGATATCCCAAAAATACATATTTTCTTGCCCTTTCTTCAAATATATCTTTGCCCTTTGAAATTTTGTGGGCATAGCATAGTGCACCAAAACTCTCAAATGACTATAATCCCGGGGTTTCCCAAACAAAATCTCCAAAAGCATTTTTCCAGACAATAATGGAGTTGAAGTATAATTAACTAAATAAGCAGCCATTAATATGCATCCCCCCCAAAAAAAAAAAACGAATTGATAAATTTGCTTGAAAGCGAAGAGCATGTGCTATGTTGAGAATGTGTCGATGTTTTCTTTCAACTTGCCCATTTGATGTATGACTCCACTTTCAGGGAAATAAAAAAGTCTTTCATGGAATTTGTAAGAAATTCACAGCCACTATCACACCGCACTATTTTAACCGACCAAATTGGATTTTTACCATATGATAAATTTTAACAAAGACTTTGTATGCCTATGATTTTTCCATCATCAAATAGACCCTAATTACTCGACTATCATCCATGATGGTAAAAAAATAATTTGCACCGGAGAGAGACCCTGTTTGATATGGCCCCCAAACATCAAAATGCAACAAATAGAAACATCGACTGGCTTTATTATAACTTAGAGAAAATGAGGAACGGGTTTGTTTTTGCACGACAACATACATCACACAAAACATCTCCTTCTTTATTTATTTGAATATTGATGATCAAATTCAAAGCTTGCCGTGATGGATGCCCCAATCATTGATGCCGGATGTCAATTCTATCCCTTGACTGTTGGAAAAGCCAAATGTGTGCCCATGTGTCCAAGATAATAAACCCCTTCTCGGAGATTACCCATTGCAATCGATCTCTTCAAGGGTAGGTCTTATATGACACATCGAGAAGAGAAGAATGTTACTGAGCATTGCAGATCTGAACTCAATTTTCTGACAGAAATAAGGTTGCACTTAAAGTTTTGGAACATATAGCACATGCAAAATAAAATTAAGGCTCAAATGAACATCGCATCTCTTGATGGCATGAGTCACTTTTCTATTAGGAGTTCATATAGGAAATCCACCTATGATGTTCCTCGGTTGATTTAGAAGAAAAAACTACTTTGTCATATGTTTGTAGGCGCCACTATCAATAATCAAATGTGGAGACTTCATTAGGCCAATTGGCCTTACTTTTGAGCTGATCATTCAAAGTGCACGGTTTCATCATTGTGAGTAGATTGACCAAATGCAGATATTGATCACTGCTAATTGTTGTTGTCATCGCAGTCCCCTTTAGACCTCCTTAATTGGTTTTTGCAATAGGATCAAAACTACCACTACTAACTTGTGCAGAATGCATAGCTGCCATCGAAGGATTCCCTCTGCGTGCCTTTCCACCTTGCCTTGGCTCCCAATTTGGAGGATATCCAATTCACTCCTAACAATGACTCTTCTCATGTCCAATCTTCCCACAGTGGTCACATTTAGACTTCTTGAATGGTGTTTTTCTTAGGCCTACTCTTCCAACCGAGAAAGTAGCCCCCTTGATCTTCTCTTCCCTCCCTTGGGCAATTGATCGTCAACGCTCCTCATGATCATAGAATAAACCTTACCAAGGGACAGGAGTGGCTCGAGGTTGAGAATTTGAGAACGAACATTCCCATAGGTCTCAGCACTAACGCCCATGAGAAACTGGTGGATCTTCTCCACCTCTTTCTTCTTCACGTATCTCGTGGCTGCAGTACACATATATTCAATTTGGTGTAGTATTCCACCATAGAGAGTCCTTGCTGTAGGAGCCCAATCTTGATTTTGATCTTGTGGATGCGAGGTCTTTTACCTTGAGCGAATCTCTCCTTCAACTTGTTCCGTAGTACCTTCGCTTCTTTTGTGTATGCCACGCTTCCTTGTAGACTCTTGTCAAGGGAATTGAAGATCCATGAAACTATGATGGAGTTACAAATGTCCTATATATTAAATTTGGGTACATATGGAGCCGGCTTCTCCAGTGATCCATCAATAAACATGAGTTTATTTTTTGCTCACAATGCACGTTTCATTACCTTCGACCATGTTGCATATTTATCCTGGGTTAGCACGCATGAAATGAGTATGCTTCTAGGATTGTTAGAGGTGTTGAGATAATATAGTGAGGAAGGGTTGATCGCCTTCTTTGCAGATGCTTCCGCAACCATATCATAAACAATGCAAGTTGAATTGTCTCACGTGTTTAATCTCTCTACTTTGATATTATGAAATGAATTGTAATTCAATTGTATTACTTAACTTATTGTACAAATAATTGTACAACATATTGCTTAATAGAAAAGAAGAAGGAAAATATATATTCAATGTCTCTAGCTAATTCTAAGAGATACACCAAATATTATGCTAACTAAAAACAAAAAATAAATCCTAATCGATAATAAGATATACACTAAATATTAGAAAATGGAATGTAAATCTTTAGTAAATCTTCCATAATACAAAAAAAAAAAAAAAAAGAAAGAAAGAAGGGAAAGGACATATTCGAACGACACTATTGACGTTGTTCAAACACTAACTAAAGAGACCATGGCCAAGATGAGTCCTAAGAAATACACAGGGAAAAGAAAAAGGGTTCCATCTATTACCTTGTCGCGACCTACCCCTCTAGGGGAGGGAGCAAGTTTAGGGGTATTGCCTAAAGGACGGACCTAAGGCCTATGGTTAGGCATGAGCTCTCCCAAGCCCATGCCTTGCGTGACATTGGGGTATTTTTTAAGAATTTTGCAATAAGGAGTCGCCACTAGCCTATTGGGGTCGGCTAGAAACCAAGTGAGGTATGTGAGTATGCCACATTTCCTACGCAACCAGAGAATCTAGGGTCGGGGACTTGATTATACTAATTGACCAATTAGTGTCATTTCAGTACCTAATCTTGTTCATTTTAACAAAATGATTTTTTGGCAAGCAGTTTGGATTGATTTTATACCTATCCACTAACATGTGAAGTGATCATGCGAGTGCGCAATCATTAACATCATAATTATATATACCAAGATCTTAATTGCCATAAAATTAAACATGTGCAATTTGTCGCGACCAAATTTTCAGGTGAATCACCTAGGATTTGGCTAATGAATTACTAAGCCTAAACTTAATTTGGGCTCTCCCAAGCCCATAACAATTCACAACTTAGGTTAAAATTTCTTAACATGCAAATAGTTTTTATCTAGGAGTCGCCACTAATCAGTTTATGGTAGGTTGATTAGACACCTAAGTAAAATAATGGGAAAATTATTTTACTTCTGCGAACCAGAGACTTTGGGTATGAGGACTTGGTTACATTAGATTTTTCTAATGCCCTTTCAGTACCATTTCTTTTTATTTAAAATAAAAAGTTTTTGAATGCAGCTTAGATTGATTTTAAATCTATTCCCTAATATGCGAGGTGATCATGCGGGTGCACAAACCACCAATTTAACACCCAAGAAAGCAATGAATGAACTACGAGACTTAACTTGTAGCAATGAGACCATCTGCGTGGTTAGATTAAAATTCACATCATCAACCCACGAAATGATTTCTAATTAACATGCAATTTCCTTTTATTTGTTTTCACTGATTTAATGAGAGTTATGCAATGCAATGTGATGCAATCTGACCTAGTGACAAGTAATTTCTAGCTAAATGGACCTAACTACGATCACTAAATAACATGCATTTCATGAACCTAATTCTATATGGCATGCACATGACATTTTTTATTTTCCTAAAAAAACATGCAATTTATCCTATGACTCATTTAGAAAGCATGACTTTCTAAATCCACCGTTTCTCAAAATTTTGTCGGTCCAAAGTGGTGTAATTTATAGCCGATAGAAATGATTTCTAATTAACATGCAATTTCTTAGAAAATTCCCTTTTTAGAAGAGTTTCCCACCAATTATTTTTTTCTTGTTTTGGACAACATATTTTTTTTTCTCTATACTGCTTGATGGGTTACATTCGATATCTTCACAATCCATTATTTTTTTGAATTTTTCTTAGCGCTGATAACCCAAGTGCCATAACTTGGTACTGGGACACATAAGTGCTAAAACTTCTAAAAGGTATACTTTTTTTTTGGTCGATTCTAAAAGGTATACTTAGGTGCCTTTTTAAAAAAAAAATTGGATGCTTAAGTGCCAATTTTGGCGAGATTTGTTGGAAATTTGACTTGGCGTTATTTTATTAATAAAACTAGTTTACATGGCTTGCCAAAATGTTCACTTAACAATCATTATCTAAAACGATGCCATCCTCCATGTTCTCCCAAATTAAAACCCTAAAACTTCGTTGTCCACTTCCGTTGCCACTGCGGCCCATCGCCAGAAAGGCCAATGACCATCGCTGGCCCTCGCTCGGCCCCAAGCGAGGGTCGGCTTCCTCACCAAGCTTGGGTGAAGGCTCCCAAATCTAGGCGATAGCAGCCCTCCCATGAGGCCAGTGACCATTGCCTAGCCAAGGTAACAACCAATGACCCTTGCCAAGCCCAGGTGAGGGTGAGGCTAGCTCTCACTCAAGGCTAGTGAGGCTTGCTAGATTTGGGCAAGGCGTTGCCCCTTCTTCTAGATCTAAGCAAGCCTCACCGACCCCAAGCGAGGCTTGACGAGGCCTTGCCCTGGCTAAGCAATGGTCATCGGTGTCCCCCACATGTAGGCACTTGATCTCGAGCCTGATGAGGGTCATTGACCAATAAATTTTCCAAAAGATATTAACGCTGTTGGCACATCATTTAAAAAGCCACATCATTAGTTTGGCCAGAAATTCTTGCTGCTGGCACTTAAGTCTTCATTTCTTATTTGATTTTGACACTTAAATATTTCTATTGAGAGTATTGGCACTTATGTGTCCTCAAGTGCTGAGCTGTGACACTTGGGGCATTCTTCTACCAAGCAAAAGATATAATTTTCCGTTTCCTCAAGAAAAAAATTGAGTACTGTTTTTCTTGTTCTATTGATACATGTACTTTTTAACACAGAGCATTCGTCTAAAAAATACTTATAGTCGACTATCTTACTTAATAAGAGCCTTATGCATCCTTTAGAGAATAATTTTTCTTTCAGATAAATGAGTAATGTGAACATTACGAGGTTGATGAACATTTTTTAGATAATTTCTTTTTTGCAAATTAGGAGTTATTTAATCTCATAAAATTGTTTTTGAACAATTATTGTCAAATTTTATTAATAATAACGCTTTTCTTTTCATTTTTGTTCTATGAATTTTTATTCCCAATGTATATTGTAACAATATAGACAATATAAAATTGCTCCGCCAATTTTGGTAATTTGTGATATTAGACGTACACACATGTGGTGACTCTTCCAAATTATAGAAAAGCCAGGGTAATTATTTTGTTTTTTAATGGTGTCCGAAAAAGGAGTAAGATTTACATGATAGTGTGATTGTTATGATCGTATAAAACATTTTAACCAACAATGATATGGTGGATAAATTACTCTTTTTTTTCTTTTTTTTTCTTTTTTGCAGCCAAAGAAAATAAAAGTGTCCGAATTCATTTAGAGAAATAGGAGATTGATTATTGCGGAAGTAAAGCCAAAAGGAAAAGAGAGATTTATCCAATAGAGATGAATCTAATTTATTTTGGCAACTGAATTAATCAGATGAAAAAACCAAATTTATTTCATCGATTATGGAATTCGGACTCCATTGAAAGCAGATGTTATCATAATTCTAATTAAAATGAGATCGAAATATAAATTTCCTGATGAGCATGAGTTCAGTTCTAAAAGACTTCTAAATGAAAAATTTAAGGGCTTAAATGGAGCAAATTACGTTCTTCTACTTCCTTGATCTACAACCCTTATTGAAGTCACTAATTTCATGTCAAACTACTGAGCGATACTTCGCATCTTCAAAGTTGCTTTGTCGTAGGCGATTGCAGAACCTTTAGTGCTTGCAGTGAGCACCATTAGTAAATTTCTTCCTCTCGTTTTTTTTATGAAATCACATAGACAAAATTAAAGGACCACAATCTATACTGAAACTCTCTTTTAATAAAAGCTAGGATTGCATCCCATATACATTTTCGAAGACAGAAAATACTATTTAGATCTTATTGGATTATCAAAAAAGGTTCTGAAATTTTTTTTTTATTGAAAAAGGAATAAAGAACAACCAAACTAAATTAAAAATAAAAAATAAAAAATAAAAAATATACCACTGCGATGTACCAGCACTGTTGGGAAGCTTGCTCCGCCATGCTTTTCTTATACCAACATGTTACAATGGATAACAATATTGTTGTGAATTTAGAGATACGTAGGAAAAATTCAAATATAGAACGCGCCAAAAAATGTGAACGTGGTGGGAAAGAGAATGGAGCAAAAAAGAAAAAAAAAGGTAACATATTATTTAAAATTAAAGATTGACACATTGGAAATTGTTGAAGTGTACATGTGAGAATATTGGTGAAAGAAGTCTTATATCAAAGATGTGATGCGAAATGTAGCAGCTATGTATCTTAGTTGACTTGTCACTCGTTGGTTGGGATAAGTACACTAAAAGTCTTAAAAGTTGTGTACGGCGCTCACTTTAGTACTACATTTTTTTTCGGATAACTTAAGTGTCACTTTAAAAAAAAAAAACGATCATTTAAGTGTCAACTTCAGTCTGGGCTGCCAAAATCTGATATGACTATATTTTATTAATTTATCAATCCAACGTAACTTGTCGGCATGCCTAGTTAGCATATAACCGCTAAACAACGTGTCCAAAAGTTGTAACTAGTGATCATTTAAGTGCCAAATTTTATTTAAAATGATCATTTGAGTGTCAAATTTTGTTTAAAGTGATCACTTCAATGCCAATTATTATTAAAAATCGATCACTTCAGTACCAAGCACACCACGTGGAAAAGCCATATGGACTAGAGTTTTTAAAAAATATGCCAAGTCATATTATAAATTTAATTATAAATGACACATAATCAATTTGGCCAGAATTTCTTACCATTGGCATTTAAGTGATTGTTTTCATTGTTTGATCTCTTATTTCTGCAATAAGTCTGTCCACTGAAACTTAGGGACAACCCCATTAAATTTGACCATAGTAAGAGCATTGAGGGATTGTTGACAAAGGTCTCTATCATCAAAAATCAAATCAAGATCTTCAAGGCAAATTCGAAGTCATGATGCAGATGGCGGACTGGATTAGATTGGATGGGTGACTCCGAACTGTAGATGATCTAAAAAGTACCACAATTCATTATACTGTTAGAGTAAGGTGGTGCTATATTGGTCGATAATGGGGCTATGGTGATGGATAAGCAAACATCAAATATTTAAATCATAAGTGGTGTCAAGTAGTATATTTCGCAGAAAGTACAGAACCATTATGAGTGCGTTTGAAAGGGGATACTGCAACTGGACTCACGAATAGTGATCTCCTACCCCCGTGATTACTCCCTTTAGATGCGTCAATTTTCTCGACCGTAAATCCATGTGATACAGATTACTTTTAAAAATTATAACTGAATAGATCAATGGTTGATAGTTGTCCACCATAGTGGAGCACATGTGGGGCAGATAATATTCGCCCTTCGTAACTCCTCCACCCTTCATACTTACAAAAATGATGCTTCATGGGAGGATGACAGAGCGACATGTGCCCCCCTCATAAATGCCACATGTCTTCGTTTCGTTATTTTCCTGGCCGTCTTTCTGATCTTTTCCCACCCACACCACCAGATTTTCATATTAAGAAAATAAAAGAAAACTAAGAGAAAATTTTTAGACACGTATTACAAGGAAAGCATTGAAAAATATGTAAATCGCAAAGACACAAAAGATAGCGTTTCACTCTTTTGAAATACTTTACTAAAGGTACATAGTAGTTATTATAAAAATAAAAAATCTAATAAAAAGGAATGGACCGGTGATAAATGTCAAATTAAGAGCTTCATATTCAAATATTTTAGCGGATAAGATAGTTAGAAGGGTAAACGAATAGTCTCCATTTACTTTTTTGCAAATATATGAAAAGAATCATCAGAATGCTTGTGAATCTCGTCCATTGTTGCACATGCTTCCCACACAATATTAATACGGACATAGAGATCTGGGAAGGGGAAAATGCAAAACATCAAAAGGAAAATGCCACCATTTCGATAGCGTCATTACCAAGTAGTGATTCCCTTCTAATCGTTTGGTTTTGCAATGAGTAAACTAAAAAACCTGCTAACCTGATTAGCAGGTTTTTTTCAAAGAGTCGAGTGAGTAGCAGGTTTTTCTCAAAGAGTCGAGTGACGAATGGATCCGGTATTCTCAAGATCAAAAGCGAATGTCTTTTAAAATCAGCCATTTCTATTTTTTCTTGATAAAAAATCGTTTGAGAAACAATCCGGGTTGCCAAAGAGTGAGCACATAATAGCTTTTGGGCAACTCTGAAAATAATAACTTGTTGTGAGCCATAAATTTTTGAATGAATGGACCTCACAACAATTTATAACTATTTACTATTTGGTTTTTTGTGATCCAAAATAGACTGATATCCTCATAGTAGATTAAAGATCGTCATATAATTATTTTCCTTTATTAATTATTATGCACGTATGAAGACCGTCATGGCAAGGAGTGGAGAGTTGTCAGTTGATGCCACTAACCCAACAAAAATCAGGAACAAAGTTATTTGAAAGACACAATGAAATTAAAAAAAAAAAATTAGTGTTGGGATTTATAAGCAAGGCATAGACTAATCATAATAATACTCACTGTTCTGATTTAGTAAGAAAAATGCAAGCAAGAAAATCCCATCACGTTTTAAAGTTTGATAGTTTGCTATTGACAACGTAACTATTGCTAGGGGATTAGAGGTGAGCATTGATCCATGGTCAACCATGGTCAACCCTAGACAGGCTCAACCTAGTTGGTCCTAATCCAGTTTCCAAGGAGACTGAGTTGGTCCTTTGTCTTGGGACCCTTAGACCCTGTATTGTGCAAGTTGATCTTCCGTCCTAGAAGTTTAGGGATGGTCCAACCTGGACCAACGCCATAATATTAGATATTATATATAATATATATTAGATTATCATCTTATATATTATATATTTAATATATTATGTGTTTTTGTTTATTCTAAAACCTAGCTTCTCCTCCTTTGTTCTCTTCGCAATACAATTTGTCATGTAAGTTAGTAGGTAGAAAGAAATACAGCCCTAATTTGACCAAAAATTAAAAATAAATAGAAACCCTCTTCACTCGTCTTGGCCTTGCTCACCTCAATCGCTTGCCGCTCGCCTCTCTTCGCTTTCCTCACTCATCGTGATGCTCGCCTCTATTCACTTGACTTGCTGCTCACCTCTGGCCTCTCCATGCTCACCTCCCGTGCCTTTTTTATTTTATTTTATGATTTGTTGATTTTAGCAATTTGAATTTCTATTGTTACATTATCTAATATTTATGATTGATATGTACCGATGTTCATAGTTTGGTTGTTCAGTTTCACATTGTTAATGGATTTGTAATTTGAAATAGTATGGCTGTCCTTTCAAGGAATACAAAAAATGAAAAAAATAATCGGTTGGTCCTAAGTTGACCCTGAAACCAAACTAAACTTATAGGGTTGGTTCGATCCTTGGTCCCAAGCTTAATAGGGTCGGTCATTGGTTCCAAAAATTGGTACTTCCTAAAACACATTCTATCAAAAACTAACTCAAAATTATTTCTGAATACCAAGATGTGGGACCTCAAAACCATTATCGGGGAGAGGTAAATATCGTTGCTAAGGATCATACCGATTTTGAGGTTTAAATGTACTTTTGAAGCACGTGTATTATCCATTTAACATAATGATATATCAAATATGCATGTGCATTCTGCGAAGAAGCTCAACCTGGGATCATTTGCGGTAACCTCCATTTCCAATCTTCTGACCAATGAATCGACGGGAAGTATGTCGAAAGAGCGAACAAAAGCAGCAAAGACGACAACATAATAGCTTTTCAATTTTTTTTAAAGTGACTACCTGACCAGCATTACCGTCCCCTATGACCTTCCCTTCATTACACTCAATGTACAGGTCACGCTTGGAGAGGTGACCATGAAGAAAGAGCTCTTCCCCTGGTTCCAATTTAACGCCCTTGGAATATTTATGGAGGAGATCTCTCAGAAATTCTGCGACATTATCTGTATCTCCAGCCCGAAAAAGGATATGTATCTGGGAGCCGAGTTTGTTGCATTGAGGTCGTACTCGCTACTGTCCACTCCAATAGAATATCTCGCCGGGATTTTTTTTCACCTGGTTATCGTTGATTGTGCCATTAGGATCATCACCCTTAGTACAAGGGATGGGGATCAGAAATATGGACCTACCAGACGCGTTATAGATTTGAGGCTTACGCGCCATGGACCCTGTTCCATATGGCAAGTAAAGACTTGTCAATAATCCTGTTCTTAGATTCCGACTAGCTGTGAAGTTTCTTGATGGCGTCCACCAAACAAGTATCATTTATTACTTAAAAGTCTCCTCTCATTTTAATTAAATGCATGAGACATATTCCAACAGTGCAACACGTTCATAAACAAATTTCCTGAATAGCAGACCAACAAACGAAGATAATGTAGATGAAAACTCCAACTTTTTAGTACGACAGCAGAAATTAAAATCTCATTTCATGCAAATTGTTTGTAAGGTCTACTTGACACTTCATGTGAAATCATTGTGACAGAAAGGTTTTCATGCACAAATTTGTCTGTACTTAGAGCTTATTGAATCATGAAAATTTTCATAGTGATTCATGGAAATGGTGGACCACGTGAATTCAAAATATTGTCAAAAAAACTGGAGTTTTCACATGTACAGTCGTTATCTCGAATCACAATCACATACCCTTCTTTTCTTGGAACCGAATGCCGCGGACACTATTTGGTGCTCCTGCCGTGGCGGTGGGCGTGCAGACAAAGAGGATATAAGTGATTGTAGGAGGAAAAAAGTCAAATGTTGCGATGCTGCGGGCTTGAAGCGAAACAACGGCCCGAATTCGTGTGGTGTCTAGTGGCTCATTTGTTCGGTGGACGACGCATCATTACTCATCATGACATCAAGAACAATGCTAAGGCAAATTCATGAAATTAATTTGCAAAAGTGACTTGAGAACTCCAATTTGATGACGAATTTGATTTACACGATGAACATCACATCTCTCTTTTTATTAAGTGGCCGTGGCATAGGCACTACGCTCGTAAGCGGTTGCTCTTACGCTATGTCTTCAAAATAGATGAATGATTTCGAAAACAAATACGCATGCAAAATATAATGCTCGAAACGTTAAGGGCGTGAATAATTAGAGAAGTGGAATACACCTGATGGACCTAATGGCTAAACATTGATTTTCTCCATAAAGGGAGGTTTCCACCTTCACCGCACGTAGACAGAGAAAGAAATTCATTGTTTTTTTCTTTTATACAAAAGTAATTTTATATATTTAAACCCTCTCTTCTTTCTGGCAGTCTCCCACTTTTTCATCATCTTCTTTTTTGTACAAAAGTTGTTGGATTTTTTTTTTTTTTTTTTTGTGCAAAGTAGATTTATATATTTAGACAATTCTCGCATTCTTCTAGCTATCTCCACCCGTAGAAATCTAAACATATATTACGAAATGATTTTTTGATCAATAATCGCCCTAGTTTGATAAATTTGGATATGATTTTTCCGTGTGTACACATATATTTTTAAATTTTATTCTTTTTGTGTTTATTTAACGAAAAATTACGAAATGAGGTAATTGAAACCATCTTGTTATAATAACTCTTGGGAATGCTACTAAGTGACATCGGAAACAAAGGATAAAGTGAATCTCGTGTTGCAAACTTCCAAATTATATGAATGCCATGTGATTACAACACGAAATATATAGAACAGTCAATAAGTTGAAGGGAATTGTCAACTTTTCAGTGAATTTTTCGACAGAAGACATCACAAGTTATCGACAAGAGTTTTCATCACTTGATAAGGTCAGCGACACAAGCATGTAACGGTCAAGGTAGTGAAGTCAATGTAACAGTCTAGTAACAGTCAAAGTATCATAATCGATGTAATCGTCAAGGTAGTGAAATCGAGGCAACTATTTTGTGGAGTCACATGGAGTGTGATATTGCTAGTATAAACACCTAGAGGGGGGTGAATAGGCGCACAAACAATTTTTCTCAAATACGGAAGCAATTCTTAACAGATTGAAATACGATAGAGGTAAAGAGAGTAAGGAAGAGAAAATTGAACACAGGATTTATAGTGGTTCGGCTTATTCCAAGCCTACGTCCACTCTTCCGCACCGACGACAGCCCACCGGCTGGATTTCACTATGATCAAAAGAGAAGTTACAGCACAGTTTTGCCTTGATTCCATAGTGTAGATGTTCTACCACACCTCCTCAAGGTCTCTCACAAATATAAACTCTCTTTTGTATATAAGTATTCGCTCAAGAGATTTATCTAAACAAATAGGAGCTTCAGACTTTGGAATTCTTCTATCGCGCACACCTCGAACAACTAAGAACGACTTCCTTATATACTCCTTTATGCCATCATACCCGTTGGCACTTACCAAAGGAATTCCTCCAATCTACCCGTTGGACGGAATCAATTAGGAAGATTGTTCGAGCTATTAAAGGAACGTGTTGATAGCCCATCAATCTGTTCGCCCATACAATCAGAATCTTGGTTTCCATAAGTAGAACCTTCCAATAATATTTAGACAATCATCGAATCTTCAGTCATTGAATCAATCTTGATCAATCAAAGGATTCTACGATACGTCTTCTCCAGCCACGAGATCTTCTCCAGATGATAAGGTTAAATCCTGAACAAAACATCCAGTTCGGATAACCTTTCTTCAACGGATTAGAGTCTGTCAATGAGGATAGACTTTGAGTCTTGAGTCTCGGCTGTTCGGAAGTCTTGAGACTTTAACCGACGAGTCTGCAGACTTTCGACTAGACCGATGGATACGTTTTGTCAACTTCAAAACTCTTCATGAGGATTTCTCCAACAATCTCCCCTTTTTGATGGTGACAAAACCTTCCCGCAGATTTGGATAACTTTGACCTCGCAAAACATTTCTCAAACACATATGCATATCTTATAGAAATAGATGGCTAACAGAATAACACTAGAATCTGCAACCACAGAAAATAGGTTAGTCCAATATATGATTAAGCCATTCATAAGATATCAATATTGATAAATAGAAGCAGTCAAGTCAAATCCAAGTCTAGACAGTTCTTTATCCAGACACAAAACAAAGTCATACAGGTTCAAACCATAAACCTCAAATTAGTCCAACAAAAAGTTTAATGAATGAAAAGTTTTTGAATCAAATATTGCATCTCTCCCCCTTTTTGTCATCATTAAAAAGGATGAGATGAAGTTTAATTGGGAACGCGGACAAGCTGGATATCTTCCATAGACTGAACGATGCCTTCCAGCCTCTTAAAGTCTTCTTTCAGCTGTACAACCTCCTCACTCTTGGCATTGGCCTGATTCTAAATAGAGAGGGCTTGCATCTTATCATTCAATGAACATGAAGAAGCTTGACTTTCATTCTTCAAGCTTTGAACTTCGCATCCCAAGGCATAAATCTGACCTTTCATCTCCAAGAGAATATCCATGATTCTCGCGAAAATCTGCTCCATTATCGTCCGAGTACTTGCTTCGCTCGTTCGATGGAGTAAAAGCGGCACGATGGTGGATCAGCATAATCTCGCAGGTTTGGCGATGAAGCTTCATGACCTTCCTCTAGAAATTGAGATGCATAAACATCTTACGGGTGCGGGCGAGCGACTGACTCCTTCACTTTCATCTGGATATGAAGATGTCACTCCTTTCTCCTGATCTCCCCCTGTTTCTATGCCTACAGGTGGAGAAGAGATTTCCTTAGGTTCTCCTTCTCTTCTTTCTTCTTCAGGTCTTTCTTGCTCTGCTTCTTGCTCTGTTTCTCTTTCTTCATCTTCATTCTCCTTTGCTTCTCTTTCTTCTTCTTCCTTCTCCTTTGCTTCTTTCGTCTTTTGTTCCGATTCTTTCGTGGAACAGGGACGACTTAAGTTCTTCAATGCCATTGCAGAGATGGTGATGTCTTCGTCATCATCTTCATCCTCAACGAGGAGAGCTCTTCTTCTCTTTGATGGAGCAGCCATGGGCTCCTTCCCTTTTCTCTTAGCAGCAGAAGAGAGTTGATGAGACTTGGCAGGAGTCTTCTCCTTGAATTTCTCCAATTCCTTGCTCAGTTCCTTCAGACGCATTTTGGTCACCATTTTCAGTCCTACCACCATATGATCGCATGATCGAACACAAAGATTTGCGGAGGCTGAATATTCAGATGTCTGAATAACTTCGTAACAAGGCTTGGGTAAGGGAGTTGACCTTTGTCCTTCATCACTGCTCTATACATGTGAAACATAACCGTATGAGGGAGAGAAAACTTCTTTCCACAGAGGATGGCATACATCAACTTTGCCTCAAAGCTTGAAACATTAGTTTTGGAAGTTGATTTCGGCCGAAGGCAATAATCACAGTTTTGTGAAGCAAGATGTTGAATGCATTCATCCTTGAGTAGGTGATCTTCTCTTCTGTTCTCCTGTCCTCCACCAGTTCAAGTGTGGCCCGAGCAATGGAAACTTTAATCGGTTGATATCTGCTCTCTCAACTTCTAACACATCTGCCAGCATATTCATATCCACAACATAGTCTTGTTCTTTGACGCTGAAGGAAAATCTATTCGCATCTAAAAAGCTAAGATTTGAATAGAAATATGCAGTCAATTCAGCATAAGCCTCAGTTGAGTCAGAACAGAACTTTTCAAGTTGAAGATAACTGAACTTTTCCCTCAAGTTCACTTTCAAAGCATCCAGAAAATCAAAGTCCACACTCCTAGGGTTTATTACCCCACGCTTCAGCAATTTCGAGTACAGATCCTTTTGTTCCTTTGATCTGAACAAATCTCCCCTTTTTCCTTGAATTTCAGCCGTAATACCCATTTTCGGTTGAAATAGACTGAACATATTGTCATCATCATTCCCATCTACAGGATTCGGCCCCGATCCACGAGGATCACTTGGGATATTCGCAAGGGTTTCCTCAGCCACCCCTCTACGAGCGATTCCCAAACTTTCCATTTTTTTCAGAAAGATATATTCGTTCCTATATCCTTTTTCTTTAACAAAATCATCAACAAAGCTCAAAGGAGTACGAATTCCTTTTAAAGCACGATATAGCTTGTAAATAAAAGCAGGCTTTTGAACTCTTACGGTCCGCTTCCTCGATGATTTCTTCCCGATGAACAACGCCTTGAGGACTAGATGGTGGAGAATGACGCTGCGAGAATGTTGTGGGCTCGGTTGCTGATCCGGGAGTAACTTCATCTTCGCAAGATCGAAGTGCGTAGGCCCCTTACTCATTCTCTCGTGGTCCCCCCTTTGCGATTCTTGAGGACTTTCGCGAAGATGACATCTTTCTCGGTGTTTGGAAGATTCCTTGCTTGACTTTCCCAAAAAAGATGACAACTTTTTGAAGATTGAGCGAAGAAGACAAACGGGAGTGGAAGATCGATGCTTTCTAGGGTTTTTGAGAGTAAAGTGAATAGAAAAGTGAAGAGAAATCGATAGTGCTCGTTCGGTTAAAAAGAAGAGTAAACGAATCGTCACAAAGGAAATAAAAATATGCCTTTTCAAAATAACTGTCTTTATCCGTAAAAATAGCTATTTCAAAAATAACTTCCCTTTTGAAAATGAATCGATGCAATATTTACGGTAATCAAATATAGCAACAATTTAAACACGGTCGATGATCGTACCTTTTCAAGATATGATTGGAGAGAGAAAGACTTACGTCCAAGGTCGAGCCAAGAGGTTGATAAAGTCTTGTAAGCTCGAGTCTGAAAGTCTTTAGACTTTGATATCTTCATACCTCAAAATGTTGAGTCTCGGTCCGTATAGACTCAAATTGATTTTCTCCAAAGGCTTTGTGAGTATATCAGCCCAGTTGATTCTTTGAGTCAACAAATTGAATTGAAACATCTCCATTTTGAACATGATCTCTAATAAAGTGATGTCGAATCTCTATATGCTTTGCTCTTGAGTGGAGAATTGGATTTTTGGTGAGGTTGATAGCGCTGGTGTTGTCGCAATTAATCTCCGTGCATGAGTCTTCAATTTCAAAATCTCTTAGCTGTTGTTTTATCCATAGAATTTGCGAACAGCAGCTTCCAAGAGCTACATACTCTGCTTCTGTTGTTGAAAGAGACACAGTACTTTGTTTCCTTGAAAACCAAGACACTGTTCTGCTTCCAAGCAACGGCAAGTTCTGAAGTGCTCTTTCTATCAACTCGCAACCGGCCAGATCTGCGTCTCGAATATCCCAAGTTTAAAGTCTCCTTCTTAGGACACCAAAGACCGAGCTTGATGATGAAGCGACGTATTTAATGATGCGTTCGCAAAGCACCGAGATGAGATTCTCTAGGATGTGATTGAAACCTAGCACAGATGCAAACACTCAACAAAATATCAGGTCTAGAAGCAGTAAGATAAAGAAGTGATCCAATAATGCTCCTATACAGCTTTTGATCAACTTTCTTCCCTTCTTCATCTTTGTCTATCTTTAAAGAACTTGACATTGGTATGTCGGTCTTTTTGCAATTTTCCAGTCCAAACCTTTTGACAAGATCATTAACATATTTTTCTTGAAAAATAAAAGTTCCTTCCTTCAATTGTTTTATTTGAAGACCAAGAAAGAATGTTAATTCTCCCATCATACTCATTTCAAACTCATCCCGCATAGACTTTGAAAATTTCTTGCACTGAGACTTTCATTAGAGGATCCAAAAATAATATCATCCACATATATTTGAACAAGTAAGAAACTTTTGTTTTCCTTCTTGATAAATAAAGTCGTATCTACTTTACCTTTGACAAAACCATTTTGTAATAGGAAATTACTTAACTGTCGTACCAAGCCCGAGGTGCTTGCTTTAAACCATACAAAGCCTTTTTCGCCCGAAGGCGAGTCTAGCTTCTTTGGGTCTTCAAACCCGGCGGTTGTTCCACATAAACTTCCTCATGGATAAATCCATTTAGGAAGGCGCTTTTGACGTCCATTTGGAATAACCTGAAATTCTTATAACAAGCAAATGCAAGTAATAGTCGAATAGCTTCTAACCTTGCCACTAGAGCGTAAGTCTCATCATAGTCTATTCCTTCTTCTTGCGTATCCCTTGGCCACGAGTCTTGCTTTATTTCGTACGACTTTCCCTTTCTCGTTCATCTTGTTCCTGAACACCCATTTGGCTCCAATAACAGTTTTACCTTTTGGTTTGGATGTCAATTCCCAGACATCATTTATGCTGAACTGTCTGAGCTCTTCTTGCATAGCTTCAATCCAACTTTCATCAGATAAAGCTTCTTCTATGCTCTTTGGTTCAATTTCAGAAACGAGAGCCACAACGCTAGACTCTTCTCGCCTTTTAGATCTGGTGCGAATTCCTTCATTCATTTCGCCGATTATAAGATTTTTGGGATGACTGGACTTATGCATCCAGTTACTTGTTGATTTGTCTGGTTGATGATCTCTTTCTTTATTTGGATCTTCACTAACAACCCGATGCTGGTTTTCCAGTCCGAGATGCTTCTTGAGTTGTAGACTTTGGAGGGTGGTGGAGCAGGTTCGGACTCTTCTTGATGAGTCGACTTGATTCATCTTGCGTTGAGTCTTGAAATTTGACATTCATTGACTCCTCTACAGACTGACTCTTCTTGTTATAGACTCGTAAGCTTTGCTTGAAGTAGAATATCCAAGGAAGATACCTTCATCGATCTTTCTTCAAACTTACCAACTCGATCTTTTGCATTTTTCAATATAAAACATTTGCAACCAAATACATGAAAGTATGAAACAATAGGCTTCTTTTCTTTGAATAACTCATAAGGGGTTTTCGAAGAATAGATCTTAAGAAGACTCTATTGATGATATAGCAAGCTGTTGAAACAGCTTCAGCCCAAAATCGAGAAGAAATTTTACTTTCGGTTAAAAGAGTTCTAGCCATTTCTTGAAGAGATCTGTTCTTTCTTTCCACAACTCCATTTTGCTGAGGAGTATATGGAGAGGAAAACACATGTTTACAGCCAGATTCATCACAGAATTTTGTAAAATCTTGATTTTCAAATTCACCTCCATGATCTGTTTTTATACAAGAGATTACACATCCCTTTTCATTTTGAACCTTTTTAGCAAATTTTTCAAAATACTAAAAGGTTTCGGACTTACTTGAAAGGAAATATACCCAAGTAAAACGGGAGTAATCATCAACAATTACTAGGCAATACTTCTTACCCCAATACTTTGAGTTCTGGTTGGTCCGAAGAGATCCATATGCAGCAACCGTAGTACATGATTAGTAGAGACATAATTTATTGGCTTAAAAGAATTTCTTACCTGCTTTCCCAGAATACATGGAGTGCATGAATCAGTCTTTTGGTATGTCAATTTGGGTAGACCTCGAACAAGCTGCTTTGATGAGATTTTGGCTAATTGCTTCATGTTGACATGACCAAGCTTTTTGTGCCATAAGCTTGCTTCGTCTTGAATTGAGATAAGACATTGCGATTCATTTGGTTTCACATCCAGAAGATAGATATTTCCATGTCTTCGACCCAGGAAAGATTGAGTAGAGTCTTTACTGATTCCAGAACATGTTCCTTCTTGAAAGAAGATCTTGAAACCAGTATCACACAATTGACTAATGTTGAGAAGATTGTAATTGAGTCCTTCCACTAAGGAAACATTACTTATTGTGAGAGTTCCAATTTTCACGGTTCCAAATCCCACAATACTTCCTTTCTGTTTCCTCCGAATGAAACTTTTCCACCATTTACTTGAGCAAGCTTTATAAAGGAATTTGAGTCTCTGTCATGTGTCTTGAGCATCCGTTGTCCAAGATACCACTTTACCTGTTTCTTGATGGAGACCCGCATTTAACAAAGAGTCTCAAGCTTTCTTTGGTACCCAAATTTTCTTGGGTCCTTTGGTGTTAGTAAGATAAACAAGATTAGCCCATACTTTCTTAATAGGTTTCCATACCATAGGACACTCTTTTTCAAAGTGATCCGGACTGTTGCACTTAGAACATCCGAGAGCATTTCTACCTACGGGTTTTACAAAGACTTTCTTGAAGTGATTTTTGTAAACCTCACTCGAAAGCCTTTTCTTAATTCTTTCTTTTACTTTAGGAAAATCAATCAATGGAATTGTTTCTTTCGTCATACCTAGACCAGACTTATTGAAGTAAGGTCTTTGTGCTGAAAGAATTTTCTCAAGTTTTTCAGACCCTATAGAAAATTTCTTTGATATATTTGATAAGTCTGTTTTTAAGAAAGCATTTTCTTTTAAAAGATTTCCTTCATTTTCTCTAAGATTGGAAACAGACAAGTCTAGACTTTTAACTCTTTTCGCTAAAACATGTTCCTTTTGTTTTAGAGCTGAGTTTTCTTTTTTCAGTTTGGAAATACTTTTGAGAGAAGTCTTAAGACTAAAGCATAGTTCATCAATATATTTAGAAACCTTGACAGGAATTTTAAAATTACTTGCCTCAAATTCACTATCTGAGTCTGATCCTGAGTCTGATCCAGAGTCTGAGTCTGATTGTGCCATCAGACATAGATTTGCATATTCATTATCACTTTCTTCACACTCAGTATCACTCCAGGTTTCAGCTTTGAGAGCTTTTCGAAATTTTTCAGCTTTTCCTCTCTTCTTCTTCAGAAGAGGACAGTTGGGTCTGATGTGTCCCTTTTTCTTGCATTCAAAGCAGACTACATCTTTATTTGGTTCCTCATCATCAACAGACTTGGTTTGCTGTCTTTGAAAGCCTTGTTTCTTTGAGTTGAACCTTCTTCCTTTTCTATTTAGTTTTCTGAATCTTCTTATCATGAGAGCAAGCTTCTCATCGTCCATATCATCTTCAGAATCTGTAACATCAGAATCATCATTTGATTTTAATGCAATGGATTTCTTACCTCTTGGATCTTCATCTTCATTGATCCTTTCCACTTCATAGGACTGAAGAGTTCCAATCAGCTCATCAACAGATAGTGGCATAATTCTCTCGCGTCTCTCTTATCGAAGTCTTTATGTGATTCCAATCCTTGGAGAGTCCACGCAGTAGCTTGTTTACCTTCATGGGATCAGAAGTTGGTTGACCTTGATTTTCAAGACCATTCACAATATCTGTAAAACGACTAAACATGTCAGATATTGATTCTCCTGGTTTCATTCTAAAGGCTTCATATTGACCAAGAAGAATGTTGATTCTTGTTTCCTTCACTCGATCTGTTCCTTCATAGGTGATATGCAATCTGTCCCAAACTTCTTTTGCTATACCACAAGAAGATATTCTATTATACTCAGTTGGTGATAAAGCACAATATAAGGAGTAAATTGCTTTTGCATCGAGTGTTTGTCTCTTGGTTATTTCTTCCGAGACATTCCGCTGGTTTCTTCGTATCTTTTCCTCTTTCGAGACCGATGCGTGGTAGGAGTAATTCCTTTTTCTACAACGTCCCATTCCAGAGGATCCTTTGATCGTAGGAAAGCTTTCATCTTGTTCTTCCGAGATGTTGTAATCCTTTCCATCAAAGTAAGGTGGTCTGGTATTGCTTTGCCCTTCCATCAGCCCTGGTGCTAGCATACTAGCCATGGATCTTTTACTATGAAGTAAAACACTTCAAATAAAGTAAGTACACAGGCTCTGATACCAATTGATATTGCTAGTATAAACACCTAGAGGGGGTGAATAGGCGCACAAACAATTTTTCTCAAATACAGAAGCAATTCTTAACAGATTGAAATACGATCGAGGTAAAGAGAGTAAGGAAGAGAAAATTGAACACATGATTTATAGTGGTTCGGCTTATTCCAAGCCTACGTCCACTCTTCCGCACTGACAACCCACCGGCTGGATTTCACTATGATCAAAAGAGAAGTTACAGCACAGCTTTGCCTTGATTCCACAGTGTAGATGTTCTACCACACCTCCTCAAGGTCTCTCACAAATATAGACTCTCTTTTGTATACAAGTATTCGCTCAAGAGATTTATCTAAACAAATAGGAGCTTCAGACTTTGGAATTCTTCTATCGCGTACACCTCGAACAACTAAGAACGACTTCCTTATATACTCCTTTATGCCATCATACCCGTTGGCACTTACCAAAGGAATTCCTCCAATCTACCCGTTGGACGGAATCAATTAGGAAGATTGTTCGAGCTATTAAAGGAACGTGTTGATAGCCCATCAATCTGTTCGCCCATACAATCAGAATCTTGGTTTCCATAAGTAGAACCTTCCAATAATATTTAGACAATCATCGAATCTTCAGTCATTGAATCAATCTTGATCAATCAAAGGATTCTCGATACGTCTTCTTCAGCCACGAGATCTTCTCCAGATGATAAGGTTAAATCCGAACAAAACATCCAGTTCGGATAACCTTTCTTCAATGGATTAGAGTCTATCAATGAGGATAGACTTTGAGTCTTGAGTCTGGCTGTTCGGAAGTCTTCAGACTTTAGCGGCCCAGTAGCCGCAGACTTTCAGACTAGACTGATGGATACGTTTTGTCAACTTCAAAACTCTTCATGAGGATTTCTCCAACAAAGTGTGTTTAATGTCTTAGTAACCCTCTATCTAATTGTTGACAATTGGTTATAAATATCTCAACTGTACACTTTGTAAGAGCCCTCCGAATCAATTACAGATCTCAAGTTCTTCTGATAATGTGTCTTTATCTATACTTTTCTATAATTATTTTCCTTAATGATGAAAATTGTTCCAATACATATCTTTAAATTTCTTGTCATTTACTTTTCTGTCCAAAATCAACAAAAGACAATTCACAACTTTTGTCGATTTTAAATTCTTTTATTCAGCTTTTCAATGAAACATTTTTTGACATGCCGGATGGAACAATTTTCTCAATTTGAGGAGACTTCTATCTAAGGTTAAGAGTCAACAATTTCTTTTTAAAAGTTGGTAGCCAGTAATGACAAAAAAAAATTGGCTATCATTGTTGGCCCTTTTTGAGCCGATTCAATGATTCTCGACATTTCACGCGTTTCTCCCTCAATGCAGCCAACACCTGAAAGATCATAAAAACTACTTACCATTGTGATAGACAGGCAAACAAGAAAAAAAATTCACATTTGCTTCTTGGAAATGTTTTATTAGTCGATAAGTATTGACTTTTCAACATTAGTTATTACAAGAGTTATTGGAACTACATAAATTATTTCATTAAGGAATTCTAAAGGACCATAATTATGACTTATTTTATTACTCTCCCTCTGTAATTGAATTTTGTGGGAATTTCATTTATTTCGATCTATGCCAAGAACTGAAAGCTCGAGCAATCAAGAAAGAAGATGAACAATAACTAGAAAAGAAGGATAGAAAAGAAAACATAAAGGACATAAAATAAAACCATAAAATGTAGAAAATTAAGCAAAACGTCATTTCGTCTAACACTGTTCACATCCAATAGCTTGCCTCGTTTTTGGGACTTTTATGTGATACACAGGAGGGGAAAAAAATCACAATAAGATTCAAGTACAAATATACACATTTTTTTTTAAGCCGGTAAATAAATTTATTCCGTTAGCAAATAAGAGAATTCAGTTCGTGATTAATTGTATTTTTTTAATTGGTAATGCACATTATATATCCATAATGAATATGTTTTATTGTAAGGCAATGTTGAATCACCTATTTTAATGTGAAGTTTTGTTTAGAGGTATGTGAATGATATTTACAAAGATAGGGGTCTATGAGTGGCCATATATCAATGTGAGGTATCTTTATTGTATTTGCTCTTTTCTTTATTGGAAGTTCAATTTAATTTGCAAAAAAGACACTTAGTCAATTGCAAGAAGATATTATGGTCTTTCCAGAGTTGGCTGCATACCACTGGAAACATGTGAAAAATAGGGAAGCATTGAATTAGCTCGGCAAAATTTCTAATAATAATATCTAATGACGGTATTAGATAAGTAAATGCATAAACTGTGACATCCTAATTTTCAGGTTCTGTTTTCGATTGAATAAGTCATGCTTTTTATTGACGCGTCTATAGTTATTTTCTCTAAGTTGGCCACTCACGAGATAACGAGCCTATCAAGTGAAGCCGTTACGGGATTTTAACGCAATAAACTTGAGAATTCGGCTAGGAATCGATTGCTCGATCGTGCTAGTCTACAAGGGTCATTATGACATTGTCAAAATCGATTAGAGATCAAAGATGGGTCAATTCGACTGAGATATGTGATCAAAGTGTGGGTGATTTCACCAGATTGCAAAATTCTTGTCGATCGTCACTAGACCGATTTTTCTGTCATTTTGGTACCTTGTGCTCGTATTTGAAACCTCGAGATTTTCATGATAATCAAGAGTCGCCAATGTGTCAAAGATGTACATTGTGGCTGGAAAATAATCGATCACGGGTCAATTGTACCAAACATTCCTAAAAGCTACTCGGTAGGCTAGGTCACGTTAAAATCGCACCAGATTGAAATTAACCGTGAATTTGAATCCAATCTCAAAAATTGAAAGTTCTGTCATATTATGATTCATTTTAGGAACGTTGATTTATCCTCCAAAGGTTTTTCTACAAACTGAGATTTTTGGCGAAAATTCAATATAGGGCCGTTTTTTATTAGAAAATTCAGGAGACTATTTTTTATCGCGTTTTTAGGATGCAAGTTGGTTCTATTGACAAGGAAGAATGTGAATTGAAGTGTGGGAACCTTGGTGGAATTTATGGGGATGGAATTGAACCCAATTGAAGGAGAATTGAACTCAATTTGGGAGAACTTGTCCCAAAATTCGTATGCCATGGCCTCTATTACTTTTGGACCACTTCATTAGCTTGTTTGGGAAGATTGTGGACTGCTATTTGGCTAAGGATAGGGCAGACATGGTGGGGGGCCATGTAATGATCAAATTGATGATATTTTGGCCAAGAGGTCCCTCCATTTGGGCAGTTGGCTTCATCTTCTTCTTCAGCTTGCTTTCTCCATTTCTAGTCAATGTGAAGCTCCAAAGTTGCAGAGGAAGCCGAGTCAAGCCCCCTGCCATCGCATGTTTGCTCGAGGCCGCTAGTGCCCACTGCACGCCGCCCGCTCACTCCTGCTCGCCCGCACGTGTCGCTCTGCCAGCCCGCGCCCCTATTGCTCCCAGCCCATCTCTCGAGCCATTCCTAGTCGCCATCGAGCTCCTCAAGCCACCATCCAGCTTGCTGGAGTAGCCGCCGTCGCCCGCCGCTCACTGCTGTAGCTCGTTCGCCCGTCTCTCACCGTTCTCGCGCCAACCGGCCTCTGTTCTAGCTCTCTCGACCCAAGAATAGAACCAAGAAGCCCTCAGCCTGCTGTGTCTATTAGGCCCATTGTAGGCCGCTTCCGGGCCCCATTTGGCTTCGTCGCCAGGAGGCTTGTTGCCCGTCTCCATGTTGCCATCGTCGTGGACTCATCAGATTGCAAAACTGGTGAGTTTACTCACTAGACTCTACTTAGGGAGTTAATGATGGTTAAGGGTTGATTAGTTTTGGTTAAATATGGTTTATGTGGTTAATTAGAATGAATTAGCGATTTAAATATTCATTTGTGCATGTTATGTGGTTAGATCGGTTTAATTAGAGATTAGATAAGTTGTATTATTTATCTAGCTAGGTTCAGAAATTTTTCGGGCCCATTTCGGTGTTTAATTAGGCTTTTGTGGTCTAAGTTTCTATTTATGGCATTTAATTGTATTTATTTAATTATTTTTGGTATTTATTTAATTATTTATTATTTTCTGGAAATTATACCGAGATAGCCGGTGATTGGAATTTTGTGGTGATTGCAATGGTATGCTTGGTTTATTTAATTGAGTGCTAATTTGTGCAAATTGAGTGGAGTTTGTAATTTTGGATATTTATCCCAAAATTGAGTAATTTCAGTATTTAATTAGAAAATACCGGGTGTCTGTTTACAATGCCAAAAATGTGTTTATGGACTATATTAAAGAGCTGGATTTTTGAAAAGAAAGATATTGCGTTTTTGGCTCAGGCCGACCGTGTACTGACATACAATTATTTTTATTGGGTATTTTTAACACAGTGAATTATCAGCTTATGAGAGCATATATTACCAACTTGTGTGAGCATATTTATCTTCAGCTTGTGAGAACCCTTTTGCACATTAGCTTGTGAGAGCAGTATACTAAATCAGCTTATGAGCTTGATATGTCAGCTTGTGAGAGCAGTATATATTATCAGCTTGTGTGAGCTATGATTGTTTTATCAACTTGTGGGAGCACGATCTATATATATATATCAGCTTGGGCGAGTTACTATCTATTTATATCGGCTTGTGAGAACTATGACCATATATTGCAGCTTGTGAGAGCAAAGATATTATATTTTAGCTTGTGGTGAGTAGTGATCATATCAAATTGATAGATAGTACTGATGGTATCGATTTGAGTGGATCGATTGATCGATGGTTGAATTGAATTGAGTTGATTGGTTGAGATCATGAATTGTACTAACTTGCAAGAAGGAACTGAGATAAGGTAAGTTCTATGTCTTGTATGTGCATAGACTACTTTTAGGCTTATTTCCTTCATAGTCGGAGTTTAGGGGGTGAATTTGCTAAAACATTATCTCACCTCGTCGTGGGCTTAACTTTTCAGGTCCCTAGTGTGAAGAACCCGGAGCTTGAGGCAGAAGGGTCAGGAGCATGTGTGGTTTAGAAGTTTTTTTTGGAGATAGACCTCCTGTACTTAGACCCTAGAGTTGGCCTATGTTTGTTAACCAGATTGTTTATAAAAACTGTGTTAATTGAATTGAAATTTGTTGTTCTGCTTTTCTATCCCACGTTTATTATGATAAGGGGATTAATAATTCGCTTCCGAATGCGTATTAAAATGAATGGGTCGGCGACGCGTCCTGGGACGTCGTAAATTTATCGACCACCGAGGGATGGGCACACGCTCGAGGATTGGGGCGTAACATAAACAATAATTGTCTCCCTAGTTAATTTTGCTTTTTGAGGACCTATTCTTACATAATAATGCATAAACAATAATTGTCTCCCTAGTTACTTTTGTTTTTTGAGGACCTATTTTACATAATAATTGTGATATCCTTGATTTGAACCTCTATTTAGACCTCGAGGGAGGACTAAGGATTGGTATGTTAGTAATGGGGATAGGTCATGACTCAATCCTAGGGATTGTTCACGAGCAAAGAGTTCCACTAACAATAAGACGGGTGGAAGACTTTCAGAAAGGTTACCACCTGACTAGCTGATTAGGGGCAAGGCGATTCAAAATCAAGGTTGCAATGGAAGGCGATCATGAAAGGACCATTCGACCATAAGGATCGTTGTAAATGATCATGTGCTATCATGAGTTAATCAATGGACGAGTATAGATCGATTCAGCTTAAATATATATTGGTCGTGGGTGACACCACATGATCGATGTATTGTTCGTGAACGACCTTAATTTGCCTAAACGACCATGAGTTAGGGCAAGCTGATCGATGCTATTCAATTACATGACAACCGAGGGTCATTCAAGGATCGGTGTCACGCCCTGATCCTCGAGCGCATGCCCATCCCTCGGTGGTCAATAATAAAATTGCGACTTCCCAGGACAAGTCACTGACCCTTTCATTTTATTGCACATGCGGAAATGAATAACAAATCCCGCGATAGTAACCATCTCGGGATAGAAAAGCAGGACAACTAATTCACAAACCAAAACATGCTTTTATAAATATACTGAGTCATATACAAGATTCTATAACCAAAAGACTTCAAAAGACTGCCTCTCAAAAAGAAACTGTCCTATCTAACCTACACTTTAGATCCCCTTAGCTCAGCTCCAGGTCCTCCACTTTATAGCCCTGAAAGGTGATGAGCCCACGACGGGGTGAGATATAAATCTCAGCGAGTTCACGCTCTAAACCCCGATTATGAGGGTAATACGCCTAAAGGTGTCCTAACCACACAATCATGTAACCACAGATACTTATCTCATCTCGGATCCTCCCTGCAGGTCAGTACAGTTTATATCCTAAACATATGCAGTATTCATACTCCATTAATCATGCATTCTAATTGATTGTTACTACCCACACAGGCAGTTTTACCTGACACACATCGGTCCTTTGGCGTAGCTAGGTTTTGTCTCACTCCTTTGAGCACGACTACATCCTCCGACACACATCGGGGACAACATTCCTTACAGCATACTCGAAGGAGCTTTGGTCCAGAATCTACTGTGACCGACTTCTCATATAGGGTTAACATTCATCGACACACTGAGGATGGGTTCTCTTAACCAACACACGATCACTCAATTATGGGCAATGACACTATGCATTGCTTTCAAATGACTCAATTAAAATAATGCACTTGGCTTATTTTCTTCGTATTAAAAATACCCGGTGAAAATAGTCGTGTGTGGGTATACAGTCAAATCGAACCAAAAAAATTGATAACATTCCTATTTAAAATCCCACTATTTTATATAGTATATAAAACCATTTTCAGTGTCAAAACGCGATACTTGGAATTTTCTGAATAAATATTGAAATTCACAAATTTTGGAATAAATGACCAAAAATCCAACCAGCAATCAATTTGTACAAATTAACACCCAATTGCATAAATTGAACATACCATTGCAATCAGCACGAAATTCCGATCATTGGCTATCCCAATCTAATTTTTGGAAAATAATAAATAATTAAATAAATACCAAAATTAATTATATAAATACATTTAAATGCCTTAAATAGAAATTAGGCCAGAAAAGCCTACTTAAATACCGAAATTGGCTCAAAAAATTTCCAAACATATCTAGATAAATAATACAACCTATCTAGTTGCTAATTAAACTAATCTAACCACTTAACATGCATGAACGAGTAATTAAATCACTAATCTAATCTAACTAACCATCTAATCCCTAATTAACTTAAAGTAAAGTTTAGTGCATAAACTCACCAGTTTATCGCAAAAACCGGTCCACCGCAATAGTGGCGTGACAACGGTTGAAACTTGGGCCTACGGCTATATCGAGGGGAGTTTGAACCGGGCTGAGAAGCCTTGCAAGCCCACAATGAACTATTGGGCTTGGTTCTGGGCTAAACTGTGGGCTAGGCTTGCGGGCTGCTGAGCTGGAAAATTGCATGGGCTACAAGCGGGCATGAGAAAAGGCCGTGGAGCTACTTCCGACGGGGCTTTGCTAGTTGGGCACAGGACAAAATGGTGGAGTCGAGTGAGGAGTCAACTCGGGAGGGAAAGCTTCGCTGGCTGACTCGGTGGAGCTGGCGAAGATGGACAGGGGAAACAGACATGTGGCAGGGGGAAGGAAATTCAGTGGAGCCGGGATCGATGGTGCTGCAGCATTTGGTCGTTGTTGGGGAAAGGAAAAGTGACATGGAGAAGGGCGACAGTGAGCTGCTTCGGTTAGCTAGATACGTGCGGACGAAGGAGAGATCGAAGGAGAGGGGCATTGAACGTTGACTCGATGGGGGGTTCGGTGGCTTGATTTCGTGCAGCTGGAATGAAGACATGAAGAAGGTTGGGATGTAATTTCGGTGGAGATGGCAGCGAATTGGGGGTGCTCGGTTACAGAGAAAAGGAAAAAGATGGAGAAGAAGCTAGCGACAGATCAGTGAAGGAGGGAAATGAACCAAAGTAGAAGCAACGAAGGAGAAAAGGAGCGGCTGAGGCATGCGGAGGAAGCTGCAATTTGGGGGAAAGTCAACAAAAATATCCACTTAATTAAATGCTTGGTCCCCCTATTACTTTCTTGAATAAATCTTCATAAATAATCCAATTTGAAGACAAATGTTGCAGCCCCCATCCAAGGCTCCGAATTTCCTCACCCTAGACTTCAATTTCTTCACAAAATTCCCCAATTTGATGTCCAATTTTTTTGAATTAAAAGCCCAAACAATTTCCACCATTTCCTTTCACCAAATAGCTCATTAAGGAGGCTAAAAATCTCTTCAATTTGGCCCATCCGAATTTCATTTCGTTTCCAAATTGTCCATATTGATTTTTCGTAAAAATCCCGAGCTCACCAAAAAATTTGGAGGATGAGTCGACGTTCTTAAAATAAATCGTGACATGACAGAACTTTCAATTTCTGAAATCGAGTTCAAATTTACGGTTAATTTCAATCTGACACAATTTTAGCGTGACCTAACCTACCGGGTAGCTTTTAGGAATTTTTAGTGCAATGAACCTGTGGTCGATTATTGTTCGAGCCACATTGTGCATATTCAACACATTGGTGACTATCGATTATCGTGAAGATCTCGAGATTTTAAATACGGACACAAGGTACGAGAGATGACAGAAAAATCGGTTTAGTATCGTTCGACAGAAATTTTGCTATCATGTGGAATTATCCACACACTAATCACATATCTTTATCGAATCGACCTATCTCAGCTCTCTAATCGATTTTTGACTATGTTGTAATGACCCTTGCAGATTAGTACGGTCGAGCAGTCGATTCTTGGTCGAATTCTCAAGTCCATTGCATTAAAATTCCTTAACAGCTTCACAAGATAGCCTAGTTATCTCACAAGTGATCAACTTAGAGAATAGCACTATAGGCATGTCGATGAAAAGCCCAACTCATTCAATCGAAAACAGAACCTGAAATTTAGGATGTCATAATCAGCCAAGCTCAATTGAAAGTCATGCCTAAAACCATAAACAAACGTTGAACTCAGTTCAAGTCTAGTCACATGAGTTGTCACAATACCACCGAAATTCACTCAGGTCGCATTAAAGCTGCTTCCGATCGAAACTTAGCCACAAGCCCTAGTCCAATTACGAGTATCAATTGTAGATGTTATCAAGGCATTCCTTTCCAATTGAAATGATTTTAGTAAATTCGTTAGTGCATTAATTGGAGACACGCACTAATTTGAGGAAATAGACTTTAGCGGACTTAGAGGTGAGACCAATTTAGCCTATTAAGATTTAAATTGAGATAAGACAAACTTTGTGACATCCTAAATTTCAAGTTCTGTTTTCGATTGAATAAGTTGGGCTTTTCATCGACACGCCTATAGTTCTTTTCATTGAACTGATTACTCACAGGATAACTAGTCTACCGGGTGAAGTCGTTAAGGAATCTAAACACAATAGACTTGAAAATTCGACCAGAAAACGACTGCTCGACCATGGTAATCTACAAGGGTCATTACGGCACTGTCGAAATCGATTAGAGACCGGAGATAGGTTGATTTGACAGAGGTATGTGATCAGTGTGTGGGTGATTCCACCTGATTGCAAAATTTCTGTCGAATAGTACTAGACCAATATTTCTGTCATTTCTATACCCTGTGTCCATATTTGAAATTTTGAGATTTTCACAACAACTAAGAGTTGCTAATGTGTCGAAGATGTACAATGTGACTCGAAAATAATCGACCACAGGTCAATTGCACTAAAAATTCATAAAAGCTACATAATAGGTTAGGTCACGCTAAAATTGTGTCAAATTGAATTTAACCGTGAAATTGAACCTGATTTCAGAAATTGAAAATTCTGTCATCTCACGATTCATTTTAGGAACGTTGACTTATCATTTGAAGACTTTTTGGCAAATTGGGATTTTTGGTGAAAATTCAAAGTAGGGTCGTTTTTGACCGGGAAAATTATAGGGCCGTTTTTTGTCGCATTTTTGGGATTTAAGTTGGATGAATTGACGAGAAAAATCATAAAAGGGATGATGGCACCTTGGCCGAATTTTTGGGGCTTCAATTGGATCAAATTAGAGGAGAATTGAATTGGAGCTGATTGGAATTGGTCCAAAATTCGTAGGCCTTGGGGGGAGAACCTTTTAAACCTTTTCAATGGCTTGCTAGAGAAGTTTGGGTGCTACAAATTGGCCATGGATGACAGCCAAGAGTGATGGGGCTTTACAATGAGTAGAAGAGGATATATGTGAAGACTTTGTGGCCAAATGGGACCCTCCATCTTCAGCTAGCTTCTTCTTCTCCCCTCAGCCACCTTTATTCATTGTTGAGGGAGTTTTGGAGCTTGAGAGAACCAGAGAAACCGGCCAGCCATGCCCCTTCACCGTCGATTGTTGCTCGAAGCCGCTGGAGCTGCCTGCTCACGTATGCAAGCCGGTCCGTCGCGCGCCCGTCTCGCTTGTTTGCGCCCGTGCATCTGTGAGCCTAACCATCTCCTGAGCCTCTATCCAGCCCGTCGCAAGTCGCTAGGTCGCCAAAAGTGCCACCGTCACCTGCCTAGCCTTGCTGCAGCCTTCGCCGCCCTTCTCGTGCCATTCTAGCCTAGCCAGCAGCCCTGACCAGCCCTCTCGGCCCAGCAAGTAGTGGCTGAATCCTCAGCCCAGCTGAGAGCTTGTGGCCCGTTTCTAGGCCCGTCCGAACCTCTGTTGATGTCACCACAAGCTCGAGAGTTGCTCACCTCTACATTGCTGACGTCATGGACTCATTAGATCGTTAAACCAGTGAGTTTACTTGCTAAACTTTGCTTAAGGAGTTAATGATGCTTATGGAGTGATTAGTTTAAGCTAATTATGAATTATGTAGTTAGTTAGATTAGATTAGTGATTTAATTGCTTAATTGTGCATGTTAGGTGGTTAAATTAGATTAATTATGGGCTAGATAGATTGTATTATTTATTTAGATAGGTTTAGAAATTTTCTAGGCCCATTTAGGTGGTCAATTTAGCATTTCTGACCTAAGTTAGTATTTATGGTATTTAATTGCATTTATTTAATTATTTTTGGTATTTATTTAATTATTAAATATTTTCTGGAAATTATATCGGGATAGCTGGTGACCGGAATTTCGTGTTGATTGCAATGGTGTGCTTAGTTTATATAATTGAGTGTTAATTTGTGCAAATTGAGTGGTGATTGGAATTTTGGGTATTTATTCCAAAATTGTGATATTTTGGTATTTGATAAAAAAATATCGGGCTTCGGTTTTTAACGCCAAAAATGTTTTTAGGTATTATAATAAATAGTGGGTTTTTTGGATGCATTTTTGGCTTAGACTGACCGTGTACCCATACACGATTATTTTTATCGGGTGTTTTTAACACAAATAAAATATGCAAAGTTCATTATTTTAATTGAGGAATTGGTGTGCAAAGCACAATGTCCTTGGTCGGGATTGATCGATCGTGTGATGGTTAGGTGAACCCATCCTCGACGTGAGTCGGTATGTCGGCTTGTGTGAGCAATAATCTATGTTAGCTTGTGTGAGTAATAATCTATGTCAGCTTGTGTTAGCAATAATCTATGTCAGCTTGTATGAGCAATCTATGTCAGCTTGTGCAAACAACAATTCATATAAGCTTGTGTGAGCAATAATCCCGGGCTACGCCAAAGGACTAATGTGCGTCGGTAGTTCATGCTTATGCGAGCAATAATCATATTGGAGCGTGTAATTGATTGAATGGATGGATTGATTGATCGTTAGTATGGATTGGATTGGTTGATTGAGTATATGAATTATACTGACGTGCAGGAGGGAACTGAGGCGAGGTAAGTCCTCTGTCTTGTGTGTATCGACTGCCTCTAGGCGTATTTCTTTCATAGTCAGAGTTTAGGAGGTGAACTTGTTGAGACATTGTCTCATTCCGTCCTGGGCTTTAACTTTTCAAGTCCTTAGATGGTAGTTCCTCCAAAATGTTTTGGGCAGCCCAAGAGGGTTACTGAGCTGGTTACTCATTTCTTTGTTCCTAGGGGACATGGGGTTTGGGTCTATGAACTTGTGATGACCACCGTCTCGGTCGATGATGGCCTATCTCAAAGGATACCCCATCAATTTAGGGCGTGGTATCGTCGCGGGCTCAATGGATATAGAGAAGGTCCCCTATAGGATCTTGAGGTCCCAGCTGCGGTGATAGACGTCGCTCATGGTGAGGGTATAGTTGACCCTATTGATGGTGTCGTGGTAGACCCAAATCCTCAGGAGACCTCGGAGTTTTCAGTTGGGGATTTGTGTGCCTAGAGGGCTTGTAGGCTTTTGACTATAGACTAGTGTTGTATATAAGTCGGGGTATTTATAAAAGTGTTTTGGTTGTGAATTTGTTTCCTGCTTTTCTATCATGTATTAGTTCTGTTAGGGGTAATTGTTCGCTTCCGCATGTGCATTAAAATGAATGGGTCGGCGAAGCGTCCTGGGACGTCGCAATTTTATCGACCACCGAGGGATGGACACGTGCTCGAGGGTCGGGGCGTGACAAACTTTGTTAGGCTATGGCATTGAGTTAGGGGCCACTTTTGGGATAGATAGGAGGAATGGACCAAATTGCAAGAGGGCCAAGAATTCCTCTTGCACCCTAAGTTTATGGTTATCATGAGGGCAAGGACAATAATTCAAGGGGCAATTAATGTGAAAGACATCTTTCTTCTCAAGTTTCTTTTTCTCTCTCTTCCTCACCCTCACTCAGCTGACCCCCTTCTTCTTCTCCCCTCTCTTTTTCTCTCTCTTTTTCCTTCCTTTCTCCTTCACACCCCCTACCAAGTCGCTCGTCGCAGTTGCATCGCTATAATCCGCCGGCTACCTAGTAGCTCACTGCCACCCACTTGGATGCCCGTCGATCGTTCGTCACTAGTCGTCACCATCCACGAGCTACTATTATCATGACCCCAACTCCATCCTTAGGGTCACGAGAACCAAGGGTTATTTTCGCGACGTCCCAAGCTGGTCGCCGCCCCAATCCTTTTTATCTTGTTATCATTCATATGCGAAAACGTGAACAAACAACTCCCTGGACAAACAACATCTGGAAGACTGGGACATACATCAAACAAAACACACTGACTTATATTATAACAATACTTTTACAAGCCCTTCCTCTACGGCTCTCTTTCATTTTTACATCACAGTATGAGCTTTCCACATAGGCCAAGGGAAATCCTATCTCCTCTAGCATGATTGTAGCTCCCAAAATTGATGAGAGACTTTTATTCCTACAAGATTGAGAGATGAGGAATGAGTTTTAGGGAAACTCAAGAAGTAAAATTCCTAGTTCTCTACCTGGAAATGATCTCATCATTAAAGTCGAGCAAGTACAGCACTCGGATATAATGTCGATGGTAGATCAATTGCAAATCATATGTTATGCTTTATCTAAACACATGCCATCCATGCTAAAATTACCATCGGCTTATCAATTATCATATCAACATATCACGCTCATGCATAACCAGCATTCATACAAATTCATTTATTGTCGTCTTGGCTCGATCAGGCCGTCTCGACTCGATCGGGGCTTCCAACTTCTTGCTAGGCATCCTAGCTCGATTAGGATATCTCGGCTCTCTCGAGGCTTCTCGGGGCTAGCTTCCCAAGGCTTACGGGTTCAAGACCTAGGCATCTTGGCTCAACCATGGCATCTCGAATCAACCGAGGCTTCTCGTTTAACGAACGAGGCATCGCTGCCAATGCTGTGTGGCGACGGGCACTTTTTCCTTTTCAAATGCATGCACAAATGCATCATACAAGCTGGTTCTTATCTCTTCTCTTAGCCAACACATGCATGGCTTGAAAGCGTGCTCATTCATTCGTGTGTGTCATAAATTTCTTATACTTGACTAGCAAATATGTCAGGAATGACCTTTGATCTCTAACTCGAATCAATCACTTAACACTGATCCCTGTACCAAACAAGGCTCGGAAACAATACGCTTCAATACCGATCCAAGATCTCGAGGCTTGGGTACACCTTGCTTAAATGATGATCCCAAGCTTGACGAACCTTAGCTCCGACCTAATATGGATGCACATGTATCAAGAATGGCCCTTGGCTTACGGTTTCATTCAACACCAAGCACAAAGTGCCCGCGTCCATTTGAACAATGGAAATCGACATGCCTTGGTGTCTTACCAAGACCTCATGGATTTGGGCAATCCCTGTACCGAACAAGGCATAGAATTGACATGCCTTAATGTCGATTTAAGACTTTGTAGCCTTGGGCAATCCCCGCTCCAAGCGAGATTTGGACCCAGCATCCTATTTATGCCAAAACCAAGGCTTTGTGGCTCGGTCAACTTTGTTTTGTGATGAACTCAATCCAATGAACCTCGGCCTCATTCCGACCATGTACAACTCAAGTACACATTCAAGCACAAACATGAGCAAAATCCATACAAAAGATCCAACATCCTACCCATGGCTTGACAGGTGAGCACCTAACTAGACTTGACAATGGAGATTACTACCCTAGAGGAGACTTAGGGATCTTACTTACCGGGATGAACCTTGAACTAGCATGCAACCTACAAAGATAGATAGCTTGCTTGAGGCCGAAGGGGCACGAGGAAAGAGAGTGGCGTTCTAGGAGAAGGAGGGTGGAGAAAATGGAAGGCAAGTGAGGAAAATGGGAAGTGCTCCTCCTATTTATAGTCCTTGGGGCCATCATTACCAAACCAAGCGGTCCTTTCTAATGTTTCCAAGTGTCCCGCCTAAATTCCTTGGGTGGCTAGGCAATGGGTCCAATAATTAAGGCCTAAGTCATGAGTTGGCTAGCTAGGACACCTTACTTGGCAATCTAGGCTTGTAGGTGTCATCAATGATGGTCCACTTTTCACTCTCCCATTGGTCCACCAACACCCTGCATTTAATGGGAAATAAATTAAGCCTAATGATGATAGTGCTGACTCTGTGGTTCTAGAATATTTGGTTATAATGAGGGCTCATGTATCGCTCTCCAATTGGTCCATGTGTATGCCACTTTTCTAGAATCTCTAAGATATTTTGAACCACAATCATGACCTTTGAAATTCAAGGGACACCTCACATTCTTCATGAAGGATTTCTAGAGTTTTCTTTCTACTTTCCTTTCCTTCTTTAAGGAGGCAAATTTTCCTTCCTCAAGAAGGCAATCCATAAAAGTCTATCATCCAAGTTGATTCTGGGCCCAAGGATGAGATTATTAGGTACACCTAAAAATGCCGAATGATGTACACTGAGGTTCAGCCACCGCACCCCATACTCGCTCAAACCGTTCCTTTAGACGGTCGGTCGGCCAATATGGTCGGTTGTCCTTTAATTAGTTCGAGACCTATTCTAAGGCTACCCATGGCCTAGCACAAAACCAAGGCACCCATAGAACTTAGAATAAGTGACGGAATAGCCGGGTCTATCCCTGGGTTCATTCCGGTTGGCACCCGATCCACCGGTAGGGTTCATAATCGGTGCATTACCAATCTATGATTGGACATCACCAATTCAAGATTCCATTATGATCACTAAAAATTAAATAGGGAATGATGCATTTTTGGTCAGAAGGAAATCACATTTGGTCAATTCGAATCGTCCGTGTATCGGTGCATAACTGGGCGAAATCACCAGCGACCAAAAACTGCGACCAGTCGGATTGACCCATGACCATCCTCCAATCCAAAATCATCCCGTGACCAATTTTTGTGATAAAAAATCCATTTTATGAGCTAGTGATCCTATCCCATTGGTATGGTCGGTAGAAATTCATGGCCGACACCTCGACTAATTCGTGATCGGTCAGTCGGTCGGTCGATTGTGACCGATCCGTGATTCCTCACCAATCGAACCAATCGACCCATGTCCAATGGTCCATGATCGATCCTTTTAGGACCTTATGGCCGATCCTCACGGGGTCAGAATCAAGGATGTTACAACTATCATTAACTCGTTGTCCTTGCCCTCGTCTTATCTTGGTTGTTTGTAAGTAGATTTCTTAAATGTCGGCTGGGCCGTTGTGTTATGCGACTCAGATTTAGGATCACCTCTAGTGTCATAAGACTATCTTAGGTTGAGGAACATAAAATGATTAAGTTTGTATGGTTTGCTCATGATATGCTTGAGATATATGGTTTGGGATTGAGTGAGGTACAAGTATACGAGAGTTGAGGTTGCTCAAATTTGGCGTGAGCTATGGAAATGATTCACTTAGGCTAGATTTTTTGTGATTGTTGTTATGGATCTTTTGATATTGCTATTTATGCTTGATCTTCATATTTGAATGTCATAGATGGTTGTATGAATGCTATGTGAAGTGATTTTTGCATATAGATGTCCATAGGTCATGGTTGAAGCTTGAGTTCACATCGAGTTGTTGAATCTAGAATGGCGTTGGTTCTTCGATGTGCATGAAAGTGCATCAGGCCAAGTCACTCTCTTCATTTGGCGATATTAGGCATATCATTTGATCTAGGTTTGAACTAGGTCGGTACTTGAGCGTCACGAGTCAAGCCACGATTCTAGTTTTGTGCTTGACATACTTTATTGCCACACATACAATAAGGCATGAGTTATACATTGCTTGGCACACCCTTGAGGCATTCATTCTTTGACTAATGATAAAGATAAAACTAAGGCAAGATGTGAACCATTTTTGGTAATTGTCCTTATAGAAGGAGCTGGGACTAAACCCCCTCTTTGATATCTTTTTGTGTGAGGGGATGACTAGTCAGAATGGCCCTAGAGTGAGGGCTTGTAAATTGTAAATGTTATGAGTAGATAAATAAAGCTTAGAAGTTATGCAGCATGTATGTATGTGTTTCTCCCTGACTATCCATTATTTGTTGTTGATTGATTGGGTGATTGGAGATTGCATGCTTCCGCATGTGCTTAATGGAAATATAAATTAAACGGGACAGCGATGCCTCTTAAGACATCGCAAATTAATCCTGAAGTTGAGGACGTCGCGTTCTCGTGCCAAGGGTAGAGCCCAAAGCGTGACATCCTAGCATATTTATTGGTATCCGAGTGGGATTAATACCTGGAGTAATAAGGTGCGTGGGAACTGGGATATTAAGTTAGGAAAACACATTATGCTTGTGATTGTTGATTGCTTTCTTAGTTAGTGTATTAGAGTCTAACCTTTCGTTGGAACTTGCTTTGCAAGTTTTCCCTAGAAACCCTATAGCTACAACATGAGTGCTCAAGAATCAAGGATTCCAAGAGCAAGGACTACTCAGGGCCAGTCAAGTTCTAAAGGAAAGGCGAAAAAGGACCCCTGACTAGACGGAATTTTGCAAGCTTTAGAAACCATTGGGAACACAATGGAATTGCAGGCTCAGAATCAAGTTGCTACTACCCCTGTTAATACCCTAGTAGCTGGAAATGGGTTTGGCAACGGGAATAACGAATGACCAATGCATGGGCTGCTTGAATTCTTGAAGCTATGACCCTTAAAGTGTGGCATCCCAAAATTTCGTGGCAACCTTCGGATGCATTACGACCTATGAAAAGGTGATGGAAGTGTTATTGATGGCCTTTAGATCAAAGAATTTTTATAGATTAATGCCGAGTATTTTAATGGAGAATTATTTGGATAGAAATACATCTTATGTTAATGGATGATCAAGGTTGGTGCTATAGGACAATTTGATAAAGAAGACTTTGTCCTTGACTATGCACTTTATAGATTTGATTTTATGGATTAATGTCACAAAGTCTTTTGGCCATTTTATTATGCAATTAGGTATTTATTTAAATGAGGATTAAGATGTATTATAAAAAAAATAAACTTGGGCCATTTAAGTTTGGACCTTAGGCCCAAGTGTGTTGGGCCTAAAGTGGGCCAAGAGGCCCGGCCCTTAGAGCCCATGGAGTTGTCGTCACATGGAGGGTGGGGGGAGGAGCCGAATGGCTTCCTCCAAGTGTCTTCGGCAAGGGAGACACTTGTCTCCTTCTTGGGAACAAGTGTCCCCAATGCAAAAGAGGATGCATGCAAGAGTTTTATTCAACCCAAAAGGAAAAGGGGAAGGGGGAGAAGAGAGAGAGAGAGTTACCGTCCAAGAGAGAAAGGGAACCGAGAGAGAGGAAGAGGAAAAGAGAGAGGCTGTGTGAAGAAGAAGGAAGAGAGTTCGTCCGCCTGTTCGTCTGCCGTTCGTTGCTACTTTGCTTCTGTTTGTTGCTGTTTTGTGCTTGAATCTAAGGCAAGTAGAGTCCTAAAACCTACCATTTGCTTGCTGTGATGTGTGTGTAGAAGATGGTGCATTTTGGCTGTGGTAGATGGGATGAAATTTCGGAGCTTTGAAGAGAAATTCGTTGGCCATGCATGCTGTTTCTGGAAAGACCAGTCTGACCGTCCATGAGATTGTGTGTTGCATGTGACTTTTTAGTTGGAATCTTGTTTCAATTTCTTCATGAAAGTTGTAGAGAACACCTTGAAGAACAACATACTAAAATTTAACGCAAAACGAACAAGAAATGGTTAGTGAAATGATTTTTCTTTGGAGAGACTAGATCTGGAATTCGTTGTGCTTGTTGCGATGGGGCGAGTGATCGAACAAAATATAGATGGAAGAAGAAAAATAAATCAGACACCAGATTTATGTGGTTCATTCGTAAAGACCTACATGGAGAGCAGCAGAGAATTTCACTATAAATCAAGCGATACAAGGAGATTACACACTCAAGTCACTCAAACACTCTCTCGGTGTTTCCCAAGCCCCAATTACACCCAAACCCAAGTCATGGCACAAAATTACCACACAAGCTCAAAACAAACGCTGAAAAAAGAACTCCTTTTCTTGATCGCGCTTCAGCTTGAAGACATGCGGCTCCTTCTTTTCTCTCGTACGGGTGCAATAGCAACACCCCCGAAAAGAAGACCTCTTTCGTGGCTTCCTTTTGCGACTTCTACGTAGGGTTTTGGTTTCGGCCGTCCCACGCACGCCCCACCAAAGAAGAAAGTGAATCCTGTTATATATATACGAGTGTGTGCCCAAGGTCAACCTTTGACCTTGGGCTCACCACCTTTTAATCTTCACGCAGGGGAACTTCATGCCAAAGAAGGATTCGGAGCTTCACGAGTTTTGGATTCCGCATAATTTCCGAAGAGGAAATTCGTATCTATTTTATTTTTATATTTCTTCTTTTATAAATCTGTTGAAAGTCCAATGAATCTCAAACTCGAGTCATAAATTTAACAATCTCCACCTTGGCTCGACGTTTGAGCCAAATTACAATCGCTTCGTAAAAAATTCAAATTTTGTCGCTACTTTCCCATAGCCCCCAATGGGCTCAACCGCCACAGATATTATCCAAGTTTGCTTGAACCGCCATAACTGAGGACCTCATCAGAATACTAACTCCACATGAAATTTAACTGCTCCGCAAGGATTTTCTGACACAACCTCCTTAACCGCAGATAAAGCAAAACTATTATTACATCCATATCTATTAGGAGATCGAACACGTACCTTGTTAATTTCAGCAGTTACAACAACCATTGGCTCTATAGGTTCCACCTCACTATGAGCACCATCTGTGTCAATTACTTTGCTAATGCTCGTACTCGCTACCTCAGGAGTTTCTGGTTGCAACTCCACCTCAAGCTGAACACCGTCCAGATCCGTATTAACATTGCTATAATCACCCATAGCTAGAAGTATTGGAGACTTATCAAGGGTAACTTCTCTGCTGTTAATAGGTGAATTTATTTCCGGGCACCACAACTGATCGCCTCGCTCACCTTGTGCATAGCCATGGAATATGCACATTTCCCTCCAATCGAGCTTACCATCACTCACTCGAAAATAACATGGGCAACCAAACATTCTAATAATAGAATAAACAACAACGTTACCGACAACACTTCTTCAGGAGTCTGCCATTCAATAGCAGTTGATGGGGATCTATTCACCAGGTAGCTTGCCGTACTTAGCACATCAACCAGGAATCTCCTAACCATACCAGCACTAGAGATAATTTTTCGGGCCATCTCTAGTAATGTTTTGATCGTCAATTTTGCAAATTGTTGTGATTTATTGGCACTAGTGCGGTGTTTCACTATGCTTTCTTTCATGCAGAATTTATTTGCCAGCTCTGAGCAAAACTCCATGCTATTGTCAGTCTGCACATGCTTAATCGACTTACCAGTCTCCGTCTCGATCAAAGCTCGTGACTGTGAGATCCTGACACCAGCATCAAACTTGTGCCTTGGCACAAACACCCAGGTCTTCCTCAAGTAGTCAAAAGACTCTCGAACAGATGCATCTGACATCTCCACAGCGAAATTTATCACTATCTCACCTTGAAGTTTATACAGGCCATCATGCTTGATTCCTTTCATTATCACCAGGGCACCTCGAACAATCTTCAGAACTCCACCTTTTGAAGAATACCTACAACCAGCTGAATCTAAGGCACCCAAGGAAATTAAGTTCTTTTTCAATTCTGGAACATGCCTCACTCCAGTCAATGTCCTCACGATACCATCATGCATTCTGATTTTAACATCACCAACACCCACAACATCGCACTCAGCGTTGTTCCCTAACTGGATTTTACCACTACTCGTGCACTGATGAGTGATAAACCAGTTTCTATTTGGTGTGACATGAAAAGAACAACTAGAATCCATAATCCATCCATCAAGTGATGAATCATTAGTGACAGACAATACATAATCGGCATTATCTGCTACAGCTGCAACATTATCTGTAGAATCAACTATAATTCCCTTGCCCTTCTCATTCTTCAGCTTAGGGCAATCTCTTCTAAGATGCCCCCTCTTGCCACAGTTCCAACAGACAACATTAGCAGTCCTAGATTGACTACGTCTGTTCATATTAGTACTACTATTACCCACACGTGTTACAGATCTTCCTCTATTTTCACCTACTAAAGCAGTAGATATAGATTCTCTTCTACGAATATCCTCGCTTAGAATCAAATCTCGAACCCCATCAAACGTCAAACTTGTTGACCCGGAGGAATTACTAACAACAGTAACGGTAGTATTCCAACTATCATGCAATGAGGATAATAGAATCAAAGCACGTACCTCATCTTCAAAATCAATTTCAACTGAACTCAATTGACTAACAATCGCATTGAATTCATTGATATGATTTGCAACTGACGCACTTTCTTTCATCTTCAAGTTAAACAGACGTCGCATCAAATAGACCTTGTTGATCGCAGAGGGCTTCTCGTACATATCCGACAGGGCTTGCATCAAATCAGCAGTGGTCTTCTCTTTCAGGATGTTAAACGCAATGTTACGAGCCAACGTTAGACGAATAACACCCATAGCTCGTCCATCCAGCAAATCCCAATCAGCTTGCTTCATCGTCTCTGGTTTCTCCCCAAATAAAGGCAAGTGCAGATTCATCTGGTAAAGATAATCTTCAATCTGCATCTTCCAGAAACTAAAATCATTCCCATCAAATTTGTTGATTTTCACTTTTACTTCTTCTGTTGCCATCGATTCACTTCAACTCAGCCAAACCTAGCTCTAATACCACTTGTTGCGATGGGGCGAGCAATCGAACAAAATATAGACGGAAGAAGAAAAATAAATCGGACACCAGATTTACGTGGTTCAGTCGTAAAAACCTACGTCCACGGGGAGAGCAGCAGCGAATTTCATTATAAATCAAGCGATACAAGGAGATTTCAAACTCAGGTCACTCAAACACTCTCTCGGTGTTTCCCAAGCCCCAATTACACCCAAACCCAAGTCACGGCACAAAATTACCACACAAGCTCAAAACAAACGCTGAAAAAAGAACTCAATTTCTTGATCGCGCTTCAGCTTGAAGACATGCGGCTCCTCTTTTTCTCTCGTACAGGTGCAGCAGCAACACCCCGAAAAGAAGACCTCTTTCGTGGCTTCCTTTTGCGACTTCTACGTAGGGTTTTGGTTTCGGCCGTCCCACGCACGCCCCACCAAAGAAGAAAGTGAATCCTGTTATATATATGCGTGTGTGCCCAAGGTCCACCACCTTTTAATCTTCACGCAGGGGAACTTCACGCCAAAGAAGGATTCGGAGCTTCACGAGTTTCGGATTCCGCATAATTTCCGAAGAGGAAATTCGTATCTATTTTATTTTTATATTTCTTCTTTTATAAATCCGTCGAAAGTCCAATGAATCTCAAACTCGAGTCATAAATTTAACAGTGCTGACCTTCAGTGGTTTCGTGGTCTGTAAAGTAACCTTCTTGTGAAAATCTCACTTTTATCTCTTAATGAAAGTTTTAGAATACTTCTTGAGGTAGGACATATCAAAATTTCAGGAGAAATAAACAAAGATAGGTCGGTGAAATCGTCGCCTTTTGAAGAAACTGGATCTGGGGAAAAATGTTACTTCGACCCAGCACGATTTCGTGATTTTTATAAAATCATACAGTTAAAATTTGTTCGTGTGTCCTTAACTAAAGTTGTAGGTAATATTCTCCGGTTTAACATATCAAAAATTTAGAGAAAAATAACGAGAAGTGATAGGCAAAATCGTGGTTTTTCGGAAGTAGTCAGATCTGGAAATTTCGGTATTGAAACAGAAGTTTATCGGCCTATATTTAATCACTTAGAACGAATTTGACTTTTTTTCTTCATGAAAAACCTACCTTAGGATCTTGACTAAAACATAGTCGAATTTCATGAATTTTGAAGATCATTAGGGTATTTAATCGGAAATATTTCTAAAACCGTGTAATCTGATGTGTTCGGATTTAGTCAGTTTCAATGCATGGGTCATATCATATTGTATGAAGCTCTTTTGCAAAGTGTTCTTCACGAAGTATCTTTTTTTATGTCTTCCTTGTAACATATTCAAATTTCATAATTTTTTAATTTCAATTGCCTATTTAACTGAAAATGTTTTGAAAACCGTGCAAGTTGAGTGGTCATGATAATGGTGCTGTGATGTTTGGTCTATACCGCATGATATGAGGGTCTTTTGGTGCAATGTCCTTCATGAAATATATGCCATTATGTCTTGACTATCACATGTTCGAATTTCATAATTTCGAAAGTCATTTGGGTATTTAATGGAATTATTTTCTAAAACTGTGCAAGCTGGATTGTGCGAATTTCAAATGCTGTAATTTATGACTATTCTGTTTTGGATGAGCCCCATGAATTATATTGATTTAAGTGATTAAATCTTGCTGCACATATGATGATATTTGGCATTGCATATAGAATCAAATGTTGAATTTGACTTTGTTGCGATTACATCATGTGCCATGTTGATTGTGAGATATAAATTGGTGAATATGAATTATGATGAATGAGGAAATTGATGGGGGTGAGCCGATAATGCCCTGGGAGTGTCAGGATGCCCGGAATGTGGGGGTGTCGGATGCCCGATGGCCTAGTGGCATAATTTCAGAGGGTTCTCGGGAATTTCGAGATGCCTGGTGGTATACGGTACGTAATTCCATAAGGGGGGACCCTGGTGGTGTGTCGGTACGTAATTCCGGAAGCCCCGGAGGTTTGTGCCCGGGGGGATGTTTCGTGATGCTAGTTGGGATGCGAGATGCCCAGAATGTTGGGGGGGGGGGGGTCGGATGCCCGGTTGTATTTTGATACATGCCCGGAGGTTCCTCGCGATGCCTGGTTGGATGTGAGCGATAAATTGTGGGATGCAAACATTGGTCCCTGGAAAGAAAAACTGATGAAATCCTTGTGAAAGATAAGAATTGAAAGTGAATCATGTGCATGGGTGTATGCATATGGCAAGATGCATGATCTGCTTATGAAAATAAATTGATGCTATTTGACATTGATAATACGATCATGAAGGCTTGAATGGATTTCATGGTGATGCATGCTTGATAGCATGGATGATATGAATCATGTTGATATGTGCACGATGGCATGGCAAGATATGCATGACTGCATGGCAATATATGCATGACTGCATGGTGAGGTATGCTTGATAGGCATGAATGATATGTGCTTGGTTATGACGCCTTGATTGTTCTGTTTGACGCAATGAGTAGTGTGGTGGACCTTTACTACTGAGTGATTGTACTCACCCCTTTTGGGGATTAACATTTCAAACTAGATAAGATATCTATGCTGCCATTGCTACCAATAGATGGATCAAGTGGTTGGATATGACCGCGACGAGGAGGATAGCAAAGGAAGGAACTTTTGGACGTCGACACTGATCGATGGACTTTAAGTATATGATTGTTGGAGGAAATGTCGGTCATCTTTTGAAGTATAGCTGAGTATAGAAAACCATGGCATTTTGATGTACCCATGAATGATGTCCATCTGGTTTAAGTAAATAAAAGTGTTCGGCTTTTACCTAAAAATGTTTAGTAGGTGTGCATCGTATTCTGAATATAGGGAAGGGGGTTGTTGGATGTGCTTCCGTATATGAACTGCCAAGGGACCGATCTAAGAGATGTAAACCCCCACGGTTGTATGGACCTGCCGCAATTGAAATGGTATCAGAGTGACATGTTATTAGGGAAAGTGAAAGGTAAGCGAATTGTGGCGACCCTAACGAATCGGGGGCCGTCGAGAGGTGCCACATAAAGTTTTCTAGGTCAGGAGATCTTGAAGAAGCTGCAACATGGATCGACAAACCAGAGAAGGCTTTTATACTGCTGAGGTGCTCAAATGAGGACAAGGTTACATCAATGGTGTACCAACAATAGGATAATGCTAGTCATTGGTGGAAGGCCACCAAGGATAGGGTATTGCCTGAAGGTGTTTTCCCGACCTAGGATGCCTTCATTGAAATATTCAATGGGAACTACTTCTCCAAGCGCTTATGATGGAATTCTTGCAACTTTACCAAAACCACCCGATGGTCAACTAGTACTAGATCAAGTTCGCAAAGCTATCGAAGTATGCTCCCAAACTGATTGGTAACCCGTGGAATTCTTGTTTTGGTTGTAGCCAGCAAAGCCATCATGTAAGGGGCTACCCTCAATGTCAGCTAGGGATGCATGGCTTATCATCCATAGATGGATGGCTAATCAGAAATGATGATCTAAATGCTCAAAGACAAGGTACGAGCGTGTGTACTTGATTTTGAAGGAGGTTGGGAAGAGAAATTACATCTTATTGAATTCGCCTACAACAACAACTACCAGTAGAGTATTAGGATGGCACCATTTGAAGTGTTATACGGACAAGCTTGCAGAACCCCAGTCTGTGAGGATGAAGTTGAGGAAAGAAGGATCACTAGCTTAGAGTTAGTTTAGCTATTAGTTGACGTAGTGAAAGTGATTAGAGAATGACGTAGAACCGCCTAAAATCGCTAGAAAAGCTATGAGGATAGACAATGCACACCTTTAGAATTTTAGATATGTTATCACATCTTCCTCAAGGTGTCACTTATGAGAGGTACATCACGTTTCAACAAGGAAGGAAAGCTAAGTCCAAGGTATGTAGGACCTTTTGAGATCTTAGAGAGAATAGATAATTTAGCTTACTGATTAGCACTTCCACCTAGACTTGCTCAAGTACATGACATGTTCTATGTATTTATGTTAAGAAAGTATGAGCCAAATCCGACATACATGCTAAATTTCGAAGAGATCGAAGTGGACGATAGAGTGTTGTATGTTGAATAGCTTGTGTTGATCGTGAATAGAAAAGAGCAAGTGTTGCGAAATAAAACCATTCCCTTAGTTAAGGTCATTTGACAACATCATGGGACGAAAGGAGTAACATAGAAAAAGAGGAATCAATGAGGCTCTGATATCCGCACCTATTTGAGAAATCATGTATGTCTTTAAATTTCGAGGATGCAATTCCTTTTAGAGGGAAGGGTTGTGACATCCTCGATTTGAACCCCTATTTAGGTCGTGAGGAATGGACTAAAGATCAATATATCAGTAACGAGGATAGGTTATGACTCGATCCTAAGGATTGTTCACAAGCCAATTAGCTGATTATAGGCAAGGCAACTCAGGATTAGGGTTGCGATGGACTAGAGCGATCGACCGTGAAAGGACCATTCGACCATAAAGGTCGCTATGGGCAATCACGTGCCGTCATGAGTCAATCAATGGATGGGTATAGATTGATTCAACTTGAGTACATACCGGTCGGGGGTGACGCTGCACGATCAATGTACTATTCGTGAACAACCCTAATTTGATCCTATGAGTCATGAGTCAGGGCGGGTTGATCAATCCTACTCATTTATATGACAACTGAGGGTCATTCATGGATCGACCAAGCTTAACTAAAATTCATGCGTTAAACCTTGGATAGGCATCGGACTTAGTTCGAGTTTAGCTACACGAGTTCTGGCAATGTCGTTGAAATTGGCGTAGGTCACGTTAAAGCCATTTCCGATCAAAATTTAACCACAAACCCCAGTGCATTTACGGGTATCGACTATCAGTGTTATCAAGGCATTCCTTTCCAATTGAAATCATTTTAGTAAATCATTAGTGCATTAATTAGAGAAATACACTAATTTGTGGACATAGACTTTAGTGAACCTATAGGTGAGACCAATTTAGCCTATTAAAATTTAAATTGAGATGAGACAAATTTTGGGAGGCCATGGAAAGGGTTTAGGCACCACTTTGGTATAGACAATGGGGAATGGACCATTTTACCCTTCTTGAATGTAGCCAATAATTGAGAAGTGAAGAAGAAATCTTGGCCCTTGATCTTGGTAAGATGGAGGGTTGAGATTTGCGTTTCATCCTCCAAGTTTGAAGCCATCATGAAGAGAGGACAATAATGCAGGGCACATTAATGGTGATTGACCCCTTTCTCTTCAAGCTCTCATTCTTCTTTAAGCTTTCTCTCCCTTTCTCTCTCTCTCAGCCGAGCTGCTGTCGTTCGCCCACCTACTTGCCGCTATCCGCCTAGTCACCCACTGTCCACTTGGTTACCCATCCGCCGTCCACTAGTTGATGTCATCCTTGTGTTATGCTGTGCAATTTTTGTGTTGCCTTCCTCCAGCCACCATTGAGTGGCCCTCATCTTGCTTGGTTGTTACTAAGTAGATTTCCTAAACTTCGGCTAAATCATTGCATTACGTAACTCGGATTAATGTCTGTTTCTAGTGTCATAGGAATATCTTAGGTTAAGGAGCTCATGTGATTAATTTATATGGTTTGCTCATGATATGCTTGGACTCTAAGGCTTGGGGATGAATGAGAAGTGAGGATGTGTTCGTTGAGGTGGCTCAGGTTGGCATGGTTTGTGGAAATAGTTCGCTTAGGTTTAAGTTATTACTTGAGTTACGAGGTTTATCGTGATTATTGCTTGTTAATCATTTATTAATATTACCTAGGTTTAATCTTCATGTTTGATTGCCTTGGTTTGTTGTATAAGGTCATGTGACGTGGTTTATTGTATGTTATGACCATCATGGTTGAATCGTCCCTAAGTTGTTATGAAATTTATTATTCAAGCATTATGGTTGTAATATGGATGTGATTTTTGCATATAGAAGTCCATAGGTCATGGTCGAAACTTGAGTTCACATCGAGCCTCCGAATCTAGAATGGTGTTGGTTCTTGGATGTGTGTGGAAATACATCAAGCCGGGTCACTCTCTTGGTTCGGCGACATTGAGGCGTATCGTTCGACCTAGGTTTGACCTAGGCTAGTACTCGAACGTCACAGGTCAAGCCACGACTCTAGTTTTGTACTCAATATATTTTATTGACACATTTACAATAGGTCATGAGTTTCACATCGCTTGACACACTCTGAGGCATTCGTACTTGGACTAATATGAAAGATAAACCTGATTGCTTGTGTGCTTGATTCATATGGTCACATGAGGGATTCTGTCATCAAGGTTTCGGGGGACGATGCTATAACTGAGAGATGTCAGAGGGTGATGCCAAAGGGTTCTAGATGCCGTTTGCGGGAGTGCTATAATGAAACGACGCTCAAAAGGATGCCTGATGGACCAAGACGATAGTCCTGGAGGTTTCTGGAAGAGCCGAAGTGTGATATCCCGAAATTTGGCCCCTGTTTCAAATATATGAAATGGTCATTTCATCAACACACTTATGGTTAATTTACTCAAAACTGATCACTCATGAGTTAACTACTCTGTTAGGTGAGGCTATTAAGGGATATAAATGCAACAAACTAGAGAATTCGATCAGAAATCGACCGCTTAACCATAATAATCAGCAAGGGTCAACATGACACCGTTATAAATTGATTAGCGAATGGATATAAGTCGATTCGACGGAAGTATGTAGTCGTTTTGCGGGTGGTTCCGCACGATTGCGATATTTACGTCGAACGACAATAACCTGATTTTCTACCGATATTTTATTTGGGACATGCAATTGAACCTTTGTGATTTTATGACAACTGAGAGTCATCTACGATTTGGAGATGCACAAACGTAGATTGAAAATTATCAACCACGGGTCAAATGTGCAAAAATCCCTAAAAGCTACCCAATATGTTGGGTAGTACTAAAGTCACGTTCAGTCGATTTTGACCACAAAATTTAATTAGGTTTCGGGAATCGAATGTTCGAGCATGTCACAATTCATTTATTGGATGTCGTCTCATCTTTTGGCAAATTTTCGTCAAGTCCAAAAAATTTTGGCGATCTAGTCATTTATTTATTGCACAAAAATTAGGAATTAATTTTACCCCTAAAAAATATATTAGAATTAAATTGCGTAGCATATAGTTTTATTTGCATTTGCATCGACCGGTGACAAATGGGTTTGAATTGGTAGTTCTGAGCTTCAATTTGACGAGTTGGACTAAGCCCACGAAGAAAGCCAAATTAGCCTGAGCCCGTTATTTTATGACCAAAAATTATCTTGTGAAAAATGAAGATATGATATTTTCGGTGGTATGACGGTGGATTTTTCAATATCCTCGGATAGGGTGACAAAGAGATATTGTGAACTCATCTTTGCAAGATTTGGAATTTGAGAAAATCTCATTGCAATCTTGAATCCTTAGCAATATGCGATAAAATTAGTGGAGGATATTGCATTTGGGAGGTGATCTTCGTGGATGTTGATTTGAAGAAAAAGCCCTAGTCCACTCACCTATAAAAGGTTGCTACACTACAGAAAGCGGGGGGCCTTTTCTTTGTTCTTTTTAGAAATTCAACACGAAAGAGGAAAAATTCTTTTTCGTTTTCTTTTGGGAAGGGGTCAAAGTCAGCATAAGGCTTTGTCCTTCTGCTGAAAAAGAAGAACAGAGAGGAGACAGAGAGGGAATCAACATGAGAGTGATAGGAGGAAGAGAAAAACCAAAAAAAAGGGAAAAAGAAGCAAAAGAGGAGAGAGAAGTCAGACATGATGGACTTGATAGCTCTCTATCAAGAATATAAGGCGTTCAACATTCATCAACTTTACAAAACAATTCATACTGGCAAGTAAGCGTGCAACCAGTGAGTACACCTGCACTTGGGAACTCAAATTATGCACCTATTAGGGATGACATAATGGTTACAATCCTGAAAAGAAATAAACAATTGATGTCTCACAGTGCCCTAGACATATTTTGGTACATCAATCCAAGTATACCTATTCCTTAAAGGCTATACTTGACTATTCTCAAAACACCATGTATTTACAATTATATCCGCAATCATAGAGAGCGATATAATTGGTCGACCAGTAAAAATACATGTGATAGATGTAAAACAATAATAGTCTTCCTTCGCACTCATGTCTCTCTCAATTTCAGAACAATTTATTTCCTAAACACGTCCTATAAGGCCATATCTATTCATAACCGCCGATAACATGCTAAAGTAGCAACATTGATCTTTCACTTCGAGAACATAGTCAGAAGTAACATAAGGCACAAAAATTGAGGTAAATTATAAATTACATCAAGGGCTCACATGAAAAGTAAATAGGGATAATTTTACTCACCTTCTTTTGTCGGTCGTATAATGCACATGTAGTATGAATTACATACTATAGTGGATTTTTCTTTCTATAAGAGTGTATGTCATTTATCAAATATATCCACTATGCGGATCTTAGCCTAAACATAGTCACGTGCTTCTCACGTACTCATGTTTAGCCTGAGTGTTATATCAACTCGCTTTCTATAGCGCCTAAAATCAAGTACTCGCATTCGGCATCTTATAGACATACATGATTGTGGGACTATCATGTTCGGTCTTATTATAAACAAATCACAGACCTCATCTTGACTCCAATTAAGGCGACATATTTTATGTACTAGACTTGCTCCTCAGCGTTTACTTCTACATAACGTCTTACCTCAACATGCTATCTAAAGCACTTAAGGCGATTGCTCGTATGAGTGAGCCAATCATTGCCTGTTGACATACTTTTCAATAATATGTGCGTTTGTGCTAGTCTCATAGTGGATTTGTATTTATGGATAAAATATCAAGTCATCAATAAACAAACAAATACAATACATATGTCCACAAATACATAAACCAATGATCCTCTACAATAACAGATATAACATTCTACGCAATCCTAGTGACATTCTATGGGTCAAGAATATGTCTCTAGGAATAGCCTTCGTAAATGGATTAGCAACCTTTCTATTGGTTGAAATATATTGTCGGATCACTTCTTTCTGCGCTATTATATATCTTATGAAGTTATTCTTTATGTCAATGTGCTTTGTCCTTCCATGATACTTGGGATCCTTCACATATGCAATGGCTACTTGACTATCACAATAAACTATCACCGATTTTAAAACCTCAGTGACAGTGGCTAAATTTTTCAAGAAACGTTTTAGTCATACTACTTCTTGCACTGCGACAGAACATGCAATATATTTTTCCTCCATCATAAATAAGGTCGTGCATGTTTGTTTCTTGCTATTCCAAGAAATTGCACCGCCATTGAGCAAGAACGCATATCCATAAGTCAATTTACGCTCATATTGGTCTCTACCCCAATCAGCATCTAAATAGCATAATAGGCGTAAATCATTCTTTTGGTAACAAAGTCGATAGTCCATGATGCCTTTCAAGTATCTCAGGATCCTTTTCATTGCCTTCCAGTGAGCTTGACTAGGATTTGATTAATATCGGCTCACCAATCCCACAGCATAACATATGTCAGGTCTAGTACACATCATAGCATACATCAAACTTCCGACCGCACTAGTGTAAAAAACAATTTCCATCACTTTAATTTTTTCTGGTGTCTTAGGACACATCTCAGTACTTAGGCCTTCATCTTACATGACGGGGTATCAATGGGATTACAATGCTACATATTGAAACATTCATGAATCTTCATTATAAGACTCTTGAAATAAAGTAAGGAGTTTCCTTTGATCGATCTCTTTCGATCTTAACTCCTAATATATAAGCAACTTCTCCCATGTCCTTCATTTCAATATTAGAGAACAACAATTCTTTTATGGTGATAACCAAAACCTTGTTATTTCTAGCCAATGGAATATCGTCCACATAAAGTAATAAAATCACAAATTTATCTTCGGACCGCTTGACATATAAACAATGATCTTCCTCGATCATGGTGAAACCAAAAGTGGTTATGGCTCGATGAAAACGAAGATACCACTATCTAGATGATTGCTTAAGGCCATATATTGAGCAATGAAATTTGTAAACTTTATGCTCTTGACCTTTAGTTATGAAACCTATTGGTTGTTTCATATAGATTTCCCCATCTAGTTCTACATTGAGAAATGCCATATTTACATTCATTTGATGTAATTCAAGGTCCAAATGTGCAACGATGGCTAAGATAAGGCGTATTGAGGCAAACCTTACAACTGGTGAAAATGTTTCATAGTCTATACTCTCTTGTTAAGTATAACATTTCGCCACAAGGTGAGCCTTATACTTTTCAATGGATCCATTCGCCCTTCGCTTAATCTTGAAGACCCATTTGTTTCCAATGGCCTTACGATTAGATGGTAGATCAACCAAGTCCCTGACATTGTTTGCCTTCATTGACTTCATCTCATCTTCCAAAAAAAATTTCCGTTCTTCCTTATCAGAGGATGAGAGAGCCTCTTGAACAGTCTTAGGCTCAGCATCGTCATTTTGAGTAATCATAAATGCTTCCCCCTCAATCTCAAAACGATGACGAGAAATACTTTTACGATTACCTTTACGCAATTGAATTTCTCTTGAATTCAATTCGTTAGGCGATGCAACACTTCCACTAGGTCTTGCATGTTGAGGTAAATTTTAATTTCCCTCTATAACATCAGTGGGTGTGTTATCAGGATCTTCCATCTCATATAATTGGAAGTCCTTATCAATCTCACCTCTACTAGGAAAATCGTTCTCCAAGAACGTGACATCTCTTAACTCCATTTCAGTCACACTTCCATCAACTTGTTCACCTATGAACACGTACCATTTGGAGTGTTCAGAATATCTTATAAAGATACATTTCTTCCCTCTAGGTCCTAATTTTCCATATTTATGAGAAGAATCATGAACATAAGCCACACATCCCCATGGACGTAAACTACTCAAGTCTGGTTTCCTACCAGTTCATAATTCATAAGGGGTGGAAGTGACCGATTTTGAGAGCACTCGGTTAAGTATATAGGCAGCAGTCAATAACGCATCTCCCAATAAGAGATAGGTAAATTTGTTTGCGCCATCATAGATCTAACCGTTTCGAAAGGGTTCCATTCCTTCTCTCAGCTACCTCATTTTGTTGTCGAGTACCAAGAATAGTCAATGGTCGTACAATTCCCCTTTCATCACAAAGAACCTTGAATTGCTCCGATAGATACTCACGTCCACGATCAGTTCTCAATGCTTTTATTGTTTTGTTCAACTGATCTCTACCATCGTTATATATCGTCTAAAGCAGTCTAATGCTTCTGACTTATGGGGGATCAGAAAGATATAATCAAAACATGTGAAGTCATCTATGAAAGTGATGAAATATGAAGCTCCATGCCTCGCTCTCACATTCAAATGACCACAAATGTTAGAATGTATGAGATGCAATGGAAATTCAGCTCCAGTTCGTTTACCGAATGGTTTTCTAGTTGCTTTTCCCTCTAAACATTGTTCACATACGGATAAACTAACATTAGTGAGTGACCCTAAAAGGCCTTCTCTAGCTAATCTTTGCATTCTTTGCAATCTAATGTGACCTAATCTAGCATGCCAAGTACTTGCATCAATCTCAACATTACTAAAAGATGCAATTAAAGAAAAACAACCATCGACATTAACATTGTACTTATCATAGTCAATGTCTAATACCATAAAACCATTCGATACATGACTTGAATCATAATAAACCGTTCCATACAAAATGTCAACACAATCACCATGAAAATTGAATACATAACATAAGCTAAGAAGAACAACTACAAAGACCAAGTTCCGTCGAATATTTGGAGCATAAAGAACATCATGTAGGAATAGGTTTCAACCACCACGTAAGATTAATTTACATGTGCCGTACCCTTCACTTCAACTCTTGAGTTATTCCCAACATATATCCATCTTCTTCTAGGCTGTATCCAACGATACTCCACAAATGCTTCTCGATCTCTAGCTACGTGGTATGTTGCTCCTGAGTCTACAGTCCACATTGGATGAGATTCAGCAATCATTACAGTACTAGAAACAAAAGCATTACTCAAAGTAATGGAGTAATAGGGTACATTTTTTGGCTCAGTGCATTCACGAGCAAAGTGACCCATCTTGCCACAATTGTAGCACTTTATCTTGGCCTTGTCCTTCTTCCCACCACGCTTCTTGCGTTGGAAGGTCTTAGCCATTTTTGGTACCTGATCAGTCTTCTTCCCTTTGTTGTTGAATTGAGAATTCCTTTTGCGCTTGAAGCCCGAAGCCTTGCGTGAACTCGATTTAGCAACATAAGTATAGGTAAAGGATCTCACAATCTCTAGGCGCTCATCCTCTAATTCCAAATGACACACAATATCATCAAAAGTGACAATGTTCTCATTATGTGTCATATTGATCTTCATATGCTCCCAATTGTCAAGAAGAGACCTTATAACAGCCTGAACTTGTTGTTCATCAGTAAGGGAGTGACCTGCCAATTTCAGCTCACGGATCATGTTTGACATCTCCCGAAGATACTGCCTCATCGTTACATTTGGACGCTTTCGAAATATGTTAAACTTGATGGTGAGTCTCCTCAGTTTAGTGGCAGATGTACCCCCAAACTTATCTTTCAAGGCAATTCACATAGCTTGAGCTCTATCATAACTTTCAAACTTACACATGAGATCATCTTGCATACAGCTTAGCAACGTGATACGAGCAATGCTATTTTTCTTTTTCCAAGCTTGATAAGCTTTTAGATTTTTCCTATGTTGAGCTGAAGTTCCATGCTCAGGTTCATCCATGGTATGATTGAGGATTTCCAAAACCTCTTGCTTCTCAAGAATGTACTAAACCTTTCGGTGCCAAATATCATAATTGTCACCGTTCAACTTCTCACCCCTATTGAGGTCAGCCACAATGGTCTTGGATGCCAAAGCCATAATCAATTGCTATATCACATTGACATAATAAACGCAGAATCAATACTAGCACACTTTACAGAGTAACACACATATTTAATTTGCAGCAAAGACAAACTAAATTAATGATAATTCAACAAAAGACACAAAAGCAAAAGTTCACTATGTTCCCAATTAACTTCTATGTACAATTGTTCTATTATCATTAATTAGTTTAATTTACACAAATTTTAAGTTCTAGGTTAGAACTCCTTCGAATTCTACAAACCTACGAACTCCCACTAGGAAAAATAATTACATGACCTTATGTAATTTCTACATTTTTCCTTAAAACAAAAAAATAGCATGATAATAATCAACGTATAAACAACAATCATGTTTCAACTATAATCAAAATTGCAATTCAACATGTAATGGATTTCCTACTATTGTTCGAATTTTTTAGCAATTAGAAAATTGCAAGTATATTACCTTATATACATGATATCATCAAATCAAGCTCTACACAGCATATATGACATCATTTGCACACAAGCTAGCTACTGTATTTCCTAAACCACAAGAAAATACAAGTTACAAATGAATAAATTATATATTTGTACCTTAAAATAAGTGTGCATTGGGTTCCGTACACAATTTTAAACATTTATAAAATTCAAATATAAAAAATAAATATACCACAGTATAGAGGACACTCATACGAACCAAAGGCCACCGACCACGCTCCAATCGGAGCTCACACGCTCCCACACGCATCGCCTGAGTGCGCAGCGCGTGTGACGCATGCGCCAGCGAGCCAAACGACTCCTGGCCGGCCCGACCGATCTGACTAGTCCAACTGGTGACCGATGATCGGTCCGACCGTTGACCGGTCAATGGTCGAGTCGGGTTGGGTCAACTCGGGTCGGATCTCGGGTCGGGTCGGGTCACTAGCCGACCAACTTTCACCGGCACTAACGTCATCGATGACATCATCCTAACAGTTACCAACCGTTGGGTGACGTCATCACGAACCGGTTCGCCGACCGGCGCGTGACGTGGACCTGCCAGTTCGCCGACCAGCGCATGTGGCACACGCGTTGGCTTTGCCAGCACTTCAAGCATGTGGCACCCACGCACAACGGCTTCTTGCCACACGTGTGGGCACGTCCGGCGTCTTCCGGCGGTGCTTGACCCATCGTCGAACTCGTCTCGACGAGCTCTTTCATCCTATATATTCAAAAATTAATTTTGGCCAAAAAATTATTTCGAAAAATGGCCAAAACCGTACGGATGCACACAACCTCGAACTCGTTCTTCGCTTCGGTTCAATTTTGAGTTTTCAGATTGCAATTCCAACCATTAGACATCCAAACAATGTAGATTTCATACTCTTGATCTCAATATCAAAAGGTAAACGAGAAAATTCAATAAAAAACAAAGTAGAAATCACGACCGGGCTCTGATACCAATGTTGGATTTCAAGTCGGTGGAAGACGACTTACCCGATTCCGATGTGCAAACAACAATTAACCCCGGAACGAATGTTGAATTGCGGACGAATCACAAGTGAAATTACTCCATGTTGGTCTCGATGCGATCACGATAAAAGCACCCGATTTCCACGGCGTAAATGCTAACTGTTTTCGTAAAGATGAAAATGAAAAGCCTTGATGGAAAGGGGAGAGAAAAGAGAATACGTACTCTGTAAACGTACTTTTTGCCAACAACAACCATCAACGGTTGTCTTCTAAGAGGTTTTTATACCTCTCACTTCATACCCTTTCAATAATGTCTCACACCCTATTATGAACGTACCTTTATAATTACAACAGCTTCACTGGCACTCGTTCAAGTCTACGGCCACGACATTCTTTTCTTTTGCTTCTTGGTGTCTGCAAAACCCAATTCAAGGTCAACTAAGGACTTTGTCCTCACTCCGACAAGTTTTGCAGGAAGGTCTCTGTTACGGCCAGCAAGCTTTTGTATTCTCTAGTGAACATCGGAGCATCTATCCCACACTGCAGCACCATCAATGGCTGAGAGTTGGTAGAAAAGAGTAATACAAAAAAGAAAAAGACAAAAACAACAAAGGAGAGAGCCTCTTTCATGAAAGAGGTGAAGGATGAAATTCAAGTTTTGGAATTCACGGATAACTTCTTGTACCGATTGGCCACCGTGAGCAGCACCAATGAGTTGTAATCGCTGGGCCTGCACCACCTGTTTAGCAACCCTTGGTGTCATAGCACCATCTCTTCATTGTGCTAAGCCTCACCTGTGAGCCACTACTGGTCATTCGTTGAGCGGATTCCATTCCATTCAAATTTGGCAATATTATTTGTGGAATTAGGTAATTATCTTATCTAAATTTGATTTGGATATTTTATTGCCTAAAACATGCTTTTCAGTATCATACGTTCATATTTGAATGATAAGAACATTCCCAATTATGATTTATTGCCCAATGCGCAACCGCACGCCAATTAGATGGAATAATTAATTACACAGGAATAAAATTGATATCTTGATCTTTAAGGCTTAAGATCAATTTATTGATTTTATTAGCGAAATAATCAAGTTTGATTAGATATCGTTTCCAAATTTGAACGATGGACAATATCTTTGATGATCATGAATGATTTGGTGCTTATCTTTTAATTGCTTTGTTTATCCCAAAAATACAAAAAAAAAAAAAAAAAAAAAAAAGATTACATTGCATATCATGTAGATTAGAATTGATTTCCTAGATAGAATTGCGAATCATGGACACCTAGAGTGCCAAAACTTGGCACAAAGGGACACTTAAGTGCCAAAAGTTAGGAAAGTAACACTTAAGTGCCAAAATCGGAGCAAAATAGATCACTTAAGTGCCAATCCAGCCAAAATCCGGCCAAAATGCTGACGTGGTGATTTTCCGACGAGGTAAATGCAAAACAACGTCATTTTGCACGCTGATGTGGCTTAAAAATGCAAAAACGACGTCGTTTTGCCTCTAACGTGGTAAAAATTTAATATAAAATTTAATTTAATTTAATTTAAAAATATATTTATTTATAACACTTAAAAATACAAATTCAAATATTTAATAAATAATAATAATAATAATTATTATTATTATTATTATTATTATTATTATAAAAAAGAAGGGGAGGGAGAGGCCGAGCCCTCGCCGCCGCCGCCGAGAAGGGCCGACGACAAAGGGGGAGGGTCGGCGACCTTGGCCGACCCTCCCCCTTCATCGTTGGCCTTTCTCGACGGTGGCGAGGAGGTGGCGAGGGCCCGCGAGCCCTTGCTGGATCTGGGCGAGGGCTCGCGGGCCCTCGCTGTCGGTTAGCCGAGGGTCGGTGACCACTGCCGACACTACCCCACCATCGCCGGCCCTTCCCAACGATCGTAGGGAGGCGGCGGCGGCGAGGGCTCAACCCTCAGCCGCTGCCTCCTCTCCCCACCTTTTTTTTTTAAATAATAATTTATTTTTATAATTTAATTAAATTAATTTTTATATTAATATTTCAATCCGCTTAAAAACGACGTCGTTTTTGGCTTTGTTTGTTGAGTCAACATTCTGGCAAGCCATGTAGACGAAAAAAATAATAAAAAATTGTCACGTAGGATTTCCGATGGGGTTCACCGAAAATGGCACTTAGGTGTCCCACTTTTTTTGAAAAGTGGCACTTAAGTGTTCTTCCGTGCTAAGTTTTGGCACTCGGGCTGTACTTCTTCCATAGAATTGTATGATAGAAAAGTTAGATATTTTTGTAATTATATTAAAATGCATGTTCAGATGGTATCTAGGTTAGATAATATCTTTGAATTAAATTGCATGTCGAGATAAATTTCTAGGTTAAAATAGGATTTAGATTGGTCTATTTCCTATAATAAAATAGATAATATCTCACTTTATTTAGATTTTTATATTTTAGCAACTTTTGATTACCAATTTTTATAAAAAAAAAAAAATACAAAAATATCATGCACATGTCATATAGAATTAGGTTCATGTCATTTAGTGATTGTCACCATGTCCATTTAATTAGAAATTGTCCGTCATTAGAATTAGGTCATTTGGTTAAATTGCATTGCACATAGATTAGATTTTATTAAACAAGAGAAAATCCTTTTAAAAAAAAATGAGTGACTGCATGTTAATTAGGAATCATATCTAGGGCTTTTGATATGAATTCTGAGCTAACATTGCAGATGCTTTCATTGCTACGAGGTAAGTCCCTTAATTTACTGCTTTCGTGAGTGTTAAATTGGTGGTTTGCGCACCCACATGGTTACCTCACATGTTAAGGAAGTAAATTAAAATCAATTCAAGCTGTCTCTAAAATATTTCCTTTTCCAAAATAGAAGAAAAAGGTACCGAAAACCAAGTCCCCGAACTCACAATCTTTAGTTCGTAGGAGTAAAGTAAATCTCCCGTTACTTTACTTGGGTTTTTAATTGACCCACCAAAAATAGATTAGTGGTGACTCCTACTTAAAAACAAATTACATGTTAAGAATTTGAACCTAAGTCATGAATTGGTATGAGCTTGGAAGAGCCTAAGCTAAGTTCAAGCTTAGTAATCCATTAGCCAAACCTTAGATGATGCACCCGAGGTTAGGTCACAACAATGATGTACAGTATCAACACCTCAAAAGCCTAATTTTCTACTAACCAAGATTATGAACCTAAGATTCCATCTATGTTAGCTAGCTGGAAAATATAACAAGGACCAAGACATACACCATAATAAAAGATCAGGACAAGTAATTAGTGACTAAAGGGTAGACTCATTTGTTTTTCCTTTTCCGGCAGATCAAACTTCTTAGTTGTCTCCACCCAGATCAATATAAAATGAGAGTGCCACAAACTTTAGTTATGACTGGCCAACAAAAAAAAAAAAAAAAAACCCCGTCTATGGTCCTTTAGAATTCATTAATGGAATATTTTAGTTAGCTCTCATAACTCTTCCTGCCACACACCTGAATAATCAATGATAATCCACCAATCAAACAAATTCTAGATGCAAATATTTGATTATTCTTCTTATTGGTCCTCCTGTCACAATCTCGTGACTATTTAGAATCCCCACGTATTTTTTTTTTTTTTTTCCGGGGCAGTAACCATTCATTTCTCAAACTTTTTAGATAATGTACCATATCAAAACCTCAACAGCCTAATTTTCCACTAACCAAGACTTCGAACCTAAAATTCCATCCACGTTACTAGTTAGAAGATATAACAAAGACAAAGACTTGCAACATAATAAAAGATCAAGACAAATAATTAGTGAGTAGTGGGCACACTCATTTGTTTTTCCTCTTCGGGCAGATCATACTTCTTAGCTGTCCTCCACCTAGATGAATATAAAATGAGAGCCCCACAAACTTTAATTGTGATTGGCCAGCAAAAAAAATAAAGAAAATCATCCATGGTCCTTTAGAATTCATAAATGGAATATTTTAGTTAGCTCTCATAACTCTTCTTGCCACTGACTTGAAGAGTCAATGCTCGTCCACCAATAAATCATTTTTTAGATGCAAATTTTTTATTATTCTATCATAATCTCATTACTAAATTCGAAGCACTATGAAATTCTTTTCCGGGGCAATAGCCATTCGTTTCTCAAACTTTTCAGATGATGTACAGTATGGAAACCTCAAAAGCCTAATTTTCCACTAACCAAGACTCTTAACCTAAGATTCCATCTATGTTAGCTAGCTGGAAAATATAACAAGGACCAAGACTTGCACCATAATAAAAGATCAGGAAAAGTAATTAGTGACTAAAGGGTAGACTATTTAGAATCCCTATGTATTTTTTTTTTTTTCTGGGGCAGTAACCATTCATTTCTCAAACCTTTTAGATAATGTACTGTATCAAAACCTCAAAAGCCTAATTTTCCACTAACCAAGACTTTGAACCTAAAATTCCATCCACGTTACTAGTTAGAAGATATAACAAAGACCAAGACCTGCAACATAATGAAAGATCAAGACAAATAATTAGTGACTAGTGGACACACTCATTTGTTTTTCCTCTTCGGGCAGATCTACTTCTTAGCTGTCCTCCACCTAGATCAATATAAAATGAGAACTACCACGAACTTTAATTGTGATTGGCCAGCAAAAAAAATAAAGAAAGCCATCCATGGTCCTTTAGAATTCATTAATGGAATATTTTAGTTAGCTCTCATAACTCTTCTTGCCACCGACTTGAAGGGTCAATGGTCGTCCACTAATATAACATATTATGGATGCAACTATTTGATTATTCTTCTGAGTGGCCCTTCTGTCGCAATCTCATGACTATTTAGAATCCTATGTAATTTTATTTTTTCTGAGGCAGTAGCCATTCATTTCTCAAACCTTTTAGATGATGTACTATGTCAACACCTCAGAAACCTAATTTTGCACTAACGAAGACTTTGAGTCTAGGATTCCATCCTTGTTATCTAGGTGGAAGATATAACAAGGACCAAGACTTGCACCATAATAAAAGATCAAGACAAATAATTAGTGACTAGTGGGCAGACTCATTTGTTTTTCCTTTTCGGGCATATTAAACTTCTTATCTGTCCTCCACCTAGATCGTTATAATTTGGGAGTCCACAAACTTTAATTATGATTGGCTAGCAAAAAAATAAAAATAAAAAAAGGTCATGCATGGTCCTTTAGAATTCATTACTGGAATAGTTTAGTTAGCTCTCATAACTGTTCTTGCCACTGACTTATAGGGTCAATAGTGGTCGATCAGTAAAACATATTCTAGACGCAAATATTTGATTATTCTTCTTATTTGTCCTTCTGTCACAATCTCATGACTATTTAGAATCCCTATATGTGTGTGTATATATATATTTTCCGGGGCAGTAACCATTCATTTCTCAAACCTTTTAGATGTACTGTATCAACACCTCAAAAGCCAAATTTTCCACTGTCCAAGACTTTGAACCTAAAATTCCATCCATGTTATTAGCTAGAAGATATAACAAAGACCAAGACTTGCACCATAATAAAAGATGAAGACAAATAATTAGTAATTAGTGGGCAGACCCATTTGTTTTTCCTTTACGGGCAGATCATACTTCTTAGCTGTCCTCCACCTAGATCAATATAAGATGGGAGTCCCACAAACTTTAACTATGATTGGCAAGCAAAAAAAAAAAAAAAAAACAAAGGCCATCCATCGCCCCTCAGAATTTATTAATGTAATATTTTAGTTAGGTCTCATAACTCTTCAAGCTTCTTGCTACTAGCTTGGAGAGTCAATGGATGTCCACCAACAAAACATATTCTAGATACAAATATTTGATTATTATTCTTATTGACCCTTCTGTCACAATCTCATGACCATTTAGAATCCCTAAGTAATTTTTTTCTTGAGGCAGTAGCCATTCATTTCTCAAACCTTTTAGATGATGTACTCTATCAACAACTCAAAAGGCTAATTTTGCGTGGCAAAGTATATTTTATTAATTGGGTGGTTAGCGCATCACAATGAGAAGCCGAATATTCCTTGGAATAGTTGCCAATGCAATTGCCAATAATGACGAGATCGGATTTAGTAGAACTTTAACAAACGGAAAACACTGATGGGCCTTGGCCTCCAATTCCAAATCCGTTTTATCCAATCAGTAAGTTAACAAAAGTTAGGTCCTTAGCAAGATCTTAAAAGGCTATGACATCCAGGAAAGACTGGATAGAGGCTGGGATCAAGGCATCGATAAAGATACTTACCCCATTGTCAGACCCGGCTACAACCCCTTCGGGGTTGGGCTGGCAGCCCTGATTTCCGCGACGCCTTCTCCCTTGAAACACGGGGGTGTGGTATAGGAAAGTGATGGGTCTCCCCCCGAAAAGGGGTGTTCGGCTTCAAATTATTAATTGACTGTGATGCTGATATACCTAGTTATGTTTAGGAGATTTTTCTTTTGGAAAATGTTAAGGTTTCTGGGCACTTGCTAAAAATCATTAATTGTGCTTTTGAAATATTAACATTCTTATTTGAATATGTCATTTTTTGTGAATATGTTTATTTCAATTTCAAGATGTGTGATATGCAATATTATAAACTTTAGTAGTGTTCACTAATGCCATTGGGACACTGGTTAAGCAATTAGTGCTAAACCAAGCAAGTTGTTCGGTCAATGAAGAATAAGTCGTTTTCCATAAAATTAGATGAAGCAATTTCTAATATGATAGGAGAACATTAGTAGGACACTTGAGAAAGCTATGTAACTGGGGCGACACAAGTACAATCAAATCGATCCAAACAAGACTAGACACGAATTAACGTATTCTGACAAAAAAACTAATATTTCATCCAATTGGGCAATGCTTTTTCTGGTATACCACAGATTATCAAATAACGGCACACACCAATTAATGAGGCGAACGCAATGACATGGCGCAACAAAAATTGCTACATCTGATCTCAAGAGATTGGCTCAGATGAGTAACTGAAAAGTAATATCCAAAAATGAAATACTTACAAAAGGAGCCCATGGGCTTTCCAAGTGCTTCTCATTCTTCAATCCTCGTTTCTTAGAGAAATTGCGTGCCACCTTGGATATAAAAGATAATAAAGTAGTGTCAATTGAGACATTTAATTGTTGATGGATTAATTCATCTTCTAATATTCTCTCCTCTATTCACTAATTGAAAATTTTCGATAAGTTTATAAATTCATGTATGACTTAAGATCGTCTCACCCCACTTTAAGTGGAAGTAATTGGGCTTCTCTGCTTGATCTAAGTTTCTTGGTCTCTGGCGTACATTGCTCAGTCATTAGTGCATGGATCAATAAAAAGACCTCGAAAGTGTAGAAATTCATGGAAATAGAAATAATGGGTTACGTGGGCCTACAAAAGTATAAAGGTTTGATAGTATTATGGGTTGAGCCCATAAAGGCTTCACAAATTAGGTTAAAGAAAGGGCGGCGTTATTTCTACCCTCTAAATGACTAAATTGACTTCTATTTTCAATTGCAATTCAAATTGATGGTCCTAAATTTATTTACTTTCCTTTGTTTTTAGCTTTTCTGTATATATGTGTGTAGGATCTACTTATTAATTAAGAATTTCATATATATTTACTTTTTTTTATTGTAAATTTTTCATGTATATTAAAGACACTATGTTTTTTTAATTATTAAATATTACTTCCATAAAAATTTGTTTTGTCGAAAAGAGAAATTTCCAAGAGATCTAGTTCTTCTCTATGTTGTTGATCAAATTTATGGTTAAATTGTTAAGTATATGAAAATTATGAACAAAGTAAGAATTTCTTTTTGAAAATGCTAGTGAAATATCATTATTTTAGATTGACAAAAATTAATATAATTTATGAACTATTTAAGGAACAAAAAAAGATACCTCATTGTACATAATGTTTTTAGTGTACTCCGAAATATTCCTCTACCTCTTACATGCTTTGCATAAAAGCATCTTGCCAATAAAATATGGAAAAAAGATACATTTTTTGACATAGCAAACAAAGAAACTTGATATTATATTTTAGACTAATGAAATTAATAAAAATTTCACCAAGAAAATGAGCTTTTGAGATAAGAGGGACAAAAAATAGATAATTTGTTATAAGATCAATGATGAAGAAGAGATTTTTCACTTTTATTCTATATCAAAGAATGCCACTTTTCCTTATTAGTAGTGAGATAATTTTACACAGAACATGTACAACGTTGTAAGAATATCCAAGAATGAAATTTTCTTTAATATGCTAAAAAATGTGAAATATTTAATTATGGTAACTTACTAAATAGAAAAAGGAAAAAATAGAACACAAAGGAGTGGGTGTTAGGTTTTGTTTCAAAAACAAGAACACAGGCATAGGTAAGTTTAAATCAAAACGATTCACAACAAAAGTAAAAACACCCACACATGTATTTCCAAAGCATTGTTCGTGTATTTTAATAAGAGCATATATAAGTAATAAAGGGGCTAATCATATTACCCTTGTACCACGCTCCAAAAGTTTGGTTTTGATGTTCTTTAGATTCTGACCATGAACGTCAGATATCCTCGCAATGTTGGTTATAACATTTTCCATATTCTAACTATGAACATTTGATTTCCTAATAACATTAACTCTGACATTCTTGGAATTATGATCACGAATGTCTAATGTCTTCTAGTAATACTAGTTCTGACATTCTTCACATCTAGACCATGAACGTTTGATCTTCTCGTAACATAGGTTCTGATGTTCTTCAGATCCAACTCGACAAATGTTGAGTCTCTAGTTCAAATACACCACCAATCTCACGTTGAACAAAAGAGAGAAATTGAGAGGTCTCACCACTATAATTGTGCTAGTAATTGCTTTCATGTGTGAATAACTTGGTTGATCACTATCAATACTCTCAATAGTCGATTGTCGATCATCAAGTGATCTGCTCTCTCGATCGCCTTTTATAACCGATCCAGATCACATTTAAATTGGCTCATTAACTCTAAAACCATTTTAGAGAATTAATTTGGCTGTAACGTCCAAGGGATGTAAGTTTTGAGACCGTTTTAAACATTAATTCGGATATTAATTCTATAACTACTACGGAGTATTATTCTAGGCATTAATTTATAATCGTTACAAGTCTTTATTCTGGGTACTAGCTTTGTAACAATTACAAAACTTTCATTTGACCATTACATTGAAAACCATTCAAGAACATTAATTGGTCATTTGAATTCAAAATTGTTTCAGATCATTAAATAGCAAGTCTCGAGACACTTCAAGTGCTAAAACTTAGCACGGGAGACACTAAAGTGTCAAAAGTTCATAATGCACACTTAAGTGTCAAAATCGAAGCAAAATGGGTTAGTTAAATGCCAATGACGAGAAATTTTGGCCAAAATGCTGATATGGCATTTTTTCAGTGAGACAACTGCAAAACAATGTTGTTTTGCACATTAACATGGCTAGATAAGCTGAAACAACATAGTTTTGCAACGGATTTGAATTTTGATGTAAATATTACTAATAATAATAATAATGATGATGATGATGATGATGATGATGATGATGATGATGATGATGATTATATAACAACAACAACAACAACATTCGGTGAGGGCCGTGTAAGCTATTGCCATTGCCTCTTCATTGTTGTTAAGAAGGGCCGGCGACCTTGGCTGACCGGTGGCAAGGGCCCGCAAGCCCTTGCCCAGATCTAGGGTGAGGGTCACGGCCCTCCCCTAGATCTGGCAAGCCCTCGCCTAGTGGGGCCAAGAGTCGCCCCTAGCCAGGGCTCGGTGATCCCAATTGACCCCCCACTTTTATCAGCCATTTCCGGCAACAGTGGGGAGGCGGTGGCAAGGGCTAAGTCTTTATCAATTGCTTCTGCAATCTTCTTCTTTTTCCTTTGTTGTTGTTGTTGTTGTTATATTTTAAATTTCATTTAATTAATATTTATATTAAAATTCAAATAAGAGGCAAAATGCTGTCCTTTTGACTCTTCTTTGCCAACTCAACTTTTCGGCGAGTTACATAAGCGATTTGTATTATTAAAAATAAGCCACATTGGAATTCTAGCACCCTTCGCTGATGTTGGTACTAAATGTCTCATTTTTCAAAGAAAGTGGTACTTAAGTGTACCTTTCGAAACTTTTGACACTTAAGTATCCCCCTGTGCCAGGTTTTGATACTTGTGCTGTACTTTTGCCATTAAACTACCGTTAAGTCTGAAAACCATTTTAAATTTTAAATTTTAAATTTGGCTATTGATTTTAAACTCATTTCAGATCATTAATACGACCATTAATTCTGAACTCACTTAGTTCATAAATGCGACCATTGATTGTGAACTCACTTCAGATAATTTATATGGCCATTAATCTTAAACCCACTTCAAAAATTCAATTTAGCCGTTGAATTTGAACTCGTTTCAAATCTTTAATTAGGCTATAGAATCTGAACCCACTTCATATCTTTGATTTGGCTGTAAATCTTGAAATCCTTTTCAAATCTTTGATATAATCGTAAAGTCTGAAACCATTTCAGAACTTAGATTTTCAGCCTAGCTCAATATGATTGTCTCAAATGTTATTTGAATCAGTTATGATGTGTGACATCCCCAGGTTCATCACTAAGCTGGTAGTAGAATTTGTACTAATAGATTAACACAACCAAGAATGTGACATCCTAATTTTCTGATTCTGTTTTTAATTGAATAAGTTGGGCTTTTCATCAACGCGTCTATAGTTCTTTTTCCTAAGCTGATCACTCACAAAATAACTAGTCCATCAGGCGAAGTCGTTAAGGAATCCAAACGCAATAGACTTGAGAATTCGACCAGAAATTGACTGCTAGACCATGTTAATCTGCAAGGGTCATTACGGCACCGTCAAAATCAATCAGAGACCGCAGATAGGTCAATTCAACAGAGGTATGTGATTAATGTGTGGATGATTCCACCTGGTTTCTATCGAACATAACTAGACCGATTATTCTGTCATTTTGTACCTTGTGCCTGTATTTAAAATCTCAAGATTTTCACGATAACCGAGAGTCGCCGATGTTCTAAAGATGTACAATGTGGCTCAAAATTGAACCCGATTTTAGAAATTGAAAGTTCTATCGTGTTATAATTCATTTTAGGAACGTCGACTCATCCTCCGAAGATTTTTCTGCAAATCGGGATTTTTTGTGAAAAATCAAAGTTGGGTCGTTTTTTACCAGAAAAATTATAGGGCCGTTTTTGGGTGCACCTTTGGCTGTCAAGTTGGACTAATTGGCAAGGAAAAATGTTGAATTTGATGTGGGCACCTTGGTTGAATTTTTGGGACATTAATTGGGTCAATTTGGAGAAGTTTTAGTGAGGAATTGAATGAAATTGGAGGCCAAAGGTCCAAAATTCGTAGCTAGGGGATGCTACAACATTTTGGACCATTTGGGAGACTTCTTGAGGAAGCCATGGTGCAACAAGTGGCTTAGGATGACAGCCATGCATGGTGGGGCATAGAATTCAAGCACTTGAGATATTTTGTGGCCCCCTCCATCTTCAGCAACCTCTTTCTTCTTCCTTGGATCACTTTCTTCATTCTTGTGTGTTTTGAGAGCTTGAGAGAACTAGAAAACTAGCTAGCAGCCTCCCCCTGACCGTCGACCACTACTTGAAGTCGTCGAACCTATCACACGTCGCCCTCGAGCCGTCCGCGTGCTCGTCCCGCCATGCCTGTCGTCCAAACCGTCTTGGTTGCTATCCCACGAGCCCAACTGCCGTCCTGAGCTCGCCTTGGCCGCCATCCGCCACTATCGAGTACCACCGTTGCCTGCTGCAGCCTCCACCAACCCGCCGTGGCCGTTTCAGCCCCAATTAGCCGCTTATTCCAGCCTTTCTCGGCCCAAAGCAGAGGTCAAAGTCAAAGCTCAGCCTTAGCTAAGGATTTAAGGTCTGTTTTAAGGCCCGTCCGAACCTCCATTGGTGTCGATGTAGGCTTGGTTGTCGGTCGCCTCCGCGTTGCTGTTGTCGTGAACTCACCGAATCGCAAAATCGGTGAGTTTACTTGCTAAACTCTGCTTAAGGAGTTAATGATGTTTAAGGGGTGATTAGCTTAGGCTAAGTATGGATTAGGTTGTTAGTTAGTTTATTTAATTATTTAATTATGCATGTTAAGTGGTTAGAATAGATTGATTATGGGCTAATTAGATTGTACTATTTATCTAGATAGGTGCATTAATTTTCTAGGCCCGTTTAGACGGTTAGATTAGCATCTCCGGTCTAGGTTTGCATTTATTGGAATTAATTGCATTTATTTAATTAATTTTATAATTTATTTAATTATTTAATATTTTTCGAAAATTATACCGGGATAGCTGGTGACTGGAATTTCGTGCTGATTGCAATGGTGTGCTTAGTTTATGCAATTGAATGTTAATTTGTGCAAATTGAGTGGTGATTGTAATTTTGAGTTATTATTTCAAAATTTTGAAATTTTGGTATTTAATTAGAAAATACTTGGCGTCGGTTTTTAGAGCCAAAAATGTTTTTAGGCACTATATTAAAAAGTGAGATTTTTAAAAAGAAAATATCGCATTTTGGCTCAAATCGACCGTGTACCCACACACGATTATTTTTATCGGGTGCTTTTAATACGAAAAAAATAGGCCAAGTTCATTATTTTAATTGAGGAATTTGTGTGTAAAGCACAATGTCCTTGGCCAGGATTAATTGATCATGTGATGGTTGTGACATCCTGAATTTCAGGCTCTGTTTTCGATTGAATGAATTCGGCTTTTCATTGATGCGCTTATAGTGCTTTTCTCTGAATTGGCCACTCATGAGATAACTAGTCTATTAGGTAAAACCATTAAGGAATCTAAACGCATTAAGGAATCTAAACGCAATAGACTTGAGAATTCGACCAAGAATCGATTGTTCGACTATGCTAATCTCCAAGGGTCATTACGGCACCATCAAAATTGATCAGAGACTGGAGCTATGTTGATTCGATAGAGATATGTGATTAGTGTGTGGGTGATTCCACCTAATTGCAAAATTGTTGTCGAATGGCACTAGACCGATTTTTCTATCATTTTTGTACCCTATGTCTATATTTGAAATCTCGAGATTTTCACGACAACTGAGAGTCACCAATGAGTCGAAGATGTACAATGTGGCTCGAAAATAATCGACCACAAGTCAATCACACTAAAAATTCCTAAAAGCTATCCTGTGGAGATTAGGTCACGCTAAAATCACGTCAGATTGAAATTAACCGCGAATTTGAACCCGATTTCGGAAATTGAAAGTTTTGACATGTCACGATTTATTTTAGGAATGTCAACTCATCCTTTGAAGAATTTTCGACGAGTTCGGGATTTTTACAAAAAATCATTTCGGACGATTTGGTAAAGAATGGAAATTCAGATGGGCCAAATCAAAGAGATTTTTGGCCTCCTTACCGAGCTATTTAGTGAAGGGAACTTGCAGAAATTTTATGGGCTTTCTTCTTCATCAAATTGGACGTCGAATTAGGGAAATTGGTGAAGAATTGAAGCTCATTTTGTGAAATTCGGAGCCTAGGATGGGGGCTAGAATTTTGGCTTCAATTTGGTTTATTTGTGAGGATTTATACAAGAAAGTAAGAGGGGAGACCAAGCATTTAATTAAGTGGATATTTTTGTTTGACTTTTAATCTCCCCCCACCAATCTTCTCGAGCACACCTCTGTTGGTTACCTCATCTCTTCGCTGTCGTTACTTCTCTTTCATTCCTCCTTACTTGGACACAGCTTTTGCTTTCCTTCATTCCCTTCGAAGACTCCACCTCTCTCTCACTAAAATTTTTCAGTTGCCTTGAAGACCGGCTACTGCCTTTTTCCCCCTTCTCTCTCAATCTTCACCAATCCAGCACTCGTCCGACACCGACTCAGCTGCACAACCCCACCATTGCCTGTCCCCTCCAAATTCGTTTCTTCTCCATTTCACTGCCCAAAACCTTCAACCAACAGCCACTTCCATCTTCACGTGTCACTTCACCGAGTCAACTTCCCTTCTTTGAAGCCCCACAAGCCTAGCCGTAGTTCAGCAAAGTCTCACCTGAAGCAACTCCACGGCCTCTTCTCAGCCCATCATTTGAGCTCAGCAGCCCACAAGCCTAGCCATAGTTCATCCTAGAACCAAGCCCAGCAGTTTGTTGTAGGCTTGCAAGGATTTTTAGCCCTCCCGAGCCTCTGTTGACGCCGCTGTAAACCCGAGTTTCGACCGTTGTCGTGCTGCCATCATGATGAATCGGCTTTCGCGCCAAATTGGTGAGTTTATGCACTAAACTCTACTTATGATGTTAATAACATTTAAGGGATGTTTAGTTTAAGTTAATTAGGGATTAGGTGGTTAGTTAGGTTAGATTAGTGATTTAATTAGTTAATTATGCATGTTAGGTGGTTAGAGTAGCATAATTAGAGACTAGATAAGTTGTATTATTTATCTAGATTGATTCGGGAATTTTCCATGCCCGTTTTGGTATTTAATTAGGCATTTTAGGCCTAAGTTAGTATTTTTGGTATTTAAATTGAACTATTTAATTAATTTTGGTATTTATTTAATTATTAAATATTTTTTGAAAATTAGACCGGGATAGTCAGTGATCGGAATTTCATACTGATTGCAATGGTATGCTTAATTTCTGCAATTAACTGTTAAATTGTGCACATTGAATTAAGGACGCATTCTCAAGCAGGAATGGAGAATGAAGATACCCATGTTCGACTAACGAATATTGCAAATCAATTGGCTCAAATCACCATCATGCTAGCAAACTTATCCAAGAAAATGAAAACTCTAATTATCTTGCCAGTTGCTGATGTTGTTCCACCATCATCTATCTCATTTGAGTCATCAATGAATGACTATGCTGAAAATGGGTTAATTAGAGAAACTTCATTGGGCATGCCTGCGATAGTCAACCTTGTGTGTGCTCCAAAAAAGGAGGTTGTCCTTACAAAAGAAAAATGTGACATCCCGATTTTTTCTCAATTTTATTTTCAGTCAATTGAATCGGGCAATTCATCTGTGCATGTAGTTCGTTTCTCAGAGTTGGCCACTCACGAGGGAACAAATCTATTGAGTGAAGTAATTAAGGAATTTTACCGTGTCAGACTTGGGGACTGATCACCATCGGGTCAGATGCAAGAAAATTTCCCAAAAGCTACTCAGTAGATTAGGCGCGCTAAAATCGCACCATATTGAATTCAACCGTAAAAATTGAGATTGAATTTAGAAGTTGGAAACTCGGTCATGTCACACATCTTATTAGGATCATGGGATAATTTTGTGGATTTTAATTGGATTCAAATAGAAGAGAATTGAAAGAAAAATTGAAGAAATTTGGTGTACAAAAATTTGGACCCCGGTGGAAATGATATTGCACCCATTGAAGGATGTTGTGGGAGAGGAGATAGTGGAAGATGATGTCATGGGATGATGTCATGGTGGGTAGACAAAATGAGGGAGATCTTGACAAGTAGAGGGCCAAGATTTGCCCCCACACCCATCAACATCATCTTCTTCATTTTCAACTTGGAAGAGAGAGAGAGGGAGAGGGAGGAAAAAGCTGAGAAAGAAACCAGCGAACCAGCCCTCCGTCCGCCTCCTTCGTCGCTCGTCGTCCGCCCATTCGCCGTTCGTCGCCGTCATGCAGCGCCGTCGTCGCCATCTCGCGCGACCGTGCGTCGCGCTGTGGCCATGTGCCCGTGCTCCGTTGACGCCGCCTCTCCATCCCGTCAGCCCAGCCAGCCCAACCACCGTTCGACCTCACCGGAGCCTCCTTCATCGTCGCCGTTGAGCCAGCCGAGCCGCCGCCTCTTCCTCCGCCCGTTTCGCACGCACGCACCTCCCCGTCGTGCCTCCTTCCGGCCCGGTTCAGCCACTCCATTTGTGGGTATCTCAACCCCTTCTAGGCCCGTTTTGGCCGTCTTCCCGGCCCCGAAAGCTAGGCCCGCCTTTGGAAAAGTTGATCCCGGCGTCGCCCTCGTCGTCTTGGTCCAAGCGGTGAGTTAATCAAGTGACTTGACCTCACTAAACCTTGATTAGAGTGTTAATGATAACCTAAGTGTGTTTAGTTTAAATTAAGTAAGTTTGGGTGGGTAGATTACTATATTTGATTATAATTGTGATTAAGAGATTGGTTTATGTTAAAGTGTGTTTAATTAAGGTTAAAAGGAGTTCTTTAATGTTAAGCCTTGATGGGACATAATAGGATTTTAGTTTTGAATTATTTAATTGCTTCGAAAATTCAGGAAAATATTATATTATATTATAATCCGAAAATTAAAAAAAAAAATTTAAAAATGGAAAAAAATTATTTTTAACCCTGGTTGCTCAAAATTTCGTGCCGATCGCTGCTGTGCATGTAGAATTTGAAATTGATGATTGGTTGTGGCGAATTGAGTGTGATTGCGATTGATGAGGATTCTTTAAAAAATCCTAAGTGTGGAAATTGATGGGCGATTGGCCGTGATTGACCACCTATTAGAGGTCGTGCCTAATGAGGTTGTGATTTACCACCTATTAGAGGTCGTGCCTAATGAGGCCGTGAATTGCCACCTGATAAAGGTCGCACCCAGTGGGGCCGTGAATTGCCACCTGATAAAGGTCGCTCCCAGTGGGGCCGTGAAATGCCACCTGATAAAGGTCGCGCCCAATCGGGCCATGAATTACCACCTATTAAAGGTCGTGCCTAATGAGGCCGTGAATTACCACCTAATTACAGGTCGTGCCGAGTGGGGCCGTGATTGCCACTAGTTATTAAACCTTCTTATAAGGTCGGGATTGGAAGCAGTAATTGATTTGCTAGAATGACACATAATCGGCCGAGTCGATTGATCGCTGAGACGATCCACGTGATTGAATTGTTCTGATGTGATTATGCCTTTGTTGTTGGGTTATTAGAATTGCACGTGGTTGAACTATATAAACTGTGCTAACCTGCAGATGAAGGCTAAGGCGAGGTAAGTCTTCTTGATGTCGTGGCTAAGCTACTATGGGGCATATTTACTTTCTAATAGGGGTTTAGGAGGGGTGAACTTGCTGAGACAAAGTCTCATCCCGGTTTGGGGAAAATATTACAGGACCGTAGATGGCGGTACCCCCGGAGATGAGTGGCATGCCAACGGAGATTGACCGACGACATTCCGTTAACCGTGATGGATGAGTGCTCCTGACCCTTTTTGATACACATAAACTCTAACCCATTTTTGGTGCATATAGTCCTTGGATCCTGTTGATGTATGTAAACCCTGGATTGATAATGATGTATGAAACTATGTTCGATTTCGAATTGATTTTCCTACTATCATATCCCGTATGTTTTTGTCAGGGGTTTCTTAGCACGTTCGGCATGCGCATAATAATTTTAAAAATTGGGGTCGGCGACACTACTTGGGAATGTCGCATTTTCATGACCATGGCGGGTTGTTCACGTGTCTCGATGTTCGGGGCGTGACAACCCCGTTTAAGTGGTATCGGAGCTAGGTTTGTGCATGGAGTGATAAGGACAATGAGTCATGGGATAGTTAGTAGGAAGAACTTTCCATATCCTAATGCATGTGATTGTTAGTTGTTTGTTAGCTTGGTTGGAAGGTTACTCAAATTCTAATATGGTATTGGAATTCGCCAATAGGCATTTGTATTGAGCCTGTAGCATGAGTGACCGAGAGCCGAAAGCTGCTAGGAAGAGAGCAGCAGGCCCCGCGTTTCGGGGTGGGTCTTCATTGAGGGGTGGTGCTCGTGGTGCCCTGAGAGGAGCACAGGCCGGGACCAGTGCAGGTGGTGCAGCTTTGCCGTTAGGTGGTACAGCAGCCCTAGAGGATCCGAGATTTATTGGGATCATGCAGATGCTCGAGGCGATGGGAGACAGGATGGATCAGCAAGCCGCTGCTATCGCCACCATGTTGAACACCGCCAATGCAGCCAATGCCACTGCTGCCGCCGCACCAGTTGTCGAACCAGAAGAGGAACCTGAGGAAATTCCACCTGAGGATGTGGCTGCTGGGAGGCCTAGACAGAAGTTAGTACAGCATTTTTTTAGGTTGAATCCACCAACGTTCATGGGGACAGGAGACCCCGAAGCTGCAGCTTTATGGATCCTGGAGTTAGAGAATGCCTTTGAGTTACTATTGTGCCCTGAAGCAAAAAAGGTTGTCCTAGCAGCCTATCAGTTGAGAGGGATCGCAGCTACCTGGTGGAAGACTAACAAAAGGATAGTGTTCCCTGAAGGTGTGGTTCCAAAGTGGAATTTTTTTCTTGAAGCCTTCAATGAGAAGTACTTTTCTGATTGTGCCAGAGAGGTGAAGATGGCAGAGTTTCAGTGCCTTTGTCAAGGTACCATGTCAGTTGATCAGTATGAAGTGAAGTTCGCCGAACTGTCGCAGTATGCCCCTAAGTTGGTCCAGTGACTGTCAGACCGAGCTCGAAGGTTTAGAGATGGGTTCCGACTGAAGGTGATGAGCTTGTTGGTACCCCTAGATCTGAAGGAGTACAATGACCTCTACAAGTGGGCACAGCTGATCAAGAAAGACCAGAATGAGAGAGCTGCCGCATTTGGGTCGCGGTTTAATTCAAACAGAGGTGATAATCAGTTTGGGAAAATGCCGATGCCTGAGGGAAGGTACCATGTTCCACCCAATAAGAAGGGTGGAGTGGGGAAGCTATCATCGAGCTTCAAAGAAGCATGTCGTTTGTGTGGGAGGCGACATGGCTCAGCCCCGTGCCCTCCTAGGACGGGTGCTTGCTATGAGTGTGGCCAGCAGGGTCACATTGCTAGGGTTTGTCCTAGGAGACAAATGAGATAGCCTTAGTTGCTGCCGTCGCCACTGCTGGGTCAGAATAGAGGATTCGCACCACAGATCATGATGCCGGGTGGATTGAACTGACCTCCAGCTCAGGGAAGGACTTATACGCTCACCAGAGGACATGCAGAGGATGCGCCTAATGTGGTCACAGGTATGGTCTTGCTAAACGACCAACCTGCTTATGCTTTATTTGATCCTGGAGCTTCGCATTCATTTATAGCTGAAAGATTTGTTAAATTGGTAGAATTAATTCCTGAATTGTTGGAGTCTGTGGTTAGCATATCTACTTTGTTGAAAGATAAAGTGTTAGCTACAGTAGGTTGCCTTGGTTGCAAATTAGTGATTGGTGAGCGAGAGGGGAGGATAGACTTGATAGTCCTAGCCATGTATGATTTTGATGTGATAATTGGCATGGACTAGCTTACCAAGCAACGAGCCAAGATGGACTGTTATCGCAAGGCGATTCAGTTTAACCCATTAGAGGGTGAGAGTTTCGAATCATTGGGAGTCGAGGAGGACCCTCGATTTCCTTAATCTCATCGCTCGAGGCAACTCGCTTGCTAGGCAAGGGTTGCCAAGGTTACCTAGCGACTGTCATGGACATGACAGTTGAGGAGTCAAAGATAGAAGACATTCCAGTGGTGCAAGAGTTCCCAGATGTGTTCCCGAAAGAATTACCGGGTTTGCCGCCGGAAAGAGAGATAGAGTTTGTAATTGAGTTAGCTCCCGGGACCGAGCCTATCTCCAAAGCTCCTTACCAAATGGCCTTGTCAGAGCTTAAAGAACTAAAGGTGCAAATGCAAGAGTTGTTGGATAAAGGATTTATACGTCCGAGTGCATCACCTTGGGGAGCACCGGTGTTGTTTGTGAAGAAGAATGATGGTTCATTACGCTTGTGCATCGACTACCGACAGCTCAACCAGGTGACAATTAAGAACAAGTATCCATTGCCAAGGATTGATGATTTGTTCGATCAGCTTCAAGGAGCGTCGATGTTTTCTAACATTGACTTGAGGACGGGGAATCATCAGCTAAGAATCAAGAAGGAAGATATACCGAAGTCGGCGTTTCGCACTTGATACGGCCATTACGAGTTTACTGTGATGCCATTTGGGTTAACGAACACCCCGGCTGCTTTCATGGATCTAATGAACCGGGTGTTCAGAGAGTATTTAGATCAGTTCATAATTGTCTTCATCGACGACATCCTGGTGTATTCATGAAAGGCACTTAAGAATAGTGCTTTAGACTTTGAGAGATCACGAGTTGTACGCTAAGTTCAGTAAGTGCAAGTTTTGGCTAACTCGTGTGGCTTTCCTAGGTCATGTTATCTCTGGAGAAGGAATCTCAGTGGACCCAGCTAAGATTGAAGCAGTGATCAACTGGCCGAGACCAACTACAGTGATAGAGATCATAAGCTTTCTGGGTTTAGCAAAGTATTACAGACGTTTTGTACAAGGGTTTTCAATGTTAGCATCGCCGATGACGAGACTGCTGAAGAAGGAAGAAAAGTTTGTATGGTCAGATAAGTGCGAGCGTAGTTTCCAAGAGCTCAAGCAAAAGCTAACTACCACACATGTACTTACTATTCCATCTGGTCCAGGAGGATTTGAGATCTACAGCGATGCGTCGTTTAAAGGATTGGGTTGCGTATTGATGCAACATGGTAGGGTTGTTGCGTATGCGTCCCGTCAGTTGAGACCCCATGAGTTGAATTATCTGACGCATGACTTTGAACTTGCAGCGATCATCTTTGCCCTTAAGATTTGGAGGCACTATCTGTGCGGAGAAAGATTCCAAATCTTTACTGACCACCAGAGTCTCAAGTACTTATTCTCTCAAAAGGAGTTGAATATGAGACAGCGTCGATGGATGGAATTCCTAAAGGACTATGACTGTGAGATTTTGTATCATCCCGGAAAGGCGAACAAGGTTGCCAATGCATTGAGCAGGAAGTCTTCAGTTGCACATATGGTACTCAAGGAATGGAGTCTACTTGAGGGAGCACAAGATTCAGGTTTCAAGTTTGAAGTAGGCCACCTTTCGAACCTTATGGCCACCCTCAAAATTGAGCCAGAAGTTCAGGTCAGAATCAGGACGCTTCAGCAGACAGATCTGAATATTCGGAAAATCGTACAAGAGGATTCAGAGAAGAGGAAAGCTAACTTCCAGATTTCTGAAGATGGAACGTTGAGGTTCCAAGGACGGTTGGTTGTACCTGACGATGTGGAGCTTAGGGAGGAGATTTTATCATAAGCGCATCGTAGCAGTTACAGCATCCATCCTAGTAATACCAAGATGTATCAGAATCTGCGTCAACACTACTGATGGTGTGGCATGAAGGCGGATATCGCCAAGCATGTTGCCAAGTGTTTGACGTGTCAGCAGGTGAAAGCTCAGCATTGCAAATCGGGAGGACTTCTGCAACCCCTTGAGATCCCAGAGTGGAAATGGGAGCATATCACGATGGACTTCGTGATGGGACTGCGAGGAGCCAAAGAGGAAATGATTCGATTTGGATAGTAGTTGACAGACTGACAAAATCGGCTCACTTCATTGCAGTTCGAAGGGACTCGAGTTTAGATAGACTTGTAGATTTGTATGTACGTCAGATAGTTTGTATGCATGTAGTGCCGGTCACGATTACTTCGGACAGAGACCCGAGGTTCACTCCCGCTTTTTGGAAGAGCTTGCAATATGCCTTAGGAACGAAGCTGCAGTACAGTACGGCCTACCACCCGCAGACTGATGGCCAGTCTGAGAGGACAATTCAGACTCTTGAGGACATGCTGCGAGCTTATGTCTTGGACTTCAAGGGAAGTTGGGAGGAACAGCTTCCTCTGGTCGAGTTTGCCTACAACAACAGTTATCAACAGAGTATTCAGATGGCTCATTTCAAAGCGTTGTATGGCAAAGCATGCAGGACGCCAGTGTGTTGGGAGGAGGTCGGAGAAAGAAAGATCACCGGTCTAGAGTTAGTTCAGCAGTCATTGGAGGCAGTTGTAGTTATCAGAGACAGACTAAAGACCGCTCACAGTCGACAGAAAAGTTATGCTGATAAGCGTCGGAGGCCATTGGAATTCCAAGTTGGTGAGCATGTCTTCTTGAAGGTGTCACCAGTAAGAGGTACTTCCCACTTTGGCAAAAAGGGGAAACTGAGTCCGAGGTACGTAGTTCCCTTCGAGATTTTGGAAAGAATAAGGACTCTAGCGTATCGTCTTGCACTGCCACCAAAGTTGTCACAGGTGCACAATGTCTTTCACGTGTCGATGTTGAGAAGGTATGAACCTGACCCGACTCACGTTCTAAATTTCGAGGAATTAGATGTGGACGACAGGGTGTCGTACGTTGAAAGCCCATTTCAGATTGTGGATCGCAAGGAGCAAGTTCTGCGCACCAGGACCATCCCAATGGTCAAAGTGGTCTGGCAACACCATGGCACTAAATGAGAAACTTGGGAGACTGAAAAGTCGATGAGAGAATTGTACCCCCACCTTTTTTAGCAAAGTGTGTAATGGTTTAAATTTGGAAGACGACATTTTTATAAGAGGGGAAGAGTTGTGACGTCCCGATTTTTTCTCAATTTTATTTTCAGTCAATTGAGTCGGGCAATTCATCTGTGCATGTAGTTCGTTTCTCAGAGTTGGCCACTCACGAGGGAACTAATCTATTGAGTGAAGTAATTAAGGAATTTTACCGCGTTAGACTTGGGGACTAATCACCCTCGGGTCGGATGCAAGAAAATTTCCCCAAAAGCTACTCAGTGCATTAGGCGCGCTGAAATCGCACCAGATTGAATTCAACTGTAAAAATTGAGATTGAATTTAGAAGTTGGAAGCTCGGTCATGTCACACATCTTATTAGGATCATGGGATAATTTTGTGGATTTTAATTGGATTCAATTAGAAGAGAATTTGAAAGAAAAATTGAAGAAATTTGGTGTACAAAGATTTGGACCCCAGCGGAAATGATATTGCACCCATTGAAAGATGTTGTGGGAGAGGAGACAGTGGAAGATGATGTCATGGGATGGTGTCATGGTGGGTAGCCAAAATGAGGGAGATCTTGACAAGTGGAGGGCCAAGATTTTCCCCCACACCCATCAACATCATCTTCTTCATTTTGAACTTGGAAGAGAGAGAGAGGGAGAGGGAGGAAAAAGCTGAGAAAGCAACCAACGAACTAGTCCTCCGTCCGCCACCTTCATCGCTCGCCATCCGCCTATTCGCCGTTTGTCGACGTCGTGTAGCATTGTCGTCGCCATCTCACGCGACCGCGCGTCGCGCTGTGGCCATGTGCCCGTGCTCCATTGACGCCGCCTCTCCATCCCGTCAGCCCAGCCACCCCAGCCGCCGTTCGACCTCGCCGGAGCCTCTTTCACCGTCGCTGTTGAGCCAGCCGAGCCGCCGCCTCTTCCTCTGCCCGTTTCGCACGCCTGCACCTCCCCGCCGCGCCTCCTTCCAGCCTGGTTCAGCCACTCCATTTATGGGCATCTCAGCCCCTTCTAGGCCTGTTTTGGCCGTCTTCCTGGCCCCGAAAGCTAGGCCTGCCTTTGGAAAAGTCGATCCCAGCGTCGCCCTCGTCGTTTTGGTCCAAGCGACAAGTTAATCAAGTGAGTTTACCTCACTAAACCTTGATTAGAGTGTTAATGATGCCCTAAGTGTGTTTAGTTTAAATTAAGTAAGTTTAGGTGGGTAGATTAATATATTTGATTATAATTGTGATTAAGAGATTGGTTTATGTTAAAGTGTGTTTAATTAAGGTTAAAAGGAGTTATTTAATGTTAAGCCTTGATGGGACATAATAGGATTTTAGTTTTGAATTATTTAATTGCTTTGAAAATTCTGGAAAATATAATATTATATTATAATCCGAAAAAAAAAGAGGAAAAAAATTATTTTTAACCCCGGTTGCTTAGAATTTCGTGCCGATCGTTGCTGTGCATGTAGAATTTGAAATTGATGATTGGTTGTGGCGAATTGAGTGTGATTGCGATTTATGAGGATTCTTTACAAAATCCTAAGTGTGGAAATTGATGGACGATTGGCCGTGATTGACCACCTATTAGAGGTCGTGTCTAATGAGGCTGTGAATTACCACCTAATGAGGTCGTGAATTGCCACCTGATAAAGGTCGCGCCCAGTGGGGCCATGAATTGCCACCTGATAAAGGTCGCGCCCAATCGGACCGTGAATTACCACCTATTAGAGGTCGTGCCTAATGAGGCCGTGAATTACCACCTAATTACAGGTCGTGCCGAGTGGGGCATTGATTGCCACTAGTTATTAAACCTTCCTATAGGGTCGGGATTGGAAGCAGTAATTGATTTGCTAGAATGACACGTAATCGGCCGAGTCGATTGATCGC
>CM024530.1:12239603-12260799 GCA_014182385.1 Eucalyptus viminalis | reverse complement strand
TGTGTTATGGTTTTCAAAATTGAGGCCCTACTTTTCTATCCCATCTTTATGTTGTCTAGAGATTTATTTATACACTTCTGCATGCGCATTAAAATGAATGGGTCGGCGACGCGTCTTGTGACGTTGCAATTTAATTGACAACTGAGGGATGGACATGCGCTCAAGGATCGAGGTGTGACAATCATATTTTTAGCATTTTCTTCACTAGTTCTACCATCATTTTCTGAACATTGATGATTTTTGCCAACTCCTCGATCCAAATTTTGTCTTTATCTTTGATTTAAACAACCCCAAGGACAACAAAAAATTCTATTGTTCTATCCTGACTGCATCCGACATAACACTGAGGTTGTCGCTTTAAAGGAAAGTTGAAACTAGGTGTGGAAGTTAACTCCCCTCGATACTGTGCTCGGTGGCTCAGCTTGACTCAAGCCATTCCGATTGTGGCTCCTTACTACATGGATTTTCCTTTCGATAAAAAGCATCATTTTAGGGTAACCAACTTATTTGATCCCTTTGTCTACAACCATACGGTCACTAACAAGATACTTTGCCATTTTACAATCAAGCAATATGCCCCAGCTTCTAATGTCCTTAAGAGATTTACCACCTGGTGGAGGACTTATCAAGACTCTCTCTTTACCAAAGACTTTGACACCATCTTTAGTAAGGTTGTCTCCAAGAATCATCCTACTAACTTCGCTAAACCTTCATCCAGTCTACCTTCTTCTCCAACTCACCAAATGCCGAAAAGGGCACTAGACTGAAGTACATCCTTCTCTTTATTTCATGATTTTCCTTAGTCAAAGCTTGATTTAATGTTTTTAGTGCTTCATGTTGATAAGCTTTAGCACGAATGTCTATTCCTCAGACCAAGATGTATTTATCCAGATCTATCCCAACAACGCACCCTGCTCCGCTAGCACGTTTGACTTATAGTTCTTTTGCTCCTAATATCGTCTATGTGGCACCATTACAAGTTCAAGGATGTTCCCTTGCTGATAGTTCTACATCTTTGATTCCTCTTCCTATTGAAGTTTCATCATCGGCTTCGATTGACATTGCTAGCTCTCCAAGGCTTGCAACTCTTCCTACTTCAGAGCATGCTTCTTCATCTTCTAACAAAGCAAGTGGATTCCTTTTGGGCATTAGGAGAAACCTCGTCAGAACCGATCCTTCCTCAAGAGCGTACTTCTCCTTCTACTAGTGAGGATGATTTTGATGAACCTCAAGGAGAATCAGTCTTATCGCTAGCCCCAAAAGATTTGGAAGTAAACTCCCCTCCTGCTTTAAGTTTCTCTCCGAAGAGAGGAGGTAACCTTTCTTTAGATTTCATCTCATCTGTTCATGCATCGAATTTCTCCCAAGAACTACAAGTTGCATTTCGTTCCTGTGTCGATGAAGAAAGAAAATCCACTTTACGTTCTTGGATTCTTGACCACGAATGTCTGACGTCTTTCAATAATATTGGTTCTGACGTTCTTCAGATGTAGAATGTCTGATCTATTTGTAGGCTCTGACGTTCTTTAGATCCAGTCCCACAAGTGTCGGGCCTCTAGTTCAGACACACCACCAATTCTCACATTGAACAGAAAATAGAAATTGAGAGATCTCATAACTACAATTGTGCTAGCAATTGCTCTCGTGAGTGATTTTGTTGATCAGTATCAGCACTCTCAATTATCGATTGTCGATTGTCCATCATCCAGTGATCTACTCTCTATATTACCTTTTATAGACAATGTAGATCACATTTAAATTGGCGTATTAACTCTTAAACATTTAAGAATTAATTCGTTCGTAACTCCTGACAGACGTAAGTTCTAATATCGTTATAGACACTAAGGGCGTTAACTCTATAACTGTTACAATAACTGTTATAGAGCATTATTCCAAATATTTATTTGTAACTATTACAAGTCTTTATTCTAGGTATTAACTTTGTAACTATTACAAATACTTAATTTGGCCATAACCTCTTAAATTGTTTTAGAGCATTAATTGGTCTTTAATCTAAAACTGTTTAAGATCATTAAACTGCCCATTTATTATGAAACTATTTCAGACCATTAAACTACCCATTTATTCCGAAACCGTTTCAGATCATTAATGTAACCATTAAGTTCTTAAACCGTTTCAGAACTTAATGTGATCATTACATCTAAAAAATGTTTTAGATCTTTAATTTAGCCATTAAGTCTGAAACTGTTTCAGATCATTAATTTGGCTATTGATTATGAACTCACTTCAGATCATTAATGATGCGATTAATTCTGAACTCACTTCAGATCATTAATTCGGTCACTGAATCTAAACATGCTTCAAATCTTTGATTCGGTAGTAAAGTCTGGAACCCGCTTCAGACTTTGTAAACTCTGATGCCCTTTCATCAGAACTTTTATTTCTAGCTTGACTCAATCTAATTGGCTCAATTGCAAACACATTTGCAATATTCTCTCTCTCATTCAAACATCATTCTAATTGGTTATGGTGTGTGCCATCCTTAGGTTCATCACTGAGTTGGCACTAGGACTTATACTAACACATTAGCACAACAAAGAGAATAGATTGTCCAGGTTAATCTCCTAATCCTACAAACCATGAGTGCCATCTAGCAATATATCATGGCTACCCATATAGTGTGAAATGTTTTTAGAACATAATGAACCAGTCAGCTTTGGTGACCATGTAATTCGATCCTTTTGTCTCACCATGTCCCGATCGAACAAAGGCCATGGAACTATTGGTCAAGCCACCAATTCAATCATATGTCCAAATTTAATTGACATGTATTTCTTTGAGATATGAACCATTCATTCTCGATTACATCCCCAACCGAGAATTTCAATACAATATCACGATTAGTTCGCATAGGACATCAATCTTGTATAACAAGAAGATAGATTCCATATTGCGCACACATGTGACTTCGTATGTGAACAAACTATAACCTGACCTAAGCATGAACGATCAAACATTGACCCTACTAAAAAGCTTCCATGTCGCCAATCGTTCTATGTCGCGTTCAGTGAACTTGTCCAAGACAAGCACCTGTGTTCTAGCTCAGATATCAAAATACCCAATGACTTGTGACTCATCATCCCCTCAAGTATCCAATATTGAAGTGAAGCTTGAGAGTACACCAGTCTCAACAAGATCATCAATATCCTATTAATGATCCATCGACTGAGAATTGTTTAAAGATTTAGCATAACTGTAAACCTGTCACACATATTCTCAACACCTTAAGAATAGGTTTAGTCGTAGCTTATCTTGTGGACTTCATTCATATAAATTGGACGATGAATGAATAAAACATATGTGCCATTAAATAATCCCTAACATGTAACTATTACATGGTTGCTTTAGGGCATACAACTAACAATCAATGCACTAATTGAACTCAATTTCGATCAAGTTGCAATTTCACCCATCGAGTTATAAATTTCATAATTTAAGCCCTTTAGGCCCATTTCAAAGCACACATGGCTTTGACCTAGGGTATTTTGCAATAATCATTCAGTTGAATCAATAAAGACCCTCGATTGCATTCATGAGGTTTAATTGGCTTAATTGAATCATGATTGAGCAATTTCTTCTCAAATAGGGTAAATTTTCTTTTCAATTTGGTCATTTAGGGATCAAATTGAATACATTTTGAACCCACAGGGGTCCCAAGTGAGCAAAACAACTAGAGTTGAACCAAATCGATCAAGAACTAGCCAAACTGGCCCAAACTGGGCCCAACCGATCTGACCAGTTTGACCGATCGTTGGTGGTACTAGGCAAATTAGCCGCTTGCTGACCGGTTCTTGACCTTCGACAACCGGTTTTGTGATCCACTTTGTGACAATTTCACTTCTACACATTTAATTTCCTGAAACTTTGCAAATTAGCCTTCGAATTTCTTCAAATTGCAATTAGACCCATAATCGGACATTTTGATGGAATTCTCGATTTTGCCTTAGGTTTTCACAAATCAAACCTGTGGCGACCTCAGGCCACGACGATCCTTGACTCTCAGGGTCTGCCTACTTACATATCCTGGTCCCTGCGCTATATTATTGTAGAAGCGGATCCATCAACTCCTTTTCAACTCTTGAAACGATGTACACGATATATATATATATAGATTGACCATGCATTTTTATTTACATATATTTTGTTTAGATGACGTTCGTTGGTACACTTAGGCCAAAATTTCTTATATTTGGCTATACCAAAATTTGGACCGACTCTTCCGCTAACTATTCACAACGTCGTCCATCTTCAAGTGCTGGTATCCAAAATATCTACTGTCCTCTCGTCCTCCACTACTCTACCTTGCTTGAGCCACCATCGTCATCCTCCGGCAGTGGTGTGAGTGGCCCCATGGTGCGTCCGTTCCTTCGAACTACAGGACCATGAACTCCATGTGCTATAGACCCGAGGTAAGTTCGGTGTCTATAGAGAGAATCACCCGAATTCCGATGAAGATGAGTCCTGGTAGGTCGGCGTCAAGGTGCTTCGTCTATTGCCATCGCAAGTCGATGGGGATACCATAAAATGTACCAGAGGACGTGGGCAGCAACGGCATCTTTATAACTCTGTAATATGTTAGCCCCACGAGGGGTGAGTATGATTACTCAGCAGTCAAAGTTCTATTAAACTATATTACGTATTCTATCGCTACCCGATTTCACACAATCCAAAAAAGAACATGTAAATGGAGCCTAGGATATGCATCAAATCAAAAGATTATCATAACAAAACGACATACCCAAAACCAGTGAAAATTTAGAAGTCAATAAATCTCAATTTACTACCACCATCTTCCGGAAGGACCAGTGTTTGCATCCCTTCCAGGCTTTCGCATCCTACCTAGCATCACGAGGACCTCCGATTCCATATTTCAGTCACCGAGTGTATGGAGCATGTTACGTTACACCCTTAGGCATCCCACTCCCCACCTGGCATCACAGGAACCTCTAGGGCTCACCATGTCAATGATGTCCTCGGGCATCTGATACATGTTACGTTACACTCCCAAGCATCCTGACCCTCCTAAGGAACCTCCGGGCTCACCAGTCCCCAAGTATCTAAAGTCATCACCATCACGATCCTCCAGGCAACCCGACTCCCGGGGCATCGTCGTCTCAGAAGTTCGACGGTATCAATAACGTTTCAACCATGGTGTAGTATTCTAATCAATTCAATGTCAGGACATTTTGTACCACCAGTGTAGAAAACTTCTTTGGTTTTCAAAATCCCGGTTCATGGTATCAGGCAGCATGAAATGGAAACTTTAGAGATATACTAAATCAACAGCAACAACATTCACATAAAGTCCCAAGTTCAAATACCAGAATAATTCTATAAATTTTCATTGTTCCACCCCTATCATAGTTCATTTTTCGGGCGTGGACTTAAACATATTTGTGCCTCCAAACTTGTAAATTTTCATGAAAATAAAACGTTTATCTTGAAATATTGAAAACAGCACGTCGGCGGGTTGATAGATTCGGTCTCAACCGTCAATTTTTGAAATAAAGGTTTTGAAGTACCAAGATCAAAATATCTATGTTTCCAAACTTAAATCTAACCATTCAAATACCAAAAATCCTCCCTCAAACAGTCCGCGATTAAACCAATGACCTCCAAGTTCATAAATCGACACAAGCGCCCTAAAGTATTATTAGTGCAAGGAACGCATTTCATCAAGTAATCGATGGAGTCAACGTGATATAGGTTAGTAGATATCGACTTGCCTCAGGTCCGGCGACGTCGGTGGCAAGCGAACTGCAAGCTACAGCTATGAGCACGGCTGAGGCGAGCTGGATGGGGCAACGGCGAACGGAGACATGTATGGTGGCGAGCTACGGGACGGTGAGGAGATCGGTGGCGCGGTGGTGCGGCGGTATGTTGCAGGTGGTCGTCGGTGATTAGCGGCGAGGGAGTAAAACAGTGAGAACTTTTCTGTCAAAGTCGCGAGGGAGTGTCGAGGAAATGGGCTGATCGAAGCTTCAACATTGGAAAAAGAGAGCTGTCTCTCTCTCTCGCTTGCCCTTGATTGATTTCGGTAGTCAATTGTCCAAGTCGCGTGGCGGCAGGGAACGGAGACACTCCATGCCGCCGTGTCTTCGTGTGGGGAGCCCCTCTCTTCACCCATGACACTTGCAAGAGTCCATGCATGTACGTGGTTGCGACGCACTCCAAGGACTCCCTCTGCTGGCCACCGAAAGAAGAAGAAACGTGGCTCTTCAAAGTCAGCCCTTGCATGCGTGAATCCGGGCCGGAAGGGTCAATCTTTTCTCTTGGTAGACCGGCTGAATGGCGAGAGAGAAGTAGCTGCATGGTTCCGTAAGTGCATGGGGGAAATGGCAGCTTATTAAGGCTACTAGGTGGTCAATTATCCTCCTTTGTTGATTCCCAATGGACGTGTGCATGGCCGTGCATGGACAAAATTTTCGGTCACATGGAGAAGAGCATCTTAATGTGGCCTCAATTTCGAAAGTTGGCATCCTCGCGTACCTAAAATGCTTGCTTTAGTAAGGTACAAAAGCAGAAGAAGTCGGCCTCATGAGTGACATTAGGTGAAGATTTCTAGGTGAGATGCTGTCGCGAGAATGTGACGATACATGATGTCTCAACACGGTGAGGAGGGTGATGAAACGGGGTCATACGAGGTACCAACGTCGTAGTCCGACAACAAATTTGTCGACTCGTCACGGATTGTTACGTATTTGAGGTCCGGCAAAATCCGGATACCACAATTGTCCCCTCCTTAGAGAATTTTGTCCTCGAAGTTGTGTGTTTCTTACGTCTCATTGAAAAGGTGAGGATATCTTTGCTCCATTTCCTTTTGGCTTTCCCACGTAGCCTCTTCTAGGTTGTGATGTTGCCATAAGACCTTCACAAGTGGAATTTTCTTCGTTTGGAGAACTTGTTCTTTCTGGTCCAGTACCTGGATCGGCTCTTCCATGTACCTTACTTGCTCATCCACTTTGATGGCTTCATGATCGAGTATGTGACTAGGGTCAGGCTGATACTTCCTTAGCATCGATTGTGGCATCCCAGAAATTCAAAGCCAAGCCATAAGGTGTGTTAAAGTCCCTAATTAGGTGACAAATTTTCCATGGCTTATGTTTTAGCCATTAGTCTTTTAAATTAGATGATTTGTGCTTGTGATTGTGGAAATTTAAATTTAATAGATTAATAATCTATGCTTGGCCATATGATTTAAATTTCAATGAACAAAAATATCCCAAGACTTTGGCCGAGATGAAAATTGGAATTCAAAAATATTTATAGAAGAATTTCAAAAAAAAAAAGGGAAAAAGGGGGGTTATTTTCGAATGGGCCTTAGACCCATTTGGCCTAAGCTTAATGGGCCAAGTCGCCAGCCCAATAGTGGCCCAAGAGGGAGTGGTCGCCGGCCATAAAAGCCCAAGCCCAAGCCCAAAATCAATTCAAAATTTAATGTGACAAGTGGCATGAAGGAATGGCATGCATTGGTGGGTTTGTAGGCAATCTCATGATTGCTAATCATGGGCTCTAGGGGGGTATAAGAGGGATGAGGAGAGAGAGATGGCCGGTTACTTGCTCCATTCTTCGTCCAAAGAGAGGGTGTGCGAGAGAGAGAGCTCGAGAGAAAGGGAGAAACCGAGAGGAGAGGAGGCGGAGCCGGAGGGGTGTGCCGTTCGTTCGCCGTCCGATCGCCGTGTCCCGTCGCCGTTCGTCGTTGCTTGTTCACCTTTAAGGCAAGTGGAGTCCGTAACTTCTCTTGCATGTTTGTTTTGGTGGTTGCATGTTAGATTTTAGGTATGATTTGTGCGAAAAACCGAGGTAAGAGTTGGTTATTTGCAAACCGTGTGACTGTTCTTGTTCGGTTTGTTGGAGTCAGTAGCTTGTTCAAGTTTTCATATGTGTTTGGAGTTCGATTTTGGCTTCGTTGTCTTCATGGAAGTTGTAGATAACATCTTTTAGTATAACATACTGAAATTTCGTGGACAATGATGGATATTTAAAGGGTCAAAGCTTCATCTTACGGAGACCCCAGATCTGTGATGTTTTCACTGACTTCTTGTTGGATTCTTGGTTGCATGTTGGTTTGTGATGAAAATCTGACTTTGATGTCTTCATGAAAGTTTTAGGTAACACATTAAACTACAACATACTAAAATTTGAAGATAAATAAACCAGTATATCCTAGTAAATCGGCTAGATATTGGAGACGATGATTCTGGTGATGTGTTCCGAGACACCCGAGACTTGATGGACTTAAATGGTGACCATAATTTGGTTATTTGACCTAGATATCTTCATGAAACTTGTAAAGGACACATTGATACATAACATATCCAAATTTCAGAGGAAAATAAAGATAATAGATGAGTGAAATCTAAATATTTCGGAGATGTGTATTCTGGACGATGCGGTAAGGGTTCCAGAAGCTTCGTGAGGTTGAATAAAATAATATATAAGGAATTTGACTTGGAGTTCTTCATTAAAGATGCACGAAAATACCTTGGCTATCACCTTGTAAAATTTCGTAATTTTTGGAGGCCGAATGGATATTTTAATTGAATTTATTCGGAAACTGTGCATTTGGTTTAAATCCGAGAATCATAGGATGTTTCGGGAAAATTATGAATTTTATAAAAATTCAATTTGGCCATGAATTTTGCAAGTAATTATCATCCTATGGGTTTGTTTAATAATTTCTTGGATTTTTGTAATTTTGGGAATTTATTGATATTAAATAATAAAATAAATAAATAATAATAAAATAAAATGGATTTTTATTTGGCCATGGATTCAATTCTATTTGTGTGGCATATGTGTGATGAGGTCTTTGCACATGTATTGGATTGAGATGTATATGTGATAAAGTCTTGGTATGCGTATGACATGGTCCTTGTACATGTATTGAATTGAGATGTGTATGGGATAAAGTTTTGGCATGTGTATGACATATGAATTGAGATGCAAGTGTGAATTCCATGTCAAGTGTGATTTGTTTGATACCATGCCAATTGCCATGTTAAATTGAGATAAAGAAATGGTATATGTGGATAATGATAAGTGAGGAAGTGGTTGTGGTGGATGATGATGCTCGGTGGCCTAGTGGCGTAATTCCGGAGATTCCCCAGGAGTGTCGGGATGCCCGGTGGTATACGGTACGTAATTCCAGGGGAGGCCTGGTGGTATGTCGGTACATAATTCCGGAAGCCCTGTCGGAGGTCTTTGCCCGAAGGGAATGCCTCTCGATGCCAGGATTTGGGTGCGAGATGCCTGGCTAGAAGGGTAAAGGCCAGATGTCCGGTTGTATCTTGGATACATGCCCGTAGGTTCCTCGTGATGCTAGTTGGGATGCGAGATGCTCGGAATGTGGGGGGGCCGGATGCCCGGTTGTATCTTGGATACATGCCCGGAGGTTTTTCTCGCATGGGATGAGAGTGTAAAATATGAGATGAAATTGATGAATCGAGGAAGGGTGATGTGGTGATCAAATTTAAAGATAAAGATGAAAATTAACCCATGGCATGATATGCATGATGATATGCATGATGATGATGATGATATGTGATGTGATATGATGATCACCCATGGCATGATATGCATGATGATATGCATGATGATGATGATGATATGTGATGTGATATGATGATCACCCATGGTATGATATGCATGATGATATGCATGATGATGGTGATGATATGTGATATGATATGATGATCACCCATGGTATGATATGCATGATGATATGCATGATGATGATAATGATATGTGATGTGATATGATGATCACCCATGGCATGATATGCATGATGATATGCATGATGATGATGATGATATGTGATGTGATATGATGATCACTCATGGTATGATATGCATGATGATATGCATAATGATGATGATAATATGTGATGTGATGATGTCATGATAAGGATGATATGTATGATATAATGATGCCATGATGATGATTATGATGATGATATATGATGATAAGGCATGATGATGCATGATAGTATTACGCATGGCTGCAAGGTAAGTTACGCCTGCAATGCATGTATGATTTGTATGATGCATTGAGTGGTTATTGGATTCCTTTACCTGTTGAGTGGTTGTACTCACCCCTTTTGGGGACCAACATTTCAGATTAGTAGATGGTTTGAACGGTTGGATGTGACCGTGAGGAGGAGGATAGCAAGGGAAGGAGCTTTTGGACGCCGACACTAATCGATGGACTTAAAGTGTATGACTGTTTGAGGAAACATCGGTCATCTTTTGGAGTGTAGCCGAATATAAAAGACTACGGCATTTTGATGTACCGATGAATGATGTCCATCTGATTTAAGTAAATAAAAGTGTATGGCTTTTGCTTATAAATATTTAGTAGGTGTGCATCGTTTCTGTATATAGAGAAGGGAGTTAATGGATGTGCTTCTGCTATATGAATTGCGCAAGGGACCGATTAAAAAAAAAATGTGTAAACCCCCATGGTTGTATGGACCCGCTGCAATTGAAATGGTATCAGAGTGACATATTAATAAGGAAAAAGAAAGGTAAGCGAACTGTGGCGACCCTAATCGGATCGGGGGCCGTCGAGGGGTGCCACATCGATACATGAAAAACATTTGTAAATTTGTCATTTTAGGGGGCAAAGCCAATCGATAGGCTACATCCCCTATCCTTTCAAGGATCTCGAAAGGTCCGACAAACCTTGCGCTCAACTTGCCCTTCATTTTGAAATGCAATATACCCTTCATTGGGGATACCTTTTGTGGCACCCCCGAAACGGCCCCCGATCCGTTAGGGTCACCACAGTTTGCTTACCTTTCACTTGTCCCAATAACATGTCGCTCTGATATCATTGAATTATAGTGGGTCCATATATCCTGGGGGTTTATAAATTTGTTTTTTTTTTTTTCAATCAGTCCCATCGCAGTTCATATAACGGAAGCATATTCGACATCTCCCTAACCCATACTCAAACTGAATAATACAATGCAATGCACACCAACTACACCTTTCATATATATATATATATATATATATATATATATATACACACACACGTTAGAGCCAAAACACTTTTATTTACATAGCTTGATCGGACAACAAAAGTCGGTACATCAAAAGGCCAAGGCTTTACTAAGCTCGGCTACAATCAAAAGTACACGACCCCACATCAGTTATGTACACCGATCCATCATCCAGTGTCGGCTCTCGAAAAAGTGTCATCCGCTACCAGTTACATGCACAATCACACCCAGCCCAATGCATCGTCTGGTGGCGGCGGCAGCATCCTTATCATGATCCTGTCGCGACGAACATGCATGGACAGGAATTCCTGGACTACAGGGCCATTAGGTAGACCCACGTCATAGATAATTGAAACTCCAACACGGATGAACACCAGTCCACGAACACCAACACAGGAATACTTCGAACACTCAACCTCAACGTCGGACGGTAAGCCATAGAAAGTACCACGTGTGACCGGTAATAGAGGCATCTCTTAATCTAAAATGTTAGTCCCCAAAGGGGTGAGTACGACCACTGAGCAGTAAAAGATTCCTCAAGCTATATAAAGCATTACTATTAATATCCAAATTCAAGTATGGTATACAAAACAAGAAATTTGAGAATAAGTATGTATTAAAATCATGAAAACCTTCAATGTAATAACAATGTAGTCCTAATGTGTAGTGCAACATATCCAAGATAGACAAATCTCAATCATAGGGTCAAACTGAAACATCAAGTTCCATTCCATGCCATACACTCAGTCTTATATCTAGACACACACACACTTATAATGGAATCATTCATTTTATTTTTCAAAAGGTTTCATCCTTGGAGGACCAATGTTTGCGTCCCTCTGGCATTCACACCCCTCCAGGCATCACGAAAGCCTCCGGCATTCAGCCATTTAAGGCCACCAGGCATCTGGAGCGAATCACGCCTCCAGGCATCTCATACCCCACCTGGCATCACGAAGAACCTCGAGGGCCTCCCATGAAAATGGTTACCCTGGCCATCCGGAATTACGTACTGACTAGCATACCACCGGGCATCCCGAAACTCCCGGGGAATAACCTCTGGCATTCAGTCATTTAAGGCCACCAGGCATCCACAAGGCATCGACTCACTCGATCCTTTGGGCATCCCGACTCCTGGGGTATCGTTGACCCGAGGGTTCAACGGTAACAATTTAGCATTTTAATTTACAAAACATTTTCAAATGCTAAAACAAGACGTCTCATGGACCCTCTAACACATCTCAATATTGCACAAATATCCACAGCCAATACCATCATATCACATAGCCATTCGAAACACCTTCACCTTTGGACACTTTTGTGAAAAATTCGAGAACAGAATAACTCGATTTTTTTACAATGCACAGTTCTGGTAGAAATTTTGAAATAAAAATTAAATGGACTCAGAAAATTATGAATTTTTGACACATTATCAATGAGACCTAAAGTAAAAAATTTCGTGAAGGACACCAAGTCAAATTCCATAAATATCGAGAGTAAAAACTTCGGTATTTCTTGCTACAGTTTCTGTAAAATTTCCAGATTTAGTATTTCTGTATGAAAATCATTTCGTCGACCAATATTGTCCATTTACGCTAAATTTTTTATATGTTACTCTTACATATGTGCTCTCCAACTTTTTTTAAGGATTCGAAGTCAAATTCTGGCTAGACAATTCCAGAAAAATCGAGAAATCACCGGAGGTCACACTGTCCTTTACGAAACAGTCTACTGATCTAACTAGAATTTTTCCTACTCCTTGAATTTCGACCTCCAACATCCACAATCAAATGTATACAAGTGTATTACACTATAACATAGTCTTATCACTTCCAAAAATCCTCTATAGTCAGATCTTTCAATTCTTGTTCCATCACAAAATTCAAAATCCACAATGCATGCCCTGTTTTACCTAGTTTTCTTGATCTAGCTTCATCTTTCATGTTCAAATCCAACATGCAGCTCTACTATTTCACCTTTCTCGCATCTACCAACTCCTCACTAGATAAAACAACAAGCCAAACATAGATTGAAGAACTTCTACTTGCCTCAAGTTCAAAGCAACCACAACAAGCAAGTCGGCAACTTGGGGCTCCGAGCATGGCTCGATGGACGGCGGAACTAGGCGGCGTCGACGGTGGCAGCTGGGACACGGCAGAAGACGGCCTTCCTCTTCCCCCTCGTGGCCCGCACTCGCCCCTCTCTCTCTCGCTCGAACTCCCCTCCTCTCTCTCTCGCTCGCTTGCCCACTCGGTCTCACTCTCTCTCTCTCTCTCTCAATCACTCCCTCGCTCACTCCACCCCTCTCTCTCTCTCTCTCTCAATCACTCCCTCGCTCACTCCACCCCTCTCTCTCTCTCTTTTCTTTCTTTCACTCTCATGATTAGCTAGTAATCATTGGATTTGCATGGAGATCACCGGTGAGGCAATGGGGGCAGCGACACTTGCTTAATCCCTCTTGCCACTTGTCAATCTTCATGCAAGGATGATGGGCCTCATTCGGCTAGCCCTTAGCCGACCGATCAAGAGGAAACGTGAGCCGGTTTTTGGGCGGTTTTGGGCCTTAAGAAATCAGCCCACACCTTCTCCTAATATCTCACTTTAATCTCCACTTATAATTACATAATCACAAATATTCACATGGCCATAAAATATTGCAATATTAGTCAAAGGAAATACGATTCATAGGGTACACGGCCAAGTACAGAAAATTTCTTATCAATTTATCTTTTAGTACAATCCTTGATCACACATGGACATAGGATACATTTCCAACAAAACAATTGTCCATTAAATGCTCGGCCTTGTTTAATTGTAATCCATTGGTCTAATGGCTTTAATATAGTCCGATGGCGCTTCCATCACCTATTCATGGGTCGTAGTGCATCTAGAGATTGCTATGAAATTTTAGGATGCCACAATTCTCCCCTCCTTAGAGAATTTCATCCTCGAAATTAGACATTACCTATGTCTCTTTAAACAAGTGAGGGTAACTTTTCCTCATCTCATTTTCACTTTCCCACGTGGCTTCCTCCACATTATGATGTCACCATAATATCTTAACCAATGGAATTTTCTTAGTCCTAAGAATTTGCTCTTTTTGATCCAGTACTTGCATAGGCTCCTCAATGTATCTCACTTCCTCATCCACTTTAATGGCTTCATGATTGAGTATGTGACCAGGATTCGGCTGATACTTTCTCAGCATTGATATGTGGAACACATTATGTAAATTTCCCAATTTAGGAGGCAGCGCCAAACGATAAGCTACGTCTCCTATTCTTTCAAGTACCTCGAACAGTCCAACAAATCTGGGGCTCAACTTACCCTTCATTCCAAATCGAGATATTCCTTTCATAGGGTATACTTTAAGGAACACATGATCCCCCACATTAAACTCTAAAGGTCTTCTACGCTTATCTGCATAGTCTTTTTGCCTACTCTGGGCTATTTTAAGTCTTTTCCTGATAATTTCAACAGCCTCAGTCGTAATTTGTACCAATTCAGGTCCTGTCAATTTCCTTTCACCTACTTCATTCCAACAAATAGGGGTCCTGCACCTTCTTCCATATAATGCTTCATACGGAGCCATGCCTATACTTTTCTGAAAACTATTGTTATAGGCGAACTCTATCAAGTGCAACTTTTCATCCCAACTTCCCTTAAAATCAATAATACAAGTCCTCAGCATATCTTCCAAAGTCTGGATCACTCTTTCTGTTTGTCCATCTATTTGAAGATGAAATGCGGTACTAAATTGAAGCTTTGTCCCTAAGGCATTTTGAAGACTTCGCCAAAAATTTAAAGTAAACCTAGAGTCTCAATCAGATGTGATTGTTACAGGAATACCATGTAAGCGTATCACTTGGCTTACATATATCTCAGCAAGTTTATTCATCGAGTAGTCTACGCGAACTGCTAGGAAATGAACAGACTTAGTCAAACAATCCACAATTATCCAAATAGAGTTGTGGCCACTTGATGTTCTTGGTAATCCTTGCACAAAATCCATCGTCACATGTTCCCATTTCTATTCTGGAATATCGAATGGTCTCAAAAGTCCTGTGGGTTTTCGATGTTTTGCTTTCACTTGCTGGCATGTTAAACATTGAGAAACATGCTTAGCTATATCCGTCTTCATGCCATTCCACCAAAACTGCTGGCGCAGGTTTCTATAGATTTTTGTACTCATAGGATGAATACTATAATTACTCCTATGTGCTTCCGACAGGATTTCCCTTTTTATTTCCTTATTATCAGGAACACAGGGTCATCCCTGGCATTTTACTACTCCATCCTCAGAGATTTGAAACTCTGCTCTTTTTCCTAAAGACACGGCATCTTGTATTTCCACAATCTCTGAGTCAGACTCTTGCAGAATCTTAACTTTCTGAATAATTTCGGGTTCAATCCTCAATGTAGTAAGCATACCATTAAGGTGGTCTATTTCCAACTTGAAGTCTGAATCCACAATTGATTTTAACAGATTCCACTCTGTTATTCTTAGACTAGCCATGACCATAGCCGACTTTCGACTAAGGGCATCTACCACCTTATTTGCTTTTCTGGATGGTACCGTATTTCATAATCATAATCCTTTAACAATTCCATCCACCTTCTTTGTCTCATGTTCAACTCTTTTTGCGAAAACAAATACTTCAAACTCTTATGATCTGTATAGATTTCAAACTTCTCTCCATACAGATAATGTCTCCATATTTTCAAGGCAAATACTATAGCTACCAATTCTAAATCATGGGTTGGGTAATTCAACTCATGAGGTTTCAACTGCCTCAATGCATAGGCTATGACCTTGCCATGCTGCATCAAAACACGTCCCAGTCCTTTATGAGAAGCATCATTATACACCATGAATCCATTAGATCCAGATGGTATAGTTAGGATTGGACCTGTAGCTAACTTCCTTTTAAGTTCCTAAAAACTTCTTTCACATTCTCCACTCCATTCAAACCTTACATTCTTTCGAGTCAATTTCGTTAAAGGGCTTGCCAGGTGTGAAAATCCTTCGATAAATCTCCTACAATAGCCAGCCAGTCCCAAGAAACTTCGTATTTCGGTTGGTGTCTTCGGTCTCGGCCAATTCACTACCATCTCGACCTTTGCAGGGTCTACCGCAATTCAATTTCCTGACACCACGTGCCCTAAAAATATTATCTGGTCTAGCCAGAATTCACACTTACTGATTTGGCGTATAACTTATGGTCTCTTAGTGTTTGCAATGCTATTCTCAGGTGTCGTTCATGTTCTTCAGGTCCTTTAGAATATATTAGGATATCATCAATGAAGACAATTACAAACTGATCTAGATAAGGCCTTAATATCCTATTCATTAAATCCATGAATGCGGCTGGTGCATTCATTAATCCAAAAGGCATAACTAGGAACTCATAATGTCCATAACTAGTCCCAAATGCAGTCTTAGAAATGTCTTATTTCTTAATCCTTAATTGATGGTATCCTGACCTCAAATCAATTTAGAAAAGACCAAACTTCCTTGCAGTTGGTCAAATAAGTCATCAATTCTAGGCAAGGGATACTTATTCTTTACAGTCACTTGGTTCAGCTGTTTATAGTCAATACATAAACGCATCGACCCATCCTTCTTTTTCACAAATAGAACTGGTGCGCCCCAAGGTGAAGCACTTGGCCTAATAAATCCCTTATCGAGCAATTCTTATAGTTGCACCTTCAATTCCTTCAGCTCCACCAAGGTCATTCTATATGAGGCTTTCGATAGTGGTCCTGTTCCAGGCATTAGTTCAATTTCAAACTCAATCTCTCATTCCGGTGGTAATCCAGGCAACTCCTCAGGAAACACATCCTGAAATTCCCTGACTATTCGAATCTCATCAATTTTAGCCTCTTTCTTAGTAAGATCTCTTACTACTGCTAGGTATCCTTGACATCCTTCGTCAAGTAGTTCATGAGCTTCTACCATTGAGATGATGGCTATAGAGGGGTTTGTCTGACCTCCAAAAGATTCAAAACTAGACTGGTCAGGTAACATGAACCGAATCACTTTCCTATAGCAATCCACCTTAGCCCGATACTTGTGGAGCTAGTCCATTCCTATGACAACATCAAAGTCATACATAGCCATCACAACTAGATCTATTTCCATATCCCATCCTTCTATAGTTATCTTACATTTTGCACATATCATCGTGGATAATACCATACTCTTTAAAGGCATGGAAACACAAAGAGGCGTCTCAAGAGAGGTAGTTTCTATTTTACTCAATTGCCTATATCTCTCAGATATAAATAAATGCATAGTGCCCATATCAAACAATGCATGTGCCTTTTTGCCATTTATAGAAATCGTACTTGAGATAACTGTGGCATCCTAAAATTTCATAGCGATCCCTAGACACACTATGACCCATGAATAGGTGATGAAAGCACCATCGGATTATATTATAGCCATTAGACCAATGAATTACAAGAAATCAAGGCTGAGCATTTAATGGACAATTATTTTGTTGGAAATATATCCTATGTCCATGAGTGATCAAGGATTTTACTAAGGGACAAATTGATAAGAAAATTTTTATTCTTGGCCGTGCACTTTATAAGTTGGATTTTTATTGATTTATGTTACAAAGTTTTATGGCCATATTAATTTGTAATTAGGTATTTATATAAGTGGGGATTAAATGGAAAAATAGGAGAAGGTGTGGGCTGATTTTCTTAAGGCCGAACCAGCCGAAGAACCAGCCCACCGCCCCCACCGTTTCCCCCCATTCAGTCAACCAAGCCCAGCCCAAATGAGGCCTATTAGCCTTGCATGAAGATCGTCAAGTGGCAAGGGAGATATGCATGCTCTATTACATTTGTCCAAGACCAACTCCCACTTGTCATTGCCATGCAAAACCTCATGTTTGACTCATGAATATGAAGAGTGTTACAAGAATTGCTTACATACTTTGTTAAGATGGCTTAAGAAGATAAATGATCATTCCTTTTTATAGTTAGGGCAAAGCACGAGATGCTTTGCTATTGATCTGCTATTGTTAGATAACTCACACCTTTACGGCATCTTCGAGGTGAACAGCTTCCCTACGCAAGCTTTAAGATGTTTACCCTTTGAGTTTATCCCACTCGTTGTTTAACTTTTTAAGGCTTTAATCATGACTATCCGAGCTGAAGCCCAAGTACTTTGAGATGGATGTGTACTAGACGCGTAAGGGATACCGCTTTGTGAGGTCGCCCTCGTAGAATAGAGGTGTTAGGTTGACCCCAACCCCAATACTTAGACAAGTATGAAGAAATCCGCTACATAGAGATGTAAATGGCTAAACTTATGACGTAAGGAAAGATTATCTTTGATGGTGGAAGCATATATATAAAAGTGTGTTATGATGTATGACATATATTATCCCTATTGTTTGTTAATGGTTGAGAGATGTTTATTTTGCTTTCGCTTGTGTATAATCAAAAGGTAAAATGAATGGGTTGGCGACGCATCTTGGGATGTTGCAAGCAAATGACCTAAATGAAAAGCGATTACACAAGTTGTCGCGAGCTTGGAGTGGGTCGGGGCATGACATCCTCGCTTGGTTGGGATTAGAGCATGGTTATTACCTGGAGTGATAAGGTGCGTCAGGAATTTTGGGATAGTTAGTTAGGTAAAACACTCAATGCTTATGGTTGTTGACTATTTTCCTGAATAACTCTTATGGATTCCCAAACTTAGTGTTGGGACTATAGAGCGAACTTTCTTCTAGAACCTTTGTTAGAGATGGTTGTATTAAATAAAAGAAGGAACCCCCATGGACATTACTAGCACCTTGGTATGGTGGTATGGGGAATGAACGGGTCCGAGAGTGATTGAGGTATGATCTACGGAGGCAGTAATGAGGTTGCCTTGTAAATAGAGGAAAAGAGAAAATCCAAGGCTTTTTGGCGACAGTGGTAAACACACATATGCATAACCTAAGGATGCCAAGAAAATGGACAAAAGAGGATTTCGTGGATAGGACAAAAAGTTTCTAAGATGGTTTAAGACTAAACATTAGAATCCAACTGGTGCCATTGAATCTTAAGGATAAGCAGGCACATGCTAGAGCACTACTAGGATGGATGACCTCCTGCGAAAGTGCCTACTTGTATGCCAAAGGATAAAACTGTAAGGCTTGGTATGGGATGGGCTAAAGTGGACATTGTCCCTATAAGTTAGTGCCTATCGGAGTGGGACCCTTCCAATAGATGTATAGCTTAGGGACGAATCAGGCGAAAGCAGGTGGGCCTGTAATGACGCGATTCAAAGAAGGCCGGGAGTGGTCGCTGGGGCTAGAGGACTTGAATAAGGAGTAGTTCCTAGCAAGCTTCTAAGATGGCAAATGGGGCCAGAATGAATCGAACTATGCATCAAACAAGGGGAGAATGATTTTGGGACAATATTCATTAGAGTGACTCAGAGAAAGTATGCTTAGGCTTGTAGAACTTTGGTATTTTGAAATAAGGTTGGAGAAAGGAGGACTGCTGGCTACAGTTAGAACTAGCTATTTTGGCTATGTATGACTTTAATGTCATCATTGGGATGGATCGGCTCATCAAGCAATGAGTCGTAATGGATTGTTGCCCTTGGGTAATCTAATTTAATCCTTTAGATCATTATATTTATTTGTTTGTTGGAAACACAGGAAGACCTTCGACCGAGCTGATTGTGACATCCTGAAATTCGAGCCTTTTGTGGGATAAATGAATGTGAATTTTGTCAATGCATTGTTGGTTGATCTCACTCGGAATTGATCACTCTTGAGATACTGACCTTGAGGGGAAAGGCTAATGAGGAAAGAACCTATATGACTAAAGGACTCGACCTGGGAATACGGCTTGACAGTAAGACTTGCGTGAGGATGATCTTATAGATAGGTAGGCCGATTTTAAGGACGACTAGAAGTCGGTTCGCGGATAGAACATAATGGAACGACGAGTGATTCCGTTTACCATTATCGAGCTCGCGAGCGACCCAAGGTGGGAGAACCGCCATATTGGGCCCAAAGCAAGCAATTGAGCCTATTGGGACCAAACCAACTATTCCTCATTCCAAGCCCATTACCAAACCTCAAGCTCATTTGAGCCCAATTAAGCCCAATCAATTCCCGAGGCTATTACTATTCATTTACAAGCCCATTTCTTAGGCCCATACATCAATTTCAGCCCAAGGTTAGATTGGTAATTTATGCAAGGTGGAAATTACCATTTTACCCCTAAAAGTAATTGGATAAGAGCAAAGGAAGAGACAAAAATATGTGGTGATGTGCATGGGGATTTGGGGGCTTTGATGAGGTTTGATAGCAGTTTAATCCTCTCTCTCTCTCCTCGTCCTTTAGCCAAAATCGTTGACCTCTCTCTCTCCTCGTTCTCCCTCTATTCCAATTTCTGTTCCAGCAAACCCCCTCCAAAGATCTGATTGATTGTTGGCTTCCCGGACGAATCAACTCCCGTGCCACCCACCAGGGTTTAGGGTTTAGGGTTTTAGGGTTTAGGGTTTAGGGTTGAGGGTTGAGGGTTTAGGGTTGAGGGCTGAGGGTTTAGCGTTTAGGGTTTATGGTTGAGGGCTGAGGGTTTAGGGTTTAGGGTTTAGGGTTTAGGGCTGAGGGTTGAGGGCTGAGGGTTGAGGGTTTAGGGTTTAGGGTTTAGGGTTGAGGGTTGAGGGTTTAGGGTTGAGGGTTGAGGGTTGAGGGTTGAGGGTTTAGGGTTGAGGGTTTAGGGTTTAGGGTTGAGGGTTGAGGGTTTAGGGTTTAGGGTTTAGGGTTTTAGGGTTGAGGGTTTAGGGTTGAGGGTTTAGGGTTTAGGGTTGAGGGTTTAAGGTTGAGGGTTTAGGGTTTAGGGTTGAGGGTTTTAGGGTTTTGAATCCTTCGTCAAGTAGTTCATGAGCTTCTACCATTGAGATGATGGCTATAGAGGGGTTTGTCTGACCTCCAAAAGATTCAAAACTAGACTGGTCAGGTAACATGAACCGAATCACTTTCCTATAGCAATCCACCTTAGCCCGATACTTGTGGAGCCAGTCCATTCCTATGACAACATCAAAGTCATACATAGCCATCACAACTAGATCTATTTCCATATCCCATCGTTCTATAGTTATCTTACATTTTGCACATATCATCGTGGATAATACCATATTCTTTAAAGGCA
>CM024530.1:12089839-12239503 GCA_014182385.1 Eucalyptus viminalis | reverse complement strand
ATCATGCTCCACCTAGCCCATGTAAGGTCAATGGGAATACCATTGAATATGCCGGAAGACGCGGGCTAAAGCAACATGGCTACGTCTCTGAAAAATGATAATCCCACAAGGGGTGAGTATGACTACTCAGCAGTAACAGCTTGTCAAACCATATTACACAAGTCTACCACTACTCAACCTATAACATTCTAAACATGCAATATGTAAAATGAAACAACTTAGGATACCAAAACTCTAAAAGAACAACATAAATGAGACACTAGGAAGACAAATAAATAATAAGAACAATTCAGTAATCGATTCGACTTTAATTCTAACTGCCGCCATCTTCCAGAGGGACCCTTGTTTGCATCCCTTCAGGCATATGGCATCCCACTTGGCATCAAGAGGACCTCCGGTTCCATATTTTTGTCTCCGGGCATCCAGAGTGTGTTTGTCATACCTCCAGGCATCTCGCACCCTACCTGGCATCACGAGGACCGTAGGGGCTCATCACTGTCCCCAGGCATCCGAAATGTGTTACATCACACTTCTAGGCATCCCGACACCTGGGGCACCTCCGGGGCTCATCACTATCCCTAGGCATCTAGAGACGTCATTTTAATGACCCTTCAGGCAACCTGACACCCGGGGCATCGTCATCACAAGGCCCCAACAGCATTAATATCAATTCAACCATGACGCAGCACCTAATAGGTTTTATTAAAGCCATCATGCACGTATAACCTGAACCCTAAGCCAAAAGACGTCAAACAACCATAACATTTCAACGCTCGCTCAATTAACTTTAAACCCAAACCCAACAATGATGAAGCCGAGACTAGCCATCAATGACTCAGCTCTAAGACAACAAGTACAATCCATCCTACTACCATTTAGACTTACGGATCCACATCCGAACTAGTGCCGATCGTGCCAACGGTCTTCACATGCATTACAAGGCAATTCAATCATGCCTTCGACTCAACTTGTGTGGCACCCCTGACAAAGCCTCCGATCCGTTAAGGTCGCCACAGTTAGCTTACCTTTCACTTGTCTTAATAACATGTCACTCTGATACCATTTAATTATAGTGGGTCCATAAGTCTTGGGGGTTTGTATTATTTAAATCGGTCCCCGCGCAGTTCATATAACGGAAGCATATCCAAATCTCCATATCCCATACTCCAACAAAATAATGCAATGCACCAACTACACATCATTTATATAAGTTAGAGCCAAACACTTTTATTTACATCACTTTAATGGACATCATGAGTCGGTACATCAAAAGGCCAAGGTTTTCTATGCTCGGCTATATCCAAAAGTACCCGACTCCACAGTAGTAATGCACAAGGGTCCATCATTTAGTGTCGGCCATCCAAAAAGTGTCATCCGCTACCCATCACATGCACAATCACACCTAGCCCAATCCATCGGCTGGCGGCGGCGGTAGCATTCCCATCATGATCCCATCTTAACCAACATGCACAGACAGAAACTCCTGTACCACGGGGCCATCAGGTAGACCCACGCCATACATAACTAAGACTTGAACACGGATGAATACCAATCCTCAAACACCAACACAGACGTGCTATGTACACGAGCACTCAACATCAACCGGGACGCCGTAAAAAGTGCCACGTGTGACAGGTAACAGAGGCATCTCTCAATCTAAAATGTTAGTCCCCAAAAGGGGTGAGTACAACCACTCAGCAGTAAAGATCCATCAAACTACACAATGCAACAAGCAAGACAACCAATATATCATGTGTAATGCACATATCATCCATGCAATCATGCTTATATCTCCATGAGATTCATTCATTAAGGCAATTTATGTTCCATGCCATATGCGCATACATATGCATGATTCATATCATCCGTGCAATCATGTATATATCTCCATGAGATCCATTCAATGCCTTAATGATCACATTCTCAATGCCAAATAGTACCAACTCAATTTCATAGGCAATTTATGCACCATGTCATATGCACACACACACCCGGATGATTCATTTCCCATCTTGATATTCAAAAGGATCTCATTTTCCCAGGGACCGGTGTTTGCATCCCTCCTAACTCTCGCACCCAACCTGGCATCACGAGACCTCTGGCACACACCTCCAGGCATCCGGCACACACCTCCAGGCATCTCGTACCCCAACTGGCATCGCAAGGCTTCCGCCACACACCTCTGAGCATCCGGCACAGACCTCCGGGCATCCCCACACTCCCGGGGCATCGTCGACTTATCCGTCCGACGGTATCATTAATATCATGATATGTTCACACATATGTCTCACTTTGAAAATAACGTTTGATGCCTTATGATATGCTTAATGTCACCACATCCATTGTATCAATAACAACTCAAGACATTACAGCTTATAAAGCAATTCAATTGTTCTTAAAATAAAACAGTTTCGGGTAAAACAGAATGCACTCCACTAATTGAAATTCTGGAAAAATTAGTAAATGATCTTAATAAATTCTGGAAATTTAATATGTTGTAAATAAGATCTAGAGAAAAAGGTTTCATGAAGGACACTAAGTCAAGAAAACTTCGCATGAGTTGCAATGGTCCGTACATCACAGCCATAAAACTTCAAACATCACGAATGCACAATTTAAGCAACAATTCCGATAAAATCCCAACATGAATTCAGAAAATTCTGAGATTTTAATATGTTATACATAATACATAGAGGTAAAAGTCTCATGAAGAACTCTACATAGAGCTATAATCATCATAACTCTCCTTAACCCTCGGTAACAGTTTCCAGATTTAACCTTTTTAAAGTAAAATCGTTTCACCAACCAATACTTATCCGTTTCCTCTCAAATTTTAGCATGTTACTCTTGAAGATGTCATCTATAACTTTTATCAAGAACACGAAGTCATATTTCAACTGGATAATTATATAAAATTCACGGAATCGGCAAGGGTCAAGCTATGTTTCCATGAAACAATTTACTAATCCTAAAGAACTACTCCTACTTGTTCGAAACTCCAACATCCAGCATTAAATTTTATGCATCCTCAAACCTATTTACACTTCACACAACCACAGCAAGCATAGTGTAGTCTAATAGACTTCACTTGCTTTAAGTTCACGCAACCACAGCAAACAAACAACGACTTAAGGATTTCGGGCATGGCTCAATCGACAGCGGAGCTAGGTGGCGACGACGGCAGCAGTAGGCACACGCACGGCGGGGCTGGTCTTCTTCTTCCCCTCCTCTCTCACTTGCTCGCCCGCTTGAACTCTCCTCCTCTCTCTCTTATTCGCTCGCTCGCTCGCCTGCTTGGTCTCACTCTCTCTCTCTCTCTCTCTCTCTCTCGGTCGTTCCCTCGAGCAATCCGCCTCCCCCTCTCTCTCTTAATCTCTTGATTAGTTAGTAATAATTTGATTTTGCATGCAAGGGACACTTGTCTCCAAGGGAAGGATATGTGGCTTCATCAAGAGGACAAATGGAGAGGTGGTGTGGGGCTGCTCCATCCAGTTCCTCTCCCTCCTTCGGTCAATAGCCTTGTGGGCTTCTTGGGTTGCGCCTTGGTCGGCCAAACGGTGGGGGTTGTGGGCTGCTTTGGGCTGTTTCGGGCCTTAATTATCCAGCCCACATTTGCTCTTATTTTTCCACCTTAATCCTCACTCATAATTACTTAATTACAGATATTCACATGGCCATAAAATTTTGCAATATTAATCGAAGGTAATCCGACTTATAGAGTACATGGCCAAGAATAGAAAATTTCTCATCAATTCATTTTTTTTAACACAATCTAGATCACTCATGAGCATATGATATATTCCCAATCAAAACAATAGTCCATTCAATGCTCGGCCCTTGCTTAAATGTAATCCATCGGTTTGATGATTATAATATAGTCCGATGGCGCTTCCGATACCTTTTCATGGGTCGTAGTGTATCTAGGGGTTGTTATGAAATTTTAGGATGCCACAATTCTCCCCTCCTTAAAGAATTTCGTCCTCAAAATTAGACATTACTTATGTCTCTTTAAACAAGTGAGGGTACCTTTCCCTCATCTCGTTTTCACTTTCTTATGTGGCTTCCTTCACATCATGATGTCGCCATAATATCTTAACCAATGGAATTTTCTTGGTCCTAAGAATTTGCTCCTTTCGATCCAAAACTTGTACAAGCTCTTCAATGTATCTCATTTCCTCATCTACTTTGATGGCTTCATGATCGAGTATGTGTCCTGGATCCGGTCGATATCTCCTTAGCATCGACACATGGAACACATCATGTAAATTTCCCAATTTGGGAGGTAGCGCCAAACGATAAGCTACATCTCCTATTCTTTTGAGTATCTCAAAAGGTCCAACAAATCTAGAGCTCAACTTACCTTTCATTCCAAACCGTGATATTCCTTTCATAGGAGATACTTTAAGGAATACATGATCCCCCACATTAAACTCTAAAGGTCTTCTACGCTTATCTGCGTAGTATTTTTGCCTACTCTGGACTGTTTTAAGTCTTTTCCTAATAATTTCAACAACCTCAGTAGTAATTTGCACCAATTCAGGTCCCGTCAATCTCCTTTCACCTACTTCATTCCAACAAACAGGGGTTCTGCACCTTCTTCCATATAATGCTTCATGCGGAGCCATGCCTATACTTTTCTGAAAACTATTGTTATAGGCAAAATCTATCAAGTGCAACTTTTCATCCCAACTTCCCTTAAAATCAATAATACAGGCTCTCAGCATATCTTCCAAAGTCTGGATCACTCTTTCCGTTTGTCCATCTGTTTGAGGGTGAAAAACAATACTAAATTGAAGCTTTGTCCCTAAGGCATTTTGGAGACTTCGCCAAAAATTTGAAGTAAACTTAGAGTCTCGATTAGATGTGATTGTTACAGGGATACCATGTAAGCGTATTACTTGGTTTACATATATCTCAGCAAGTTTATCCATCTGGTAGTCTACGCAAACCACTAGGAAATGGGGAGACTTAGTCAAGCGATCTACTATCACCTAGATAGAGTCGTGACCACTCGATGTCCTTGGTAATCCTTGCACGAAGTCCATCGTCACGTGCTCCCATTTCCACTCTGGTATATCCAATGGTCTTAATAGTCTTGCGGGTTTGCGGTGTTTCGCTTTCACTTGCTGGCATGTTAAACATTGAGAGACGTGTTTAGCTATATCTGTTTTCATGCCATTCCACCAAAACTGCTGGCATAAATTCCTGTACATCTTTGTACTACCCGGATGAATATTATAATTATTCCTACGTGCTTCCGACAAAATTTCCCTTCTCACTTCTTCATTGTCGGGAACACATAGCCGTCCTTGACATCTTACCATTCCATCATCAGAGACTTGAAATTCTACGTTTTTTCCTAAAGACACAGCATTTCGTATCTTCACAATCTCGGGATCAAATTCTTGCAGAATCTTAATTTTCTGAATGATTTCAGGTTCAATCCTTAGTGCAGTAAGCATACCGGTGAGGTTGTCTATTTCCAACTTGAAGTCTGAATCTACTACTGACTTTAACAGATTCCATTATGTTATCCTTAAACTAGCCATGTCCATAGCCGACTTTCGACTAAGGGCATCTGGCACTTTATTTGCTTTTCCCGAATGGTACCGTATGTCACAGTCATAATCTTTTAATAATTCCATCCACCTTCTCTGTCTCATGTTCAACTCTTTTTGCGAAAACAAATACTTCAAGCTCTTATGATATGTATAGATTTCAAACTTCTCTCCATACAGATAATGTCTCCATATTTTCAAAGCAAATACTATAGCTACCAATTCTAAGTCATGGGTTGGGTAATTTAACTCATGAGGTTTCAACTACCTCGATGCATAGGCTATGACCTTGCCATGCTGCATCAGAACACATCACAGTTCTTTATGAGATGCATCATTATACACCGTGAATCCATCAGATCCAAATGGTATAGTTAGAATTGGAGTTGTAGTTAACTTCCTTTTAAGTTCCTGAAAACTTCTTTCACATTCTCCACTCCATTCAAACCTTACATTCTTTCAGGTCAATTTCGTTAAAGGGCCTACCAATTGTGAGAATCCTTCAATAAACCTCCTATAGTAGCCAGCCAATCCCAAGAAACTCTGTATTTCAGTTGGTGTTGTCGATCTCGGCCAGTTCACTGCCATCTCAACTTTTGCAGGATCTACTGCAATTCCATTTCCTGACACCACGTGTCCTAAAAATATTATCTAGACTAGCCAGAATTCACACTTACTGAATTTGGCGTATAACTTATGATCTCTCAATGTTTGCAATGCTATCCTCAAGTGTCGTTCATGTTCTTCAGGTCCTTAAGAATATATCAGGATATCATCAATGAAGACAATTACAAACTGATCCAGATAAGGCCTAAATATCCTATTCATTAAATCTATAAATGCGGCCGCTGCATTCGTTAATCCAAAAGGCATAACTAGGAACTCATAATGTCCATAACGAGTCCTAAATGCAATCTTAGGGATGCCTTCTTTCTTTATCCTTAACTGATGGTATCCTGACCTTAAGTCGATTTTAGAAAAGACTGAACTTCCTTGCAGTTGATCAAATCATCAATTCTAGGCAAAGGATTCTTATTCTTCACAGTCACTTGGTTCAGCTGTCTATAGTCAATACATAAACGCATAGATCCATCATTCTTTTTCACAAATAGGACCGGCGCACCCCAAGGTGAAGCACTTGGCCTAATAAATCCCTTATCAAGCAACTCTTGTAGTTGCACCTTCAATTCCTTCAGCTCCACCAAGGCCATTCTATACAGGGCTTTCGATATTGTACCTATTCCAGGCATTAGTTCAATTTCAAACTCAATTTCTCGTTTCGATGGTAATCCAGGCAACTCCTTAGGAAACACATCCTGAAATTCCCTGACTATTTGAATCTCATAGATTTAGCCTCTTTCTTAGTAAGATCTCTTACTACTGCTGGTATCCTTGACATCCTTCGTCAAGTAGTTCATGAGCTTCTATCATCGAAATAATGGCTATAGAGGGGTTTGTCTGACCTCCGAAAGATTCAAAACTAGATCAGTTAGGTAACATGAACTGGATCACTTTCCTATAGCAATCCACCATAGCCCGATACTTATGGAGCCAGTACATTCCTATGATAACATCAAAGTCATACATGGCCATCACAACTAAGTCTATTTTCATATCCCTTCCTCTTATTGTTATCTTACATTTTCCACACACCAAATGTAGACAACACCATATTCTTTAAAGGCGTAGTAACATAAAGAGGCGTCTCAAGAGGTGTAGTTTCTATTTTACTCAATTGCCTATATATCTTAGATACAAATGAATGTGTAGCACCCATATCAAACAATGCATATGCCTTCTTGCCATTTATGAAAATCGTACCTGAGATAATGTTTTTGGTAGTTTTCACTTCCTCTTGGGTGACCGCATACACCCTTCCTTGTGCTAGTGGCCTTTGTGGATTCCTTTGTGGATATGGTCCAACAGTACATTGTTGTACTCGTTGCATCGGGTTAACATTCAGCTGCGACCTCTCTTGTGGACAATCTTTCCTGAGGTGACCTACTTGTCCATAACCATAACATTTCAGCCGTCCATTGAAAGGTCCTGGGCCATGTTGCCCATCGCATCTTCGACAAGCATTATCTTGATAGGATGTTTTTCCTGAATTCAAGCCATCCTTGGCTTTTCCAAAGTTTCCAAAATTACTCTTTTTCTTAGAATCCCAGGTCTGACCTTGACCAGGATAGGGTCTCTTACCCCGTCGGATATCACTAAAGGTCAACTGTCTCTTAGACTCTGATTGCTCTCTCACCAATTCTTGTTCCACCAACTGTACCCTTTCATAAATCTCATTATAATCCCTTATATTCAAAGGCACCAGTTGTTTCCTAATATCAGTCCTCAACCCTTTCAAGAATCTCTTAGCCATTTCCTCTCGATCCTCAATCAATTTGGGAGCATACCTAGACAATTCAGAAAATTTTGCTTCATACTGATCCACTGTCAGCTCCCTTTGTTCTAATTGAACAAACTATGTGATCTTCTTATCCTTGGCACAATCAGAAAAATGCTTTCTATCGAAAGCTCTAACAAATTCGTCCTAGTTTATATTAATACTTGGTGGAAAGATCATGTCTCTTAAAGCTCTCCACCAAAACTTTGCATTCCCCTCCAGTTGGTACTCTGCCAAGGTTATTTTCTCAGCATCACTGCAGTCCAACAATCGGAAAATCTATTCTATTCCATCTATACATTGTTCCGCCTCCTTAGGACTTCCTATTCCACTAAACTTAGGTGGCTTCAGCTTCAGAAATTGTTCCACCAGTCCTTGAGGGCGACGTTCCGCTCCAGGTTGTTGCTGCGCTTGTCTTTCCATTAGATTTCCTATATTGGCCAATGCCTACAGGATGTCTTCCATTCGGGGTTTAGTTCTTGCATCAAAGGCTTCAACCCTCGATGGATGAGAACTTCTAGCTCGCACCATGACTTTCCTATAGTTTTCAGGCATTTGCCTCAGGAATAATCTGTGACTCAATGTCTCCATTTAAAAGCAACTACAACTATATATATAAGTAACATAAACATGTTACTGGCACCTAAAAACAATTCATGCAAATTACTAGGGATCTACGAGTGAATACCCATCACCCGTTGTTCAAAGTTAGTCAACTATCCCAATTAGTATCCTATGGTGTGCATTGTCATCATATTCCTCAATTTCCAAATGAGGCTCCTTATCACTCCACATATAACCATTGCTCTAATACCACCCGCTGTGGCACCCCCGATGCGGCCCCCGATCCGTTAGGGTCGCCACAGTTAACTTACCTTTCACTTGCCCTAATAACATGTCACTCTGATACCATTTAATTATAGTGGATCCATAAGTCCTGGGGGTTTGTATTATTTAAATCGGTCCCAGCGCAGTTCATATAATGGAAGCATATCCAAATCTCCTTATCCCATACTCCAACAAAATAATGCAATGCACACCAACTACACATCATATATATAAGTTAGAGCCGAACACTTTTATTTACATCACTTTAATGGACATCACGAGTCGATACATCAAAAGGCCAAGGCTTTCTATGCTCGGCTATATCCAAAAGTACCAGACTCCACAGCAGTCATGCACAATGGTCCATCATCTAGTGTCAGCCATCCAAAAAGTGTCATCCGCTACCCATCACACGCACAATCATACCCAGCCCGGTCCATTGGCAGGCTGGCGGCGGCAGCATCCCCATCATGATCCCATCACGACGAACATGCACAAATAGGAACTCTTGTACCACGAGGCCATTAGGTAGACCCACGTCATACATGACTAAGACTCGAACACGGACGAATACAAGTCCTCGAACACCAACACAGACGTGCTCTGTACACGAGCACTCAACATCAACCGAGACGCCGTAAAAAGTGTCACGTGTGATAGGTAACAGAGGCATCTCTCAATCTGAAATGTTAGTCCCCAAAAGGGGTGAGTACAACCACTCAGCAGTAAAGATCCATCAAACTACACAATGCAACAAGCAAGACAACCAAGATATCATGTGTAATGCACATATCATCCATGCAATCATGCTTATATCTCCATGAGATTCATTCATTAAGGCAATTTATGTTCCATGCCATATGCGCATACATGCGCATGATTCATATCATCCATGCAATCATGTATATATCTCCATGAGATCCATTCAATGCCTTAATGATCACATTCTCAATGCCAAATAGTACCAACTCAATTTCATAGGCAATTTATGCACCATGCCATATGCACACGCGTGCGCATGATTCATTTCCCATCTTGATATTCAAAAGGATCTCATTTTCCCAGGGACCAGTGTTTGCTTCTCTCCTGACTCTCGCACCCAACTGGCATCGCCAGACCTCCGGCACACACCTCTGGGCATCTAGCACACACCTCCAGGCATCTCATACCCCAACTGACATCGCAAGGCTTCTGGCACACACCTCCGGGCATCTGGAAACTCTCGAGGACATCTGGCACACAGCTCCAGGCATCCCGACACTACCAGGGCATCGTCGACTTATCCATCCAACAGTATCATTAATATCATGATATGTTCACGCATATGTCTCACTTTGAAAATAACATTTGATGCCTTATGATATGCTTAATGTCACCACATCCATTGTATCAATAACAACTCAAGACATTACAGCTTATAAAGCAATTCATTTGTTCTTAAAATAAAACAGTTTCGGGTAAAAAAAAATGCACTCCACTAATTGAAATTCTAGAAAAATTAGTAAATGATCTTAATAAATTCTGGAAATTTAATATGTTATAAAAGAGATCTAGATAAAAAGGTTTCATGCAGGACACTAAGTAAAGAAAACTTTGCATGAGTCGCAATGTTCTGTACATCACAGCCATAAAACTTCAAACATCACAAATGCACAGTTTCAGCAACAATTCCGATAAAATCCCTAAGTGAATTCAGAAAATTCTGATATTTTTATGTGTTATACATAAGACCTAGAGGTAAAAGTATCATGCAGAACTCTATGTCGAATTCGTCTTATATCAAGATTTATAATCACCATAACTCTCCCTAACCCTCGGTAACAGTTTCCAGATTTAATTTTTTTTTTAAGTAAAATAGTTTCACCAACCAATACTTATCTGTTTCTTCTCATATTTTAGTATGTTAGTCCTCAAGATGTCATCTACAACTTTCATCAAGAACATGAAGTCAGATCTCAACTGGATAATTATATAAAATTCACGGAATCGGCAAGGGTCAAGCTGTGTTTCCATGAAACAGTTTACTAATCCCAAAGAACTACTCCTACTTGTTCGAAACTCCAACATTCAGCATTAAATTTTATGCATCCTCAAATCTATTTACACTTCACACAACCACAGCAAGCATAGTGTAGGCTAACGAACTTCACTTGCCTTAAGTTCACGCAACCACAGCAAACAAATGGCGACTTGAGGATTTCGGGCGTGGCTCAACCAACGGCAGAGCTAGGCGGCGATGACAGCGGCAGCAGGCGTACGCACGGCGGGGCTGGTCTCCTTCTTCCCCTCCTCTCTCACTTACTCGCCCGCTCACACTCTCCTCCTCTCTCTCTTGCTCGCTCGCCCGCTCGGTCTCACTCTCTCTCTCGATGGTTCCCTCGAGCAATCCGCCTCCCCCTCTCTCTCTCTCTCTTAATCTCTTGATTAGCTAGTAATCATTTGATTTTCCATGCAAGGGACACTTGACTCCAAGGGAAGGACATGTGGCTTCATCAAGAGGACAAATGGAGAGGTGGTGTGGGGCTGCTCCATCCGGTTCCTCTCTTTGGTCGACAGCCTTGTGAGCTTCTTGGGCCAGGCCTTGGTCGGCTGAATGGTGGGGGTTGTGGGTTGCTTTGGGCTGTTTTAGGCCTTAATTATCCAGCCCACATTTGCTCTTATTTTTCCACCTTAACCCCACTCATAATTACTTAATTACAAATATTCACATGGCCATAAAATTTTGCAATATTAATCGATGGTAGTCCGACTTATAGAGTACATGGCCAAGAATAGAAAATTTCTCATCAATTCATCTTTTAACACAATCTAGTCCAAAAGAGAAAAACGAAAGCATGAACTTGTGGTGTCCAATGGTCCATGTTGGATGTGAGGGAAATGAGGAAAGTTTTGACACTTTTCTTCCCCAATTCCACGTACGCATGGAGTCAACAATAACTTGCATGGCAGACTCGCTTAGTAAAATACGAATGCGAGTACATGTTGGTCTCACGTGTGGCTTTGCATGAAGAAAATTTAAGTGAGGTGATAGGATGTCGCGATCTCACCTCGGGTGCACCATTTAGGGTTTGGCTAATGGATTACTAAGCCTAAACTTAGCTCGGGCTCTCCAATTCTCATACCAATTAGCGACTTAAGTTCAAGTTCTTAACATGTGATTAATTTTTAATCATGAGTTGCCACTAATCTATTTTTGGTGGGTGAATTAGAATCCCAAGTAAAGTAATGGGAGATTTACTTTACTCCTATGTACCAAAGATTATGAGTTCAGGGACTTGGTTACACTAGATTTCTCTAACACCCTTTTGGTACCTTTCTCCTTTATTTTGAAAAGTTTTTTTTGCAAGCAACTTGACTTGATTTTAATTTACTTCCCTAACATGTGAGGTGATCATGCGGATGCACAAATCACCAATTTAACACCCAATAAAGTAATGAATGAATTACAGGACTTACCTCGTAGTAACAAAAACATCTGCAATGTTAGCTTAAAATCCATATCAAAAGCCCAAGATATGGTTCATCATCACTCAATCTTTTTTAGGATTTTCTCTTGTTTAATAAAAAAAAAAAAATCTAATCTATAAGTTGTGCAATATAACCAAATGTCCTAATTCCAATGACGGATAATTTCTAATTAAATGGACCTAGCAACAATCACTAAATGACATGCATTTCATTAACCTAATTCTATATGACATGCACATGATATTTTTGTATTTTTTTTTTTTTTTATAAAATTCGTAATTAAAAATGACTAACAATAAAAATCCAACTAAAGTGAGATATTGTTTATTTTAAGTTAGGAAATAGACTAATCTGAATCCTATCTTAACTTAGAAATTTATCTCAACATGCAATTTAATTCCAATATACTATCTAACCTAGATATCATCTAAACATGCATTATAATATAATTAGGAAGGTATCTAACTATTCTATCATGCAATTCTATCTAGGAAATTAATTGTAATCTACATGATATGCAAATGCAATTTTTTTTTTTTGGATAAATAAAGCAATTAACGCAATGGAAGCACTAAATCATTCAGAATCATCAAAGATATCATCCATTGATCAAATTAGGAAACAATATCTAATCAACTTGGTTATTTCACAAATAAAATTGATAAATTGATCTTAAGACTTAAAGATCAAAATATCAATTTTATTCCCACCGATTAATTATTCCATCTACAATCTTATAGATGGAAACAAATCCTAATGGATATTGCCTAAAGTCTCAATGAAATCAATATTAGTATACAGTCAATCAATTGAAACTGTAAAATATTGAAATGAAATTTGGCTCAAGAAAATTACCTTATTTCGATGATTTGCTTCCGAAATGGGATCGGCGCCAAGGATTCGTGAATGGTGGTCGGCGTTGAAACGAACTCGGCCAGATCGCGGCTAACTCATAAAAGACGTCACGGCCGTGTGGGAATTCATGGTGGCTAACGATTTTGTCACGCCACAGCAAGAAATCGATTCTCTTCGAACTCCCACTGATGGTCTCCTTGCTTTGACCACCGAATGAAGTCCTCTCTCCTTTTGTCTTATTCACCATGTGCTCCCAACAATCTGAATCGAGATGGTCTCCAGTATACGGGTCAGATGCCACGAGGACTATGAGGTCGTCTATGGGGGATCTTTTTGCATGGTGTGCACTCTCGGTGAGGGCGCTTCCAGGACGGTGACGGAATGCCGATTAGTTGTGGAAGGGCTACATGCTATAAACCGTTGAGACTATGGGTGGCAACTCCAATAATCAATTTAGCTCAGGGGCAAGCTCGAAGATGAGCTAATAAGTGAGCTCGGAAAATAATAGCGATGGCTTAGGCGACACCAGAACGGCTCACGGTGGAGTACTTATCGGATCAAGGAACAGCTCGGCGTTACGACTTCACTTGGCGGCCGTCGGTCTTGATGAATGCGCACGGTAGCTATAGAAGTCCCTCAGCTTTTTGACCGAATTCTGGCCTCTCTGGCAATGATGGTCTTTGAATATTCAACTTTGACTTTCAAACCCCTATAGTCAATTTTTTTACTTGTCTACCCTTGACGGTCCGTGTATATCAACCAGAAGAGCCGCAACAAAACTCGAGCGAATCGTCCAAAGAAAAAAAAAATATGGCGTTATAACAGCCCAACGCGAGGAAGATAACTCAGTGGCAAAACCGGTCTAGTCGTGCACGGACATCGGGACAAAAATCAACGGAACAGCAACTCGTCACGCGGTCGGGTCAAGGGACAGCGTCGCTTGTTGGCACAGCGACAAGGAGCAGCTCTATTCAGCATTGGGCTCACGTCAAGAACAGGGGTACCTAGTCACGGGAGTACGATGTCGCGGCAGCAAAAGATGGCAAGCCTCGACGTCGTGCGGGGATCCGTGGCTCAATGGATTGGCAACAAGCTCACGAGCAAGAGGGCTCTTTCCCTCTTCTCTCTACTCTTCCATTGTGGCTCTCTGTACTGTGGCCGTATATACAATATTTTTGTGGCCCTCTTTTTTTTTTTTTTTTGTGTGTCCACGTGTGCCCCTTAAATAGCCGATATCTTGGAAACTTGATCTTCAAAATATATTCTTCTGACCATGTAAATATTCAATGGAGCCCAGCTTGGCAAGATGGGTATCTTTTCCCTTTTTCACGAAAATCCCCACAAGATATCATCACCATTTGCTGCCTCTCTCTTATTTTCTTCCCCAAATAGCTGGGCATGTATAACATACCGGGAATCCACGCCGATTACTTTCTTTTCCTTATTGCCCATCGAATATTTTGAAATATTCTACAATCGCAAAATAGATAATAGCCTAATTGATGCAATTTTCAGCTATGGGCTTTGTTCAAATTTTTATCATTGCAGGCTTAGTCCAATCAATCCAATTTAGAATCATTTACTCGAGTCTTCCACCATAATGCATAATGCAATTTTGATATTTTTGTTTAGGGGTTGAAGATTAATCCCTAATTTCCTATGCAATAAATAAATGGCCAGGTTGTCAAAAGTTAGGTGTCAACATAGGATGAAAAGCAATTGAACCATCATGATGTGGAGAAGGCATGACGATAAGGGTAAGCCGCAAGAACATGACGAAAGGTAACGTCTCGGTTTGGTGATGGTAGTGATAAAACAGAGGCCGTAAGTGGTGCCAACGACGTAGTCCGACAACAAAATTGTCGACACGTCACGAACCGTTACGTACTCAAGGTCCAGCGAAATCCAGATATCACATTACCCCGAAACGATCATTGAATTGCGGATAAATGACGAACAATATTACTTCAAGTTAGTCTGAATGTAGCATGAGGAAAACATCCAATTTCTGTAGCGCAAATGCCAATTGTTTTCATAAAGGAGAAATGGAACGTCTTCTTTTTCTTTGATGAAAATGGAACTAGAAAATGAGAACAATTTCTTTTAGAGCGTACGTTTTGCCAACCGTCACGACTGTTATCTTCAGAAGATTTTTTATATGACTACCTCATACCCTTTCAAATGGTATCTCTCCATCATAACATATCAAGACGAAACGATGCATTCTAATTGCACCCCATCATAGACGTACTAATAAAGTACAACAGTAATGGACAAAAGAGGAGTCTGTAGAACACCCAAGCTTTTTCATGATCTTTTCTCTTAAACTAAGCGATCATGCATGGTTGGTCATTTTCATACTATTCTATTTCAAAAGAAAAAGAAAATAAAACACCCAATTGAATTTAAAATTGCAAAGCAGTAAGTAAACAAAAAAGGATAAGAAGAATAGAGGACCCGCAACTCTTGGGGCTTTATACAACAAAAGTAACCCGAGACATATGTCGGGGAGTGAATAGTACATAAAAATGGTCATAATGGACATCGACCTCCATCATCTTCATGTCTTCTCCATCTTTAGGATCCTAATCTAAACCTAGTCTAGAAAACTATATAACTAGGTATATACAATGGAAAGAAACAAGCATATACATCAAAACAATCAAAAACACGACATCATGCCAAGGTTAATTCTCAAAAGAAATTCAATTTCACAAATCAGATTTGGGCCTCAAGGGTAGCCTTTGTCTTTCATGCATAGGTCCCTCTTAAACACCTACCCAATTCATTTCATGTGACTTATCATCATTATCGACTAATTGTATTCTTGTATGGCCAATGAAGCGGTCTATATGATCTTAGGATTTCCTTTGATATCATGCATCGGCCCTACCATTCATCTAGAAGTCACATGCATTTATGGGAATTAAGCATGCATGTGGGTCTTTTAGACCTTATTTCATAATTAATAAAACAAATGAGTGAGCTGTCGGCAAATCACTTATTACCAAAAGCATGCGCTAATCGGAAACACAAGCATGTCTAAATGAATAATATGTTTGTATGCATGGGGGTACATGTGATGTTTCAAAGACATCTTTCGCAATCCTCCATAAAAAGTTTTGAGACAAAGTGATGTCTTGGCTATGAAAGGCATTCAATTGCCAAGGCTAGCCTGGGGCTCGCATAAATGCACTCATAAGCATCATAGGCATTTTGAATACAATTCAAATCGTGACTTTCATAATGTCAAACAAAATTTTAAAGAGGTTTGAAAATATTTAGGATTAATGAATATCTAAGCTATGGAACACGTTCAATTGCCAAGGCTAGCCTTCGGCTCGCATAAATGCACTCACAATCATCACAAGTATTTTGAATATGGTCCAAACCATGATTATTCCTTAAGCCAAATCGAGCTTTTGGAAAATAACTTTTTAACAAATTGTTTTTGGGAAACATCACATATATGAAAGCATTTTTAAATCTGATTTGTAAAGAAGACTTATCGAAAATTATTTAACAATGAATATTGAGGTATTTAAAGCAACTTTTGTGAAGATGGAATGACCTATGTTCATGCACAAACTAACCTAGGAAGTTTATCTAAACAATCACAATCAAGCTCATGTTAGGAAATTTCATAACAAACATATAAAGACACTAGAATTGGGCACTACCTAATGACAATTTGGCAACAACAAAATTCCTTAACCAATACGACAACATAACAAACAACATTTATGAAGAAAGTTTTCCTAAACGAGCTACACATGATTTTACAAAATCAAACAACAAGCAATAGCATGTTAGAAATTTGTCAAAATAACAAGACATTCAATCAATATTGCAAGGATTTGATTTAACAAAACAGATCTAAAAAGCACCATATTTTCACACAACATAGCCAACGTAATGACAAAAAAAAATTCATCAAAGGATCATGTCACGCCCCAATCCTCCGAGCGCGTGCCCATCTTGGCTTGGTCAATTGAATAGCAACGTCTCAGGACACATCACTGACTCATTCATTTTAATACGCATGCGACAACAATTAATAAATCCCCATACAATAACAAGATGTGATAGAAAAGTAGAGCCATAAATTTTTCAAACCACAACAAGCTTATATATACATATATATCAAGCTATGTCATATACAATACCAAACTTTAAAAGCAGGGTCTACAAAACAGGGGTGGGGTTTCAAAAACTACTAATCCTCATCCTCGATGGAGCCTTCAATTGAGTACACTGGAGTCCCTGGATCTGAAAGATCCGGGTCTACGTCCACCACTATACCTTCTAGAGGATCCGCCGTGCCCTTCCTAAGAGCAACCTCTAGCACATGCCTACGGACCTCAGACTCCGATATAGGACCCTCTCTTTGCCCATTCTGCTCGTGGCGATACCATGATCTATATTGATGAGGTACCTTATGGGGTAAGGCCTCATCCACCCAGACCACAATCTTCACCATTTCATATGCCCATCCCCAAGGATCCCCTTATAGCGGGGTGAAACACTTCTGCTCCATGACCTTCTTCGGTCTACCAAAATGCTCAGGAGGAGCTACCATCTATGGGCCTGAAAATATTATCCCACAATAGGGCGAGACGACGTCTCAGCAAGTTCACCTCCTAAAACCCGACTAGGAAGGAAATACGCCCCAAAGGCTGCCTAAGCACAAACACGAGTCAGAGGACTTACCTTTGCCTCCATTCCTCCTTGTAAGTTAGCACAATTCATAATTTCATTGAATCATATCAACAAATCAATTCATCACATTGGATCGAATCATTGATCAATCGACTCAATCGATTCTATGTCATCAAGACCATCTCTTAGTAAAGCCATTCAATACTATCTATAAAGTCCGATCATATCCAGGACTACTCACTCCAAGCTGAAAATAAATAGTATAGCTCGCACTAAACTGATAAATTAGTGTACTACTCTTGTTAAGCTGACATATCAAACCCTCAGGTTGACATAGCACACTAATAATGCTCTCCATAAGCTGTTAAGGCATATTGCTCTCGCTAAGCTGATATATCGAAGCCCGTGGGCTGATATAGTACCCTTGTCAAGGCTCACTAGAAGCTATTCAGGTATACTACTCTCACTAAGCTGACATACGAAGCATCAGGCTGATATAATATACTCATGATGCTCACTATAAGCTGATAAAGTATATTGCTCGCGCTAACTGACATATCAGAGCCCATAGGTTGATATAGTATATTGTTTTCATCATCTGAGAATGCTACCATTTTTATCTTTCTTGATAAAAATAATCGTGTGTAGGTACACAACCGGCCTTAACAAAAATACCATATTTTCCCTTTTGAAAATCCCACTCACTTCAATAGTCCACAAATTATTTTTTGGCATTGTAAATCGACGCTCGATTATTTTCCAATTAATTACTAAAAATAATCAATTTTGGGATAAATACCCCAAAATTGCAATCAACACTCAAATTGCACAAATCAATCACACCATTGCAACCATCACAAAATTCCGGTCACCGGCTATATCGGTCTAATTTTTGGAAAATAATTAATTAATTAAATAATTACGGAAATTAATTAATAAATGCCAATAAATAGGACTTAGGCCCAAGGAGTCTAATTAAAATCCGAGACGGGTTTGGAAAAATCCCAAACCTCACTAAATAAATACTATCGCCTATTTACTTGCTAATTGCACTAATCTAACCACCTAATGTGCAATAAGGATTAACTAATTCACTAATCCATTCTAACTAACCACCTAATCCTAGCTTAACTTAAGCTAATCAATCCTTAAGCGTCATCAACTTACTAAGCATAGATTAGTGAGTTAAACTCACTTGATTAATGATCCACTTGGATCAAAATGACAGGGACACAACGAGGAGCGACAAACTCCAAAGCAAGATCGCCAAACGAGTTCTGGAAAGGCTAGAAAATGGACTGAACAGTGCTGGTGAGACCCACGGCCTTGGCTTCTATTCAGTGGCTGCAGAAGTTGCTCCGGTGGCTGGCTGAGGTGGAAATGGCGAAAGAGTGTTGCAGCAGCGTTGGTGGAGCTTGAAAGGCTTCTAGGTGGCTTTGGCAACGGCGTACGGTGGCTGGTGAAGCTAAACGAGGCCTCTAGACGCGCAAATAAGCAAGAACGATGGCCTAAGACAGCAGAGACGTGCGTGGGGCGCGATGGCGAGCAATGGCTCGCAAGGGGCGGTCCGGTGTTCAGGTGAGCAAATGGGGGCGCGATGGCTTGGGGCTAGCTGCTAGTTTTCTCTGCATGTTTTTGAAGTCTTCAAGGCAGCAATGGAGGGGGAGGGGTCGATGGTGGAAGGAGAGAGGAATGAGGGGGACAAGTTTGCTTTGGAGGGGGCCATTTGGTCTCTTCCTATCTCTTTTGCTCCCTTGACTTGGCCCCACCAAGCTTGCTGTCTTCCACAGCCAATTTCTTAGCCCTTTGGCTTCCTCTAGAAGTCTTGAGTTGGTCCAAATGTTGGGTCCAATGGAGCATACGAATTTTGCACAAGAATTCCCTCAAATTGGACTCAAATGTCTCTTGAATCAACTCAATTTGACCCTAAAAAATTCAACCATCATATCATCGATCAAATTGGCTTTTTTCCTCGCCAATTGAACCTACTTGCATCCCAATTGCACGATCAAAAATGGTCCTCTGAATTTTCTGGACAAAAACGGCCATATCTCGACTTTTCGCCAAAAACCTTGGTTTGCAAAAACATCTTCGGAGGCTGAGTCGACATTCCTAAATGACTTGTGACATGAAAGAACTTTCAATTTCTAAAATCGGATTCAAATTCTCGGTTAATTTCAATCTGGCACGATTTTAGCGTGACCTAGGCTACTGGGTAACTTTCAGAAATTTTTAATGCAAATGACCCGTAGTTGATTTTTTTGAGCCACAATTAACCTCTTCAACACATTGGCGACTCTCGATGGTCATGAAAATCTTGATATTTCAAATACGGACACAGGGTACCAAAATGACAAAAAAATTATTCTAGTACCGATTGTCGAGAATTTGGCAATTTAGTGGAATCACCCCTGTTTAATCATACATCTCAGTCAACTAGTCTATCTTTGATTTCTAATCAATCCTACTGTGCTGAAATGATCTCTGCAAATAGCACAGCCGAGTAGCCTATTTCTAATCGAATTCCCAAGCCTATTGCATTAAAATCTCTTAATGACTTCCCCAGATAGTCTAGTTATCTCACGAGTGATCGGCTCTGAGAATAGCACTATAGGCATGTCGATGAAAAGCCAGATTTATTCAATTCAAAATAAGATTAAAAATTCAGGATGTCACAACTCTTCATCTCTTATAAAAATTTCGTCATCGAAATTTAAACCATTACAATTTTTAAACAAAAAGGTGGGAGTACAAACATCTCATCAACTCTTCGCTATCCTAGGTTGCTCCTTTAGTACCGTGGTGTTGACAGACCACTTTGACCAACAGAATGGTCTTTATACGTAGAATTTGTTCCTTTCAATCCACGATCTGAACCAGATTTTCAACATACAACACTCGATAGTCCACGTCCAATTCCTCAAAATTAAGCACGTGGGTCGGGTCAAGCTCATACTTCCTCAACATTGACACGTGAAAGACGTTGCACACTTGCGACAATCTCAACGGCAATGCAAGACGATACGCCATGGTCCCGATTCTCTCAAGAATCTCAAACGGACCTACGTACCTTGGACTTAGTTTTCCTTTCTTGCCAAAGCACAAAGTTCCCCTCATCAGTGACACTTTCAGAAAAACGTGATCACCAACTTGGAATTCCAAAAGCCTTTAATGCTAATCTGCATAGATTTTCTGGCAACTCTAAGCGGTCTTTAATCTATTCCTAATCACTGCAACTACATCCACTGACTGCTAAACCAATTCTGGGCCTGTGATCTTTCTCTCCTCAACTTCATTCCAATACACAAGTGTTCTGCACGCTCTGCCATACAATGCTTCAAAAGGAGCCATCTAGATACTTTGCTAATATCTATTGTTGTAGGTAAACTCGATGAGGTAAAGCTATTCCTCCCAACTTCCTTTAAAATCCAATACACAAGTTTGCAGCATGTCTTCGAGGGTCTAAATCGTCCTCTCAGACTAGCCATCCGTATGAGGATGATATGCCGTACTGTACTACAGTTTCATACCTAAATTACTCTGTAAGCTCTTCCAAAAAGTGGCCGTGAATCTTGAGTCTCGGTCTGAAGTAATTGTAACCAGCAATCCATGCAGTCAAACTATCTGGCGCACGTACAACTTAGCGTGCCTATCCAAGTCAAGATCGTTTTGTACTGCAATAAAGTGAGTTGACTTTATCAATCTGTTGACCACTATCCAAATGGAATCATTGCCTCTCTGACTCCTCGATAATCCAGTCACAAAATCCATCGTGATATGCTCCCACTTCCACTCTGGGATCTTGAGAGGTTGCAAAAGTTCTCCTGCCTTACAATGCTGTGCTTTGACTTGCTGACACGTCAGACACTTGGCAACATGCTTGGTGATGTCCACCTTTATACCGAAACACCAATAGTGTTGACACAGATTCTGATACATCTTTGTACAGCCAAGATGAATGCTATAACTACTATGATGAGTTTCTAATAAAATATCATCTCTAAGCTCTACATCGTCAGGTATAAACAATCATCCTCAAAACCTCAGTGTTCCATCATCAGAAATCTAAAAGTCGGCTTTTCTTTTCTCGGTATCCTCTTGAAGAATTTTTTGAACATCGTATCTGCTAAAGTAATTTAATCCTGATCCGCACATCTGGCTCAATTCTAAGGGTAGCCATAAGATGAGAAAGGTGGCCTACCTCAAATTTGAAAACTGAATTTCTAGCTCTCTCAACTAGATTCCACTCCTTAACCAGCATATGTACAACTGAAGACTTTCGACTTAAAGTGTCGGTGACCTTATTCGCCTTTCCAAGGTGATATAAGATATCACAATCATAGTCCTTCAGAAGTTTCATCGAGCGACGCTGTCTCATATTCAACTCCTTCTGAGAGAATATGTACTTGAGACTTTGATGGTTCGTGAAGATCTGAAATCTTTTCCCACACAAATAATGTCTCTAAATCTTGAACGCAAAAATGATCGATGCGAGTTCCAAGTCATGCGTCGGGTTGTTCAATTCATGAGGTCTCAACTGACGGGAGACGTATGAACCAACCTTGCCATATTGCATCAGTATGCAACATAATCCTTTGAACGACGCATCACTATAGATCTCATATCTTCTAGGATAAGATGGAATGGTCAGCACAGGTGCGGCAGTCAGCTTTTGCTTAAGCTCTTGAAAACTACACTCGCACTTGTTTGTCCACACAAATTTCTCTTCTTTCTTTAGGAGTCTAGTCAAAGGCGACACTAATGTTGAAAATCCTTCCACGAACCATCTGTAATAGTCTACCAAACCTAGAAAACTTCTGATCTCTGTCACGATAGTCGGTCTCAGCCAGTTAATCACTCCTTCAATCTTGGACAGGTCCACGAAGATTCCTTCACCTGAAATCACGTGGCCTAGGAACGCAACACGAGTCAGCCAAAACTCGCATTTGCTAAACTTAGCATATAACTGATGAATCCTTAAGGTCTGAAGTAGTAATCTCATATGACTCTCGTGCACCTCAGCACTCCTCGAATACACCAGAATATCATCGATGAACACGATCACAAATTGATTTAGATATTTCTTAAACACTCAGTTCATCAAATCCATGAAAGCAGCTGGAGCATTCGTCAACCCGAACGACATTATAGTGAACTCGTAATGACCATATCAAGTACGAAATGCTAACTTTGGTATGTCTTCCTTCCTAATTCTCAATTGATGATATCCTATCCTCAAGTCGATCTTAATATCAACGCTCCTTGTAACTGATCAAACAAGTTGTTGATCCTCGGGAGTGAATACTTGTTCTTAATCATCACCTGACTAAGTTGTCTATAGTCGATGCATAGGCGCCACGAACCATCCTTCTTCTTTACAAATAAAATTGGTGCTCCCCAAGGTGATGCACTAGGACGAATGAATCCCTTATCCAATAATTCTTGCATCTACACCTTCAGTTCCTTCAACTCAAATAATGCCATCCGGTAAAGAGCCTTAGAGATTGGCTCTGTCCCGTGTGCTAACTCAATCACGAACTCAATTTCTCTCTCTAGCGGCAATCCTGGCAATTCCTTCAAGAATACATTTAGAAATTCTTGTACCACTGTGATGTCTTCAATCTTTAGCTCCCCAAATGTCGTATCCACAACAGTCGCCAGGTAACCTTAACAACCCCCATCTAACAAACGGGTCGCCTCAAGCAATGAGATCAAGGTAATCAAGGGTCCTCCTCGATTCCTAACAAACTCAAAGCCTTCATCCTCAAACGGGTTAAACTGAATCGCTTTACGATAACAATCCATTTTAGCTCGTTGCTCGGTAAACTAGTCCATGCCAATTATCAAATCAAAGTTACATGGCGAGGACTAACAAGTCTATTTTCCCCTCTCTGTCGCGATCAATTTTTTAGGTGTAAACCACCTAAGGTTTAGCTAATGAACTACTAAGTCTTTAAACTTAGCTCGGGCTCTCCCAAGCCCATACCAATTCGCGACTTAAGGTTCAAATATTTAACATGCAAAAGATTATTAATTAGGAGTCACTACTAATTGGTTTACGGTAGGTCGATTATACACCTAAGTAAAATAATGGGAGGACTATTTTACTCCCACGAATGAGAGACTAAGGGTACGGGGACTTGGTTACACTAGATTTCTCTAATGCCCTATCGGTACCGTTTCTTTTTTATTTTCAAAAAATATTTTTGCAGGTAGCTTGAATTTATTTTAACCTAAATTACTATCATGTAATGGGGTGATCACACAGATGCTCAAACATTCAATAAATAAATTGCATCACACAAAGCAAACAATTTTTTGAGAATTCTTGAAAATTAGAATTATTTTATAAAAATGCATTATTTTAACTAAATGACTTAATCTTATTAATATGCAAATTCTAATTAAATGGGCCTATTATGCAAACTAGTTTTTATGCACCTCATGACCTAACTTCACTAATGAACAAATTCTAATTAAATGATCCTATTATGCGAACTAGTTAACATACACCCAGTATTTTTGTATTTTTTGATTTTCTGATTTTTTTATTTTTTTAAAAGATAAGTAATTATTAAATAAATATTAAATCTAAACTATCAACAAATAAAGGATTTAAATAATAAAAAAAATAACATGTTGTCTCACAGGCCAAATTAACGATTATCTTAACCCTAATTATCATGACAAAGAGATCAAAATAATTAAAAATCTTATCCGAAGTCTTACAAGTCAAATTAATAATTATAATGATTTAACAGTTAAAATTCTACCAAAAAGCCCAAAAATTAATATAATTAAAAAAATAATCCGATGTCTCTCGGATTAACTAAAAAATTATATTAATTCCGGACAAAATCCTAGCGGATAATGTCGAATATGCATAAAATGAACACTAATCCAATGTTACAACTTAAGTAATAATAACAAAACTAAAAAAAAAAAAATAGAATAAAAAATAAACCACCTAAGATGGGGACTCAAGGGAGGACATCGATGACGCATTGATGGGCGATCGAACCGGTAGTAGCAACGGGCGGCATTCGCGTCGTCGATGAAGCGGGCTGGCACGAAGGTGTGGCACAGCGACCGGCGAGCATTGGGCTAAGGCAGACCAGCAGGTGTCGGGTGGATCAGCACAAGCTGAGGTGCGGCGGAGGCACAAATCATCGAAGGGGGAACGCCGGGCTGGGATGAGAGGTGCGGCGTTGCTGGTTCAGAAGTGCTGCCAGCGTGGTGGCGGTTGAAGGTGTCAGGAATGGTGGTGAGCAGGTGGAGGGGAGCCGGAGGAGTGGGTGGCGCTCGGGTACTAACACGAGCATTCGTGGCAGCTGTGGCAAGTTGCAGGTCACGGGGCAGCAGCGCACGGTGGTGAACGACGCTTGGGTAGAAAGGATGGTGGCGCAAAGGTGCCGCAAGTAACGACGACGAATGGCGGGCTGCTACAACATGGTGTCAATTGCAGACATCAGCAATTGAGGCAAGGGGTCGTTAGGCGCTACAAGTGGAGGTGCTCGGGGGATTTGCAGGCTGCGGGCTTCGAAGGCATGACTTGCTGAACGGCGAAGGCGCGACATCGCAGCGGTAGCAGGGAGGCATGGCGTCGGTCACCGGCTAGCAGCAGCTGGGTCACGAGTCACTGTGGTGGTGGTGAGCAGTGGCGTCGAGCTCCTTTTCAGGGACAGTGAGCAAGCGTTGAGCAGCAAGAGGCAGAAACGTTACTGCTGGTCGCAGGTGTGGCCTCGACTGAGGGAAGGACTCCGGTGGGGTGCTGCTATGGGATAACGTCAGCAAGAGAGGAGCGAGTCGCGAATGCCAATGGCCGACATAGTGGAACAAGGCTACTGGTGGTGCTGCGAGTGCGGCAATGGCGTTGGGCGCAGCAGCGATGTGCTGCGCGTTAAGGGTGAGTCCGGCGAGACGGCGGTGGTGGAGGCTCAACGGAAGCAGCGCGAGCAGCTCAAAGACCAACAATGCAAGGGTCGGTCACGCGGCAAAGGGAGGCCACATAGAGGATGAACAGTGGCATTATTTTTGCTTTTCTTTTTTTTTTATTCTCTCCCTCTCACCTATCTATTCGCACGTTTCTTTCACTGAAGCTCCTTGTCTCTCTGCTGACTTTTCCCTTTTTTGCCAGAGAAAGAAATGGGAAAAGGTTTTCTCCTTTGACCAAAATGGATGAAGGTTGCTTTTCCTCATACGAATTTTCTCTCAATCTTTTCTCTGAATTTTTTCGAATTCGACCCCCACTTTGCTGGAAAAATTTTGGTCTCCTTTTATAGTGATTCCGACCACCCTCTTCTATGGCAATTTTTGAGCTTCCTTTTTCCGTTGCCTTAATTCATGTAAATTGGAGCAAAATCTTGCAATCGGTTTGATTTTTCCTTGGATGTTTCGATTCCTTCCCTTTTATCAAACTCCTTACTTTTTTATTCATCTGATTTCTTTGATTGAGAATTTGCTTCCATATGTACTATGATTTAAATATTCATCGGAGCAAGGATGGTTAATCATAATTTCTACATTCCATTCATAATCAAATCAGATTGATCCTTCCCTTATTTTCCTTTTTTTTTATGCTATGCAAATTTTATTTCTTTAAGATCGCCAAAATTTAGATGTCAACACTCTCGCTCACCAATCACCAACTTGCAACTAGGACAACCCAAAGTAGACAACACATTATCCTTTAACGGTGTAGATATGCTAACCACTGACTCTAGTAACTCAGGACTTAATCCTATCAGTTTAACAAATTGCTCAGCAATAAAAGAATGAGTTGCGCCAGGGTCGAATAAAGCATAAGCAGCTGGTCGTTCAGTGAAATCATACATGTGATCACATCAGACGTATCCTCAGCCTAACCTCTAGTGATGGCATAAATTGTTCCTTGGGCTGGAGGTCTAATCTCCCATCTTGCGGTGAATTTTGCAGCGCATATCCCCTGATCTGACCCATCTGCGGCGGCAGCGATAACTACGGTTGTCCTCTTGGTCTCTTAGGACAATATCTGGCCATGTGACCCTGCTGGCCACATTCAAAGCAGGCATCCCATCCTTCTAGGACACAAGGCGATACCATGTCGCCTTCCACAAGTGCGACACATGTCATTTCGACTTGGCCCAGACTTGCTAACTCCACCCTTCCTATTGAGCGGGACTTGGAATCTTCACCCAGTCATGGGCCTCTTTCTATGTCGAATTCCTTCTCGACTCGACCCAAACCGCGATCCAGATGCGGTGGCTCTTTCATTCTGATCTCTCTCGATCATCTGGACTCGCTCATACAAGTCATTATAATTCCTCAGATTAAGCAAAATTAGTGGACTTCTCAATTCTAGCCTGAGTCCATCCTTGAATCTCCTAACTCGATTCACTAGATTCTCCACTAGTTTAGGAGCGTACTATGATAGCTCAGCGAACTTCACCTCATATTGATTTACAGTCATCGAGCATTGGTGAAGGTGCTGGAACTCTGCCATCTTCATCTTTATGGCAATCTCAGAAAAGTATTTACCATTGAACACCTCAACGAAGGCATTCCACTCCAGAGCTACACCTTTAGGAAATATCGCTCCTTGGGTGGTTCTCCACCAAGTGCTTACGATTCCTTGCGGCTAGTAGGTTGGAAGGACTACCTTCTCAATCTCAGTGCACATCAATAGTGCAAAGGTCTTCTCCAATCCTTGGATCCAAAGAGCAGTTGCTTCGGGGTCTCCTACCCTAGTAAACTTCGGTGGGTTTAATTTCAAAAACTGTTCCACCAGTTTATGAATCGGTCTTCCAGTAACCAAGTTCCCTAGTGGAACCTCAGTAGGTGCGGCGTTAGCAACAGCATTGGCAATGGCAATAGTGGCGGCTGCAACGGCGGCAGTAAAGGCGGTAGCTTGGCTCTGGGCCTGCTGCCTCATCATCTCTCTCATTGCATCCAACACTTACGTGATCCCGATAGTTCCTAGATCACCTAGGGTTGCCAACCCAGCACCAACGAGAGGTGGTGCTACTCCACTCGCACTAGCCTCAACTGGCGCTCTACCACGTCCTCCTTGGGTACTGACCCTCGTCAGCGTCCTACCCCAACTTGCAGGACCGTTAGTACGCTTCCTAGGAGTCATTTCCTCCTGATCACTCATGGATCAGTTTTCTACTAAAACCTGCTTCCAATTCCAAATAGAACTAGAAATTGAGTGATCCACACAACAACCAATTCTACCAATCAGCTATCACAAACATGCACCAGCATGAAATTAAAGAACTTTCCTACTAACTATCCATAGACCATCGCACCTTATCACTCCAACCTCTAAACTTGCTATGATACCACTAAACGGGGATGTCACGCCCCAATCCTCCGGGCGCATGCCCATCCCGGCTTGGTCGATTAAATAGCGATGTCCTAAGACATATCGCCGAACCATTCATTTTAATATGCATGCGGAAGCAATTAATAAATCCCCGGACAACAACAAGATGGGATAGAAAAGTAGGGTCATAATTTTTTCAAACCACAACACGCTTATATATACATATATATCAAGCCATGTCATGAACAATACCAAACTTCAAAAGCAGGGTCTACAAAACAGGGGTGGGGTTTAAAAAACTACTAATCCTCATCCTCGATCTCATCCTCATTGGAGCCTTCAGTTGAGTACACCGGAGTCCCTGGATCTGAAAGATCTGGGTCTACGTCCACAACTGAACCTTCTAGAGGATTCGTCGTGCCCTTTCCAAGAGCAACCTCCAGCACATACATAGGGACCTTAGACTCCGGTATAGGACCCTCTCTTTGCCTATTTTGCTCCTGGTGATACCATGATCTGTATTAATGAGGTACCTTGGTAAAGCCTCATCCACCCAAACCACAGTCTTCACCATTTCATACGCCCATCCCCTAGGATCCCCCTACAGTGGGATGAAACACTTCTGCTCCATGAACTTCTTCAGTCTATTAAAACGCTTGGGAGGAGCTGCCATCTAAGGGCCTGAAAATGCTATCCCACAATGGGTGAGACGATGTCTCGGCAAGTTCACCCCCTAAGACCCGATTAGCAAGGAAATACGCCCTAAGGGCCGTCTAACCACAAACATGAGTCAGAGGACTTACCTTTGCCTCAACTCCTTCCTGCAAGTCAGCACAATTCACAATTTCATTGAATCATATCAACAACTCAATTCATCACATCGAATCAAATCATCGATCAATTGACTCAGTTGATTCCATGTCATCAAGATCATCACTTAGTAAAGCCATTCAATACTATTTATAAAGTCCGATCATATCCAGGACTAGTCACTCTAAACTGAAAATAGATAGTATAGCTCGCACTAAGCTAATAAATTAGTGTACTCTTGCTAAGCTGACATATTGAACCATCGGGTTGATATAGCACACTAATAATGCTCTCCAAAAGCTATTAAGGCATACTACTCTCGCTAAGCTGATATATCAAAGCCCGTGTGGGTATATGGTCGCCCTTAGCCAAAATACTATATTTTCCCTTTTGAAAATCCTACTCACTTCAATAGTTCACAAATTATTTTTTGGCGTTATAAATCGACACTCGATTATTTTCCAATCCTTTACTGAAAATAATCAATTTTGGGATAAATATCGCAAAATTGCAATCACCACTCAAATTGCACAAAATAACGGTCAATTAAATAAATCAATCACATCATTGCAACCAACACAAAGTTCTGGTCACCCGCTATCCCGATCCAATTTCTGGAAAATAATTAATTAATTAATTAATTACGGAAAATATTTAATAAATGCCAATAAATAGGACTTAGGCCCGAGGAGCCTAATTAAAAGTCGAGACGGGCTCGGAAAAATCCCGAACCTCACTAAATAAATACTATCGCCTATTTATTTGCTAATTGCACTAATCTAACCACCTAACATGCATCAAGGATTAACTAATTCACTAATCCATTCTAACTAACCACCTAATCCTAGCTTAACTTAAGCTAACCAATCCTTAAGTGTCATTAACTTACTAAGCATGGATTAGTGAGTTAAACTCACTTGATTAATGTTCCGCTCATATCAAAAGGACGGGGACGTGATGAGGAGCGACAAGCTCCAAAGCGGGACCGCCAAATGGGGTCCATAAAGGCTTGGAAACGGGCTGAATAGTGCTGGTGAGATCCACAGCCTTGGCTTCTGTTCGGTGGCTACAGAAGCTGCTCTGGTGGCTAGCTAAGGTGGAAAGGGTGAAGGAGGGCTGCAACGGCCTTGGTGGAGCTCAGCAGGCTTCTAGGCGGCTTCGACGACGGCATATGGTGGTTGGTGAAGCTGGATAGGGCCTCTGGACGCGCAAACAAGAAGGAATGACAACCTGATACGGTGAAGAAGCACGCAGGGTGCGATGGCAAGCAACAGTGTGTGAGGAGCGGTCCGACGGCGTTCAGGGACGGGGGTGCGGCGCCTTAAGGCTGGCTACTGGTTTTCTCTGCAAGTTTTTGAAGTCGTCAAGGTAGTAATGGAGGGGGAGGGGTTGACGGTGGAAGGAGAGGAAGGAGGGGGACAAGTTTGCTTTGGAGGGGCCACTTGGTCTCTTCCTGTCTCTTTTGTTCCCTTGACTTTGCCCCACCAAGCTTGCTATCTTCTATAGCCAATTTCTCAACCATTTTGCTTCGTCTAGAAGTCTTAAGTTGATCCAAATGTTGGGTCCAAATGGGCATACGAATTTTGCACAAGATTTCCCTCAAATTGGACTCAAATGTCTCTTGGATCAACTCAATTTGGCCCTGAAAAATTCAACCATATCATCGATCAAATTGGCATTTTTCCGCAACAATTGAACCTACTTGCATCCCAATTGCGCGATAAAAAATGGCCCTATCTCGACTTTTCGCCAAAACCTTGGATTACAGAAAAATCTTTGGAGACAGAGCCGATGTTCCTAAAATGACTTGTGACATGACAGAACTTTCAATTTCTAAAATCGGATTCAAATTCGCTGTTAATTTCAATCTAGCGTGATTTTAGCGTGACCTAGACTACTGGGTAGCTTTCAGAAATTTTTAATGCAAATGACCCATTGTCGATTTTCTTTGAGCCACAATGAACCTCTTCGAGACATTGGTGACTCTTAGTGGTCATGAAAATCTCAAGATTTCAAATACGAACACAAGGTACCAAAACGATAGAATAATCAGTCTAATGCCAATCGACAAGAATTTTGCAATTTAGTAATCTTACTATACCGAAATGATCTCTGCAGATGAGCACGGTCGAGTAGCCGATTCCCGATCGAATTCCAAGTCTATTACATTAAAATCTATTAATAACTTCTCCAGATAGTCTAGTCATCTCACAGGTGATCAGCTCTATGAATAGCACTATAGGCGCGTCAATGAAAGGCCCGATTTATTCAATTGAAAACAAAACTGAAAATCCAAGTGTAGAATCTTTATAGAAAAAAATAAAACAAGAATATCAAAGGTCCATTCAAATGGGGGTAAGAATAGGGGTCCGAATTTGATCCCATGTAAAGATTTTGATCTATTTTTGAAAAACATGGAAAGTAGCCTAAACAATAAGCGATCTGCATGAAATTAGTGACATTAGAAACCTCTAAGTGTGCCTTACGACTTCCTAGAAGAGCTCGAATTCAAACTAGGTCAATTTGGTACCTTAAGATTGAGATCTCTAAAGGTGTGCATGTTAGTAACTAAGAAAAACAAATCACAAACATGCATTAGAAAACCTCAAAGTCATTCAAATAATGCACAAACGGCATGAAGAAATCACATGAGACTTAGAATTGGATGCGATGGAAAATTTGGATAAATTATCTAACCCTAAGTTGCATACAAAAATGTCATACAATTTAAATGACATTACGAAATGATTCAAGATTCCCAATGATATGTTTGAGAATCATAAGCGTGATGAATACTTTTGTGACACAAATTTAACGTGCAAGATGATATTAAATTATATCACCTAAATATGTACGCAAACCTTGCAACATGTGGTTCAATTGTCAAGAAGGCATAATAGCAAGATTTGGTCTCCAGATGACTCAAACAAGCATGGCAAGATGCATATACGGTAAGGTTTCATTTTAGCATTAACTCCACAGAACGAGCATGATTTCAGTCATCTCATGACATGCAAAAATCCTATGAAAAGTCCCACATGTAGAACATGCAATGAGGAATATTTCTCGTTAAGAGTTCGGAACCTAAATGTAATCATATAAGTCATAGAAAAAATGGCAAAACAGAGGTGCATATCAAAGCTATATACTGCTGCAACATCTTTTCACATTAACTCATACAATTGACACACTAGACAATGTCAACACTTTGTAAATCATGCATCAATTGAACATATTGAAGGATTTGAGACCAAACAAACTCATTTATGGACTCAATTTCATCAAAATACAATTCAGAATAGTGCATGGCAAACTGTCATATGTTCGGATCTAGGCAATTTTGACCTAGTTAAACACATCCATAAATTCCGAAAAAACTGCAAGACATTCTCCACATAATTACAAGCAAATTTAATGGGGGAAATTTTCTCCAAAAATTAGTACAGAGATTAGTACAAAATGACAAAATCAGGAATCAACAAAAAGCAAACTGACCTAGGCTCAAATCTGAGTGATTTTGACCTACCTAATCATGTCCAAATATTCCGGAAAAAAAAATACAGAACATACACAACACTATAACAAACAACTTTTGTGAAGGAAAGTTCCTCTAGAAATCAACGTAGAAAGTTGCACAAAAATAGAAAAGACATAAGGTGAAATAGGAATAGAATTCAAAACTAACTTAAACTACTGCAGAATCGCTCATCTTTGGATAAATTTTTCAAAGGTCAAATGATGTTTGATCGGAGCATGCAACCTATTAGTTTGAAGCTTGTGGCATGTATTATCAAAGTCTAGAAGGCCTCAAACTCAAATAAGGTCATTCGGACCTCATTTCAGCGAAAACAGTAGGTCAGTTCAAGGATACAAAAAAGTAGGTTAAAGGCCAAATCAAGTCAATCATTCAAGTTCATCATTCAAGAACAATTAATTATAGAAAATCATCATCCAAATCCATTAATTGAACATCTAACAATGTATATTAACCTAGAATTGAACCCTAGCCTCAACTGATTAATCCGATCTCATTTTATGGGGTTTATGTCGATTTTGATCATGATCAATCAAATCAAGCTCCTCGAAGATTGTAAGCAGATCAGTGTGGAACATCTAGAGGTTGGATCAGGATCTGATTGAACCGCCAATTTAAAGCAAACAATGGAATTCATCCAAAATGGACCGGTCTTCAACCATCGGTGAGAATAAAGGTAACCGAAGCCGTCCGGCGACCAAAGGACAAGACTCTAGCCACAACCTAGCTAAAGACCTTGTCGAGAACTAGATCAGATGAAATCTAACAACCATGGAAGTACTATCAGCTGCCGAATTGATTCACTAAGTAACCGGTCCAAGTTAGACCATTTGAGGATGCCAGGATATACACGAATGCTGGAGGCCTTCCAATTACCGATCAATGAACCTCCGAGTCACTTGGACGTCGAGCACAAACCTGAGGACAAATCGAAATAGGCCAGGGACCTCAAAGATGATCATTGGATGCCGATCTCGAAGAATGAATCGGTCGAAACCAAAAACCGGTCCCAATGCCGATCTTGCTCTTATGGTTGAGGAGGGCAGATCAAAGGGAGCTGAGCACTCTCTCGACCTCAATGCAACTCGATCGGGACAAGGAGGAGATGTAGATCACTGCATGGGGCTAGCGCGGGCCGGCGATTCACTAGTATGAGGCCGGTTCGGTAGATTCAAGTGAACCAACAAGTAGACAAGGGGAAAGAGAAGAGGGAGAAATGGGAAGGAAAAATAGAGGGAAAGAAGGAGAATGATCTGAGGAGATAGAGTAGGTTTTGTGTCTAATGAGCTCCCCCAAAATGGAGGGAAAATGGGTATATATACCCCCTCCAAATCAAGCAATTTCGGTTGTCAGTTCGATCCAACGGTCGAATTTTTGATCCAACGGTTAAAATTTGATTTTAAAGGCTACATCATGATCTCGTGGTGTCGTATAATCTATCTAGTGGGTTTGATTTGTGAAAACCCGAGTCAAAATTGAGAATTGCGTCAAAATGTCTGACTATGGGTCAAATTGCAATTCTATAAAATCCGAAGACTAATATGAAAAATTTTGGGAAATTGAGGGTGCATAAATGAAATTGGCATTGTGAGAACTCCAAAATCGGTCGTCGGAAGTCTAGAATTGATCGGCAAGCGGCTGAACCTGCCAGGACCACCAAAGGCTAATCAGACCTATTCGGTTCGATTTTGCCAGTTTTGGACTGGTTCTTGACCAATTTGGTTCGGTTCTAGCCATTTCGCTCACTTGAGGTCCTTATGGGTTCCAAATGCAATTTGGTCCCTAAAGGACCCAATTGAAAAGGAAATTTATTCTATTTAAGAACAAATTGGCTAATTGAGATTTAGTTAAGCTAATCAAACCTTATGAATGTGATCTAGGAGTCTTTTATTAGCCTAGTTAAATAATCATCTTAAAAGACAACAGGTTACAACCATGGGTGCTTTGATTCGAGCCTAAAAGGTTAAAATGATCAAATTTGCCATTCAACGAGCAAAGTTGTAAATTAACTAAAATTGAGTTCAATTAATGTTACAATTGCCCTATCTAAGGAACGACCCATGTGTAAGATCACCTATCGCATTCAAATTGACCTTGAATTGAAGCGCTCTAGCTTATATAAAAATAGGCCTAACATCAAAATTAGACCTACATTTATAAAATTAAATCATAACCATGAATGGGTCAATTCGAATTTTGTAGAAGAAAGCTTAATTGCTTGACTTTCTTATACTCGGGAGCATAAAATTCTTCAGATTGATATGTTCTAATGTGAATTTCTCAAAATCTATTTCGAATTTGGACTTATCTTAAGGAAATGAATGAGAAATAATAGTCCGTTCGCAAGTTGTTAAGGATCAATTTTCGTCTCCTAATTAGGGCTCAAAATGGCAATTCATATTTTGACTCAGTAAATCGTGAAATTGAATGCACGAGCATATTTAAAATAGTCCCTAAACCAAATGTCAAAGAATGAACTACATTTAATTATTACTAAAATAAAAGTAATTCGGAAAATAGGGTTCTCAATCAATTTTCATAATATTTTTTACACAAAAACCAATTTAGGATTAAAAGAAATGTACTTGTGCATTTTTATTCTTTCAATTTTTTAAGTAAAAGGTTTGACCAAAAGTCATCGTTTTAGTTCATTTTTCCTAAAAGGTTCATTTTTTGGGTCAAATTTTAGAATTTTTGAGAAATTAATTTGAAAAAAGTGAAATTAAAACTAAATGAAATCATTTCGGGTAAAAAATTAATTTTTGACCCGATGTTGACTTTTGGTCAAATGGCTGACCAAAAAGTCAACTCAAAAGTCAACCATTTGACTTTTCAAGTTTTTCTTAAAAATGACTTGTAAATTGCTTAAAGACCACAATGCAAAGAAAGAAATGAATAACGACATTTTTTGGTTGAGAAACAAGATTTATCGCAATCAAAAACCCAAATGGTGGGAAACGAATATGCATAAATGCCCGTTATGCATAAGCATAATATGTGCATTTTTTCATTATTAAGCCGAAAGTATTTTACATCGACATCGTGTATTTAGTCAATACATGGCAAGTAATTTGCTATTGATCTATCATTGATATTTTTTGCGAGTGTTGTGCTTGCTAGGCTTCGTTAATGAAATGTTTTCCTAGTAGAGAACTAGGAATTTTACTTATTGAGTTCCCAAGACTCATTCCCTCATCTTTCATGTCTTGTAGGCATGGAAGTCTTGTAAGAGCTGCAATCATGCTAGAGGAGAGAAGAATTCCCCTGGCCTATGTGAAAACTTTTAGTGTGATGTAAAAAGAAAAGAAGGCCCATAGAGAAATAGCTTGTAAAAGTATTGTTATAATATAAACTAGAGCATTTTATGCGATGTGTGTCCTAGTCTTCCATTTGTTGTTTGTCTTGGAAATTGTTTGCTTATGTTTCCGCATATGTATGATAATAAGATTAAAAAAAATCGAGACAGCAACAAGCCTAGGACATCGCGAAAATAACCCATGCTGCTCAAGACCTTGGAGATGGAGCTAGGGTTGTGACAGTTTTTGGCATCAAAGCGGGGTATCACCTGGAGTGATAAGGTGTGCTAGGAGTTGTGGGATAGTTAGTTAGGAAAAACATTCCATAAATGTAATTGCCTTGTTTGATAGATTTTCCTAGTGATAAATCGAAACTACTAACATTTTCTTGTGCTTGTAGAGAAAATATCTCTATGATTCCTTTAGTTGTCGTATTAGTAAACAGCATGGGTGCTCGGGATCAGCTGACACCGAAAGGAAATTCAAAAGAGGACCCCTGACTAGATGGAATTTTGCAAGCATTATTGACCATTGGAAGCTTGATGGAGCAATAGGCTGAACATCAATTAGCCTCTACTTCCACCAATGCCTCTACGTCTGGTAATGAGAATAGTAATTGCGACCATCCTATGCAAGGACTGATTGACAAATCTTGAAATTATGGCCCTCGTGATTCACTGGGATAGGGAATCCTGAAGAGGCCGAATCATGGATTAAGAAATGGAAAAGATATTCATACTCTTGAGGTGCTTGGGTGAAAACAAAGTGACATTAGCAGTATACCAATTACAGGGTAATGCTAGTCACTGGTGGGACGCAACTAAAGGGAGAATATTTTCGGAAAATACTCCATAACTTGGGATGACTTCATCCAAGCTTTTGACGGAAAATATTTTTCCGAGTGTGCTCATGACAAGAAAATGGCAGAATTCTGGCAATTCCAAAAAGGAATATGACCGTTGATCAATATGAGGCAAAATTTGCCAAGCTATCGAAATACACCCCAGGCTGATTGAAGATTCGGTGGATTGAGCGAAAAGATTCCAAGATGGCTTGAAGCTGAACATTCAAAGCCAATTGGTGTCGTTGAACCTCAAATATTACAAGGAGTTATATGAACAAGCCCAGCTAGTAGAGAAAAATTTGCTGGAGCGAGCTACCACGACAACTTACCAAGGAAGGTCTTGTCCTCCAGCCTCTCAAGTCAATCAGCGTCATGACAAGAGGTTGATACAAGATGGAGAGCGTCCCTACAAAAAGAATAAGAAACTAAGACCGATTTCCACTCCGGATGAGATGTACCGCAATTATAAGAAGCGACATGGCAATACTCCCTGTTTGGCTCGAGCAGGAGCTCGTTATAGCTACAATAAGCAAGGCCACATGATAATATATTGTCCACAGTGACAACAAATGAGACGGCTACAACACCCGCAAACGGCACCACAAAATGGAGTCCCGCCACAAGACAATCGTTATTCGGCCTAAGAAAGAGTATACGTACTCACTCAGGAGGAAGCGAGAAATTTAAGGCCATAGAATGAAGTACTGTCTACCATAGAATGCAAAGAGTATAGGATCATTATATGTAATAAGAGAAAGCAGTAGACTTAATTGAGTTGGTTATGTAAAATTTTGACATTATCATAATGGATTGACTCAATAAGTAGCGAGCCATTATAGATGGTATAGAAAGCCCAACTTCTTAATGATGGCTACCAAGGTTATTTAGAAGTGGTGGAAGATAAATCATAGTAGCACAGAAAAGGCGTGGTGAATTAGAATATATTTCCATATTTTCAGTAAAGCATTGGCATTGCTCCATTTAAGGCACTATGTGGTTGAGCTTGTAGAACTTCAGTCTGTTGGAGTGAGGTCGGGGAAAGGAAGGTCACTAGTCCATAGCTAGCCCTACTTATGACGGATGCCTTGCAGGTAAGTAGAAATAGGCATTATGACTGCCTAAAATATATAGAAAAGTTATATAAATAGACAACGAAAACCTTTAGAATTTTAGGTAGGTGATCGTGTTTTTATCAAAGTCCATGAAAGGTATGTCTCATTTTGGTAGAAAAGGAAGGTCGAGTCATAGATTCATAGAACCTTTTGATATACTAGAACAGGTAAGGAATATGGCCTATTGATTGGCACTGCCACCAAAACTTGCTCAAACACATAATGTGTTTCATGTATCTATGTTAAGAAAGTATGAGCCCAATGCAGCACATGTGTTGAACTTCGATGATTTCAAAGTAGGTGACAAAGGGTCGTATATTAAAGAGCCGATGCGAATCATGGATCAAAAAGAGCAAATGATAAAAAATAAGGCCAATCCTTTAGTAAAGGTCCTACGTCGACACCACCGAATGGAGGAAGCAACATAGGGAAGTGAGGAGACCATGGAATGCAAGTGCCCATACCTATTCCAAGAATCAGGTACGTATTGAAATTTCCAAGAATTTTTTTTTTTAGGGAGAGAGTTGTGACATCCTGATTTTCAACCTACTAAAGATGGCTATGAATCTAGTGTGCTAGTGGAAGGATAGGTCGTGCATCATTCCAAGAATCAGCCATGTACCGATCATTGATCGATCAAGAGAACGGTCATGGACCAATCTAATGACCACGTTAATGGACCCAAGTAGTTCGGTTGATGGATGACTGTCTGACCAAAAGGGTTAATCAAGGAATGGTCACATCCACCACAGATCCATCGACGATCATGGATTAGTCCCAAAAAATCATGTTCCAGTCGTGAGTAATTCCGATCAGTCATATACCAATCGTGGACAACCATAATTCGACTATGTATGACCATGTGTCGAGTACGGATCTGACTAATCTTGTGACATCCTGAATTTCAACCCCATCTCGATAATATGAAATGGGTATTTCGTCGACGTGTCTATGGTCATTTTTTTCTAAGCTGATCACTCACAAGTTAACCGATCTATCAAGTGAAGCCATTAAGGGATATAAACACGGCAGACTTGAGAATTCGATTGGAAGTCGATCGCTCGACCGTGATAATCGAAAAGGGTCAATATGGCACCGTTATAATCGATTAGTTATTGGATATAGGTCGATTCGATGGAAATGCACAATTGAATGGTGGGTGATTCCACCTGATCGCAAAATTCGTGTTGAATGGCACCAATCCAATTTTTCGTCGATTTTGTACTCGGTACCCGTAATTGAAAACTTGAGATTTTTACGACAACCAACAGTCGCCGATGAGTTGAAGATGCACAAACGTGGATTGAAAATTATTGACCACGGGTCACATGCGATAAAATCCTTAAAAGCTACTCGGTAGGTTAGGTCGCGCTAAAATCGCGTCCGATCGATTTTAACCACAAAATTGAATTCGGTTTTGGGAATCGAATGTTCGAGCATGTCATGATTTATTTTTAGGACCTAGTCTCATCTTTTGCAAAAATTCCATCGAGCTCGGAAAATTTGCGGAAAAATCAATTTTGGCAAAAAGAATTGGTGGAAATTCGTAGGGGCTGTTAAAGAGGGATTTTTGGGCTGCCAAATTGGTTTGTTTGTGAATAAATGGGAGCTAAATTGCCATTGGAGGGTCCCTAGACTTTGTGGGCAGAATAAAGGGACTTCTTGGCCTTCAAAATGGATTAATTGGTGAGGAATTGGAAGGAAATTGAAGAGAAATTCGTATGGGCAGCTGAAGGGAATTATTTGGCTACCAATTTGGCTTATTTTGTGAAGATTTGAAGAGAAAACAACCATTGGATGATGCCAAGACTATTGTGGCTAAAGACTTTGTGCCATTTTCATCATAACTTGGATATTTCTCTTGGCTTGTGATTGGTTGCATGGTTGACCTTGATGGACCCTTGTCCCCCTCTCTCTTCCCTCTCTCCTCCCTTTCACCATGCACATCCCCCCCTACTCAGCCAACTACCTCTGCTTCCTCCTCATTCCTTCTTCTTCTCCATCTCCTTGCCATTTTCATTGCTGCTCCATCGCCCAGCTAGCCACGCCATCGTCCGAGCGCCACAGCTCCTTCGCATGCCTAGCTACCGTCCGAGACCAACTCCATCTAGCCACCAGCTCCAACCGCACCACCCACCACCCCTTACGCCTCAGCCAGCTCACCAACCCCAATGCCACCAGCGTTTGCCTCATGCCGTCCCCGCGCCCACCAGCCGCTCGCCGTCCCTGTCCGCCCAGGTCCACTCAGACCATCAACACTGCTCGTTCCAACCAGCTTCGCCCTCAAGCTGAGCTCGATCCAGCTCCAGAACATAACCGAACTTCCAGCTCAAGCCATGGGCTTGCAAGGCTGTCTTCAGCCTCTTCCGGTCCTCTGTTGGAGATGCCGTAGGCTCGAGTCTTGGTTGCCTTCATGCCGCCATCACCGTGGACTCGTTGCCTCGCTAATCCGGTGAGTTAACGCTCTAATCTTGGATTAGGAAGTTAATTGCACTTAGGGGGATTAGTTTAAGGTTAATTAGGATTAGTGTAGTTTAGTTAGTGTAACTAGTTAGTTAGTTTACTTAGATGAACTAGGTGGTTAGATTATTTTAGTTAGGGGTTAGTTTGGTTAGGATTAACTACCCTAGGTTAGTTAGTTAACTAGGGTTAGTTTAATTAATCGTGGTTAATTTAATTAACCATGGTTAGTTTATTTAAATTAAAATAATTTATTTTCCCGAGATTTATTTAATTATAATTAGCATAAATTGTACCGAGATAGCTGGTTACACTAATCGTCGTGGTTGAATTAATTTGTGAAATTGATTGCTAAATTATCCAATTGAGTGCTTGGTGATGATTTTCTATCATTATTGCAAAAATATGATTTTATGTTATTTAATTAGAAAAATACTGGATGTCGGGTTTTGACGCCAAAAATATTTTATGTACTATATAAAATCGTGGAATTTTGAAATGGGAGAATATCATGTTTTGTGGATCAATTTAAATATGTGACCACACACAATTATTTTACTGAGTATTTTTAATACGAAGAAGATTGGTCAAGTCCATTATTTGAAATGGAAGTATATGAGTGCAAAGCATTATGTTCTTGGCCGAGCATGGATGTGCGTGTGGTCATTATCAGAACCCGTCCTGATAAGTTCACGCAGGACGATGCTTGATTAAGTTTAGATGCCCTTGACAACGGATGCCAGTCACAGTGGAGGCTAGGCCGATGCTCCTTTATGGAATGCCATCTAGGGGTAGACGTTGCTGTGCCCGACGAAGCGAGACGATGCTCGATTATGCTGGATGACCGCCGACTATTGAGTTGGCCGTGGCAGTTGGGCTGTAAATAAATGGGACACACTTGAGTGATTGAGATAGCCGCGCCTGATTATTAGACAAAATTGTGTGGCCCAAAATGGGAAGTGTCATAATGGTTTAGCCTTATAATCAGGACCCCTATGATTGTTTGAAAGTTAAATTGATGTGTTCCAGTTATTGTATTATGCTTGCTGAGTTTATAAATGCATATATGATGAGCTAAGGTGCTGAGAGGTGCTGAGGCGAGGTAAGTCCTATATGGTGCATGTTTAGGCTGCCTCTGAGTGAATTTTCATCCTAATTGGGGTTTAAGGTGTAGACTCACTAGGATTTATCTCACCCCGCCGTGGTTTAAATTTTTCAAGTCCTTAGATGGAGGTACTTCACGTCCGTTGTGGGTGTCCATGGGAGGTGGAGACCGAGTTTACCCTTCTCCCCATCCCCGGGACCATCTGGACCCATGAGCTTGTGGTGACCACTATTTGGGTCGATGAGAGCCTACCTCACTTGGTACCTCATCACTTCAAAGTGTGGTTTCTTAACAAGCCCAATGGGATTTGGGAAGGTCCTTTGGAGGGTTTTGACGGGCCTACCGTCGAACCCGAGGATGAAGAAGTACTTGGCCCCATGGATATCGATATATTGGATGATATCATGGCGAACTCGGGGCTAAAGGCTGAAGGGTCCAGAGTAGAGGTAGCTGACTCTTTAGATATCAACATCCCAAATGGTGTCGTAGTAGACCCGGATCCCGAGTAGGCAGGGTCCGGGGTAAAGTTGGCTTAGTAGCTTCTTTTTGGGTATAGACTCCTGTATATAAACCTATAGGTTGAACCTAATGTGTATATAAAGTGTGTTTGGTTTGTGGATAAAAGGCATTGGTATGTTTTTAGACTATCCCAGATGGTTGTTAGGGTATCTATTTAATTCACTTCCGCATGTGCATAAAACGAATGGGTCGGCGACACGTCTTGGGAATGTCGCATTTTAGTCAACCGCCGAGAAATGTTTGCGTGCCCAGGGTTCGAGGCATGACAGATCTCGAACAGCCGCATAACAATCGAGAGTCAGCCTAGATGAGGCCTAAGGTTGATCCAGGATCCAATCCGTTGGGCCATAGCTGATCTAAAGGTGGTCATTGAGCTCATGCCCTAGGCCACCCATCTAGCCAAGAAAGCAAACTTTGCCTACAACAACCACACCAAGGGAGCCTTTGCAATGAACCTCAAGTGTGTCGGAATGGTCGTTAGGGGATGTACACAAAAAGCCCTTACCTGGTTTGGATTGCACTTCCAATAGCCTATTTCCCATGGTTTCCATATTGGTTGGTAATAGACAAAAGAGAAATCTCTAGAACACCCTAGCTTTTTCATGAAAAAATGTGACTCACCATCTTGGATAGATCCTTCCAGATTTGACCATGATTACCAAGGATTCACCTTGGAGATTAAGTAAATAATCTTTGTCAAATGTCCCAATAAAAATGAGATGCCTTGAGGCAATGGCTATGTTATGACCATGATGTCACTCTATCTTTTTAGGGTGCCACCTATTTATGATGACTTGTTCCTTAATAATGAGTCAAATACTTACATGGCCAATAAAAAGAAGACAAACAAGTCTTCAAATGATTACACTAGACCATTAGATCTCCACCTCATAAGACGATGGCTTGAAATTTTGCGTTGGAGAATAAGTTGGTGACTCATAAGCTTAGGTGTCTATGAAAGATATGCTCATCATTACCATAAGATTCTCCATGGAGAATAAGTAGGCCAAGTCATGATGGCATTGTATAAGTAATGAGAAGGAAACAAGTAAATCTCCAATAATTACATTAGGCCATTAGGTGTGTCACTTTTCAAAATAAGCAAGACACCTTGCAACTTAGGCTTGCCACCTTAATGTCATAGCCGTGCCACTCCAAGAAATATGATTGGGCCACTCAAATGAGTAATGATGAGGTTGGTACCCATAAATAGGAGGAGCCCCAATTCATTTTGATCGTTGGAACCCTTTTCCCATTCACATACCAATCTCTCCTTTCTTTCCTTTCTCTCGACCTTACACTGCCACCCCTCATCAAGCCATTCTCTCTAGGATTCTTGAGGTTTATCTAGGTAAGTAAGATCCATATTTCTCTTCTAAGGGGATAGTCTCCATTATCAAGTCTAATTGGGTGCTCACCCGTTAAGCCATGGGTTGGATGTTGAATCTTTTGTATGGTTTTGCTCATGATTGTGCTTGAACGTGTGCTTGAGTTGTTCACACCCAGAATGAGGCCGAGGTTCGCTAGAGTCGAGTTCAATGCTAGGCAAGGTTGCCCAAGGCCCCAAGGCCCCAAAGCCTTAGATCATCATTAAAGCGTGTCAACTCCAAGTCTCGTTGGGTGTGGGGATCACCCAAGGCCATAAGGTCTTGTATCGGTATTGAGGTGTGTCAATACTAAGTCTTGATCAGTATAAGGATCACCCAAGCCCACGAGGACTTGAAAAGGTACTAAAGTATGCCGATTCTATGTCTTGACTAGTGCAGGGACTTTGTGCTCAACATTTGAATCAAGCTACGAACCAAGGGTCATTCATGGCACGAAATGTGTTCACACCAAATCGAAGCCAAGGTCCATCAAGCTTAGGATCTTCACCAAAGTAAGGTGTACCCAAGCCTCGGCGTCTTGAATTAGCATTGAGGCATGCTATTTCAGAACCTTGTCCGATGCGGGGATTGGTGCTAAGTGATCGGTTCAAGTAACGGATCAAGGGTCGTTCCCGACATGTTTTATAGTGTAGTACAAGAATTCGTGGCACACACGTATGTATGAGCACACCTTCAAATCATGCATGTGTCAGCTAAGAATAAGATAATAACCAACTTATATGATACACTTATCTGTGTGCACTTAAAGAAGAAAAAGGCACCCGTCGTCCCATAGCATGGCAGCGATGCCTCGTTCATTGAACATGATACCCTAATTGAGCTAGAATGCTTGGGTCTTGAACTTGGAAGCCTTAGGAAGTTAGTCTTGAGAAGTCTCGGTTAAGCCGAGATGCCTTAGTTGAGCCAAGAAGCTCAACAAGAAGCCAGAAGCTCCCGTCGAGTTGGGAGGGCCTGGTCGAGCCAGGACGTTGGTAAACGGATTTGCATGAGTGCCCGTTATGCATAAGCATGATATGGGGATGCTTTCATTGTTAAGCCGAAAGCACATTACATCGACATAATGTATTTAGTCAATGCATGGCAAGTAATTTGCTATTGATCTATCATCAACACTGTTTGCAAGTGTTGTACTTACTAAGCTTCGATAATGAGATGCTTTCCTATTAGATAACTATGAATTTTACTTACTAAGTTCTCAAGACTCACTCCATCGTCTTTCATGTCTTGTAGGCATAGAAATCTCACGTTAGCTTTGGGAGTTGTAGTCACGTTAGAGGAGATAAGAATTCCCATGGTCTATGTCAAAACTTGTAGTGTGATGTAAAAAGAAAAGAGAGCCCATAGAGAAAGGGCTTGTAAAAGTACTGTTATAATATAAACTATTGCGTTCTATGTGATGTGTGTCCTACTCTTCCAACTATTGTTTTTCTAGGAAATTGTTTGTTCACATTTCCACATTCCATGATAATAAGATAAAAATAATTGGGACAGCAATGAGCCTGGGATGTCGTGAAAATAACCCCTACCGCTCGAGATCCTAGAGATGGAATTGGGGTCGTGATAGTTTAGGCATGAAACTCAGGCCAAATAATGTGGTCAATCACAGTCAAACTCAATTAATTCCTGCCCAATGATAAGGCTTTAAAAACTTAGATATTTTTCCAAGTTGTATATAATACCTTCATCACATAGTAATTTAAGGAGCATGGACACTTAACAAATTGGGCCTTTGCCTTGGAAAATAAGATTAGAGTTGGACTTAGGACCATTAATGAAGGAAACACCTACGTCTTGGACTAGTCAAATTTTCTTAGAAAATAAATGTGAACACATTTGATGAGTTGTGGGCTAAGTGTGAACACGTGCGAACACATTTAATGAGTTATGGGCTAAGTGTGAATGCGTGCGAACGCATTTAATGAGTTGCAGGCTAAGTGCAAATGCATGCGGAACACATTTAATGAGTTGCAGTCTAAGTGCAAACACATGCGAATGCATTTAATGCCCCTTTTGGACCATTCTTAGGGAAGGCCCTATCCCTCCATCCCAAGCCATCCTCACCTAAAGCCTTTCCTCCTCTCCCAACCTCTCCATCCCCTCTCTCAAATTCAGCCTCCTCTCCCCTATAGTCTCCTTGCCACCACCCTTGTCGCCGTGCTTGTCGCCGTCGTCGTTTTAAGGCCACCAGCTTAGAAAGTAGTAAATAAAACTTATTAATATTTGGTTAGGGCGTTGTGTTACGCTAATCCAAACATGTATCAAGTCCTTGATTAAGATTATTTAGAACTTGTTCTTGTTTGCTTGAGGTTTAGCTTGCTTGGATTAGTTTAGACTTTGTTCTTTGTATGAAGTTCGATCATTATTTGGTGAGCTTTGACTTGTGCTTGGGCTTGAGTTGCTTTGGAAGAAACCCAGTGCTTATGCTTATTTGATATGCTTTTGTTTTACTTGACTTCAAACTGATATGGAAAATGTTTTTGTGAAAGCTTGATTCTTCCCTCACAAAATTATTTTCAAACTATTTCGAATGATTTCATAAGTGCATGTTCTAGTTCATGCCCTGAGCTCCAAGAAGGGGTTTCGTTGACCTTAAATGTATGTGGGATCATGAAGGATTGGTTATCTCTTAGTTTTGGAACAATAACGAAGAATATCATTCTTAAGCCAACTTTGGTACCTAATCGGCGAACATGTCATGACGAGCTAGTAATTTCATGGTCTTGGTATGATATTGAGACATATCGTTCCCAAGAAAAGTTTGGTATTATGTTAGAGAACACATCGCAACAAGCCTATTCTTTCATGGTCTTGATGTAATATTGAGACGTATCATCCCCGAGCCAAGTTTGGTACTAGGTCGGTGAACATGTCACGACAAGTTGGTCCTTTCATGGTCTCAATGTAATATTGAAACGTATCATTCTCGAGCCAAGTTTGGTATTAGATCAATGCTCAAATGTGTCAAATCAAGTCACGATCCTTGATTCACACCCAACATGCTTAATGTCTTGATTCCGGTAAGTCATTTCACACGCTTATGCATGGCATGCCTTTGGGCCCTTGAACTAAAGTGAAAATAAGAATTGGATTGTGATGCTTGATGGATGGTCACACGAAGAAATAATTTCTAGCTATCGACTGATGGATTTCGGCGACGTTGCCTGATGGATTCATTATCGAAGGATCATCGTCACCCTTGGATTAAATGACATTGCCTAATTAAGTTCGAATGCTTGCAGATACATAATCGGAGGATGGCCATCACCCTTGGATTAGGGGATGTTACCTAATGGATTTCGGATGCTCTAGAAGAGTTGATGGATTTCGACTATTAATAAACGAACCCCGTGTGCGTAATTCCTCATATTATGAAATGGATCTTGATTAATACTTGCATATTATTGAGTGAGGCATGAGTTCTTCATGTTGTGTGATGAATCTTGATTATTGCTTGCATATTATTGAGTAAGAAATGAGTTTCTCATGTTATGTAATGGATCTTGGTTAATGCTTTCATATTATGAAATGAGGATTTCTCATGGTCTAATCAAGACAAAGCTTTTGTTTTGCTATTGATTTGCTATCGATTTGCTATCGACAATTACTTGGGATAAGTTATATACTTGTTGATAGGCGAGACATCCTCCTACCCGGAAATTAATTGGTTTTACTTATTGAGTTTGTGACTCATCCCATTGTTTTTTAGAATTGAAGGCATGGAGGTCTCACATAAGTCCAGGAGTTGAAGTCTTCCTAGAAAAGTTAAGGTTTACTCCATCCTTTTGGAGCATAGTAGATATAGTGAAATGTAAATATAACGGCCCATGAAATAAAGTTTGTAAATATAATTGATGTAGTTGTGTATTTGTAAGTGGTTGTTTTCCTAGCTATTTGTTGTCTAAGTGTTGTATGTACGCTTCTACATGTTCTTAGTGAAAGGATAAAAATGGGACGGCAATATGCCTAGGACATTGCGAAAAATAACGCTTGTCGCTCATGACCCTGGAGATGGAGTTGGGGTCCTTAGAGAGAGAGGGGGGCATTTTATTAGGGTTGGTTTTGAACTGCTTCTACCCTAAATGAAAAACCTATTAGGTCAAGGCTGGTTTCCAAATGTTTTACTTAGAAACCAAATTGTTACTCATATGATCCGACTTGAAACCGACCAGGGTAAGGCTAGCTCCCGAATTGAATCAGCCCGTTGCTCATCCCTAGGTAAAGTGACCATCTTGTGCTTCAATGAGCACTATATTTTGGTCTTTTGATATTCATCTACAAAGTCATTCCCACAAAGTGAGACATGCTCTGTTGGAACTCCCGGACAATAATATATTGAAATTTGCAAAACATTCTTTAATTTGTACAAATTTTAGGTATTCATTCAAAACAAAACATGCAAAAAATAATCAATTGACAAAAAATATAATTAAAAATAAAAAAGAATGATAACTCACCTTCTCATCTAGAAGAACTATATCCATACTGTTAGCACCTAAATTTTAGCGACCCAATCATTCATTAATTGTAGAGAAAAGTAAAAACTAATTTTGAATCCCTAGCAAAATTAATTTTCATTAAATTTCTTTTCATGTAGACATTATGAATATTTGCATTACTAGTATTAATTATTACAATTTTCAAAAATTAGATAATTACTAAAAAAGAGAAAATAATTTTTTTTTTTTTTTTTATGAAGGGAAACGGAGTAGGGTCGGGCATTTTCAATATAATGATCATGGCTTCCCTTTAACCTTGTTAGAATTTGCATTTATTTATTTCTTAGTGTTAGATACTTGTCTTCCCTTGCAATTTATTTAATGCTTTATTTGGTTGTTGATTGATTTTTTAATGATTGCACATTTGCTTAATTGTCTCACATGTTAGTGGATAGTTCTAAATTCAACCCAAACTGCCTTACAGAAATTATTTTGTAATGAATAAGATTAAGTACCGAAATGACACTAATTGAATAATTAGTGTAACCAAGTTTCCAATCCTAAATTCTCTCGTTACGTATGAACTAAGGCATACTCTCTTGCCTCACTCGATTTCTAACCAACCCCAATAAGCTAGTGGTAACTTCTCATTAAATGATTCCTATGAACACCCCAATGTTGCGCAAAATATGAACTTGGGAGAGCCTTCACATAGTCATGGACTGTAGGCCCGTCTTTTAGGCAATACCCCAAAACATATTCTCTCTCTCGAGGGGTAGGTCACAACACATAATATCCAGTTGCCTATTTCTTTTAGTGTTAATAACATTCCATAGTGTTGAAACTTGTACTTTAATTTTTTTTTCAAATTTCAAGCCATCTAATAGTGAACACTTCTATCTTTGTAGGCTAAACAACCACTGCAAATTAGAAAGTTCAAAAAAAACAAATTGAATCTGACTATCACCTCTTTTTCTGAATCATAGAATCAGAAACAAAATTCATGGTTTGTAAAATAGGCGCTGTTTAGATGACTGATTTGATAATAGAGAAAACTATATATATGAAATATACCGGTGATAGGAATTATACATAAAATAAAATCTGTGTACATAAACAATACAAAAATTTAATATTAAACTAGGCGCAGTCATGGAATATAAATTTTTATCATTAGTTAACTTCCCTAATTAAACATTAAAGTGAATTTTAAGTCTGGATTGTTATGTCGCCGGTAGCTATTACTTGAGAAATTCTTCTGTCCTGCAACCATAGTTTGCTTAACAATAGAGCAAGATATGATAATCTATTGTTGGTGCAGCAGATGTTAGCTTTCGATATTCAAAAAAAGAAGGAAAAAAAAAAAGGGGCGGGTGTTAGCTTGCCAGCTTTGGCTTTATGCATCAATGCTGAAAATTTCCGTGTTGGAAAAGTTTCGATGTTGCCCATAACCTCAAATGCTGGTGGTAAAAAAAAAAATCGCCGTTTACTTGCTTGTCCATTCACCCATTAGTAAATTACCAATAGGTTCCGACCCAAAAAGAAAAAAATAACCAATTGAAAAAATCACTTTTTTTTTAGCACGATTGCCCTAAGGACACTCCCACATTCTCTTGAAAAATAAACTAAAAACAGTGGCATAACTACACTTATCCTTTTCCAACCATTTCAAGGTTATTCTCAGGACTCATTCCGAAAATAGAACTTGTAAACAAGTAAAAAACTGAGGGCAATTACATAGTTGAAGGAAGCAAACCGCAGAGTGCGACAGTTTAAGAGATCAATGAAATTCCACCTTACCAAGGATCAATCAGCAAACATGTTATTCTAATATTTCATTAGATCTAATGGATGATCATATCGTGATTCTTGACAGTGCACCTAATTCTTTCCTCTCACAATGAAAAGGCAATCCCATCGAAATACTTCTTTTTTAAACTAGGCATAATTGTAGATTACTCTTGCTAAGCGCTTTGGCAAATGGCAGAGCAAGACTGCCGGACCAGCAATAATCAGTATGACCAATTGAAGTCATAGGACAAGAATGAGACAATAGTGGATACAAGGGAAATCGAGTCTACGTGAGGTCCACAACATAGATTTTAAATTGGTAACGATTGATTTAGTCATCAAAAGAAACGACAACAAAGACTATTGCTTTGTTCGTTCATTCTACAACCCAAACGCCTTTTTTTCGCAGGCATTGTTTTCACAAAGAGATGAAGAACTTGTCAATTGTTAAACAAGCAAAATGTGCAGGAAGCCCTTGCAATTATCAAAATGGTGAAGCCATAGATTAGACTCCCAGTCCAACTATCAAAAGACCTCTTTCAATGTCAAACATTTACCCAATTGTGTAAGATGATGCTCAAAATTGGCAAAAAATTTACCTGAGAAACTTTGGAGAATGGCTAAACCGAGAGAGAGAGAGATTTGAAGGGCACAAAAATGTTGTTTGTTTTTTCTTGGCAGAGAGGGCTATGTTTTGAGTGGAGAAAATAGTTGGTGGTGTAAGCTCCAAAAGACAGTATAGATCACCTTCATTTAATAAATAAAAATAAAAATCTCCCTCCCTCCCTCTCTCTTCCTTCATACTCTTCACAAGGAGACTTAAAAAACTCTAATATAATACAAAACAATTCATGCCTTTTAGTGTATACTTGCTATCAAATGCTAACAACAACATCACTTCACTATCCTCCCCCGGAGCTTGACAAGTACTTGATTCATAGTAATTCCACTCTGGAAGTTCAAACGGCTGCTCAACAGGTCTCGATCATCTGATCATTCAAGAATTAATAGATCAGTAGTATGTAAAAAGAAAAACGTTATATATTTGATTGTCGATATTCATACCCTTGCTTTGCCGCACGGATCTATGCTAGAAACTCCAATTCGATGGAACACGTTGAGATAAAAGTTACTTTTAAGGGAAGCAAACCATAAGCCATTCTCCAGATAAACATTTCATCAGCTCATATCTTGTAAATTCCTGCATCCAAGGGTGTGAGCAAACCTTTCATAGATCCGTCCATGTCCCCCAATCAAATCAACTATCGAAACACAACTTGAAAGAAATTATTCATGTAAAATCTGGTAAAAATATGAGCAATCTTGTACCGGTAAGTTATATTTGGGATATGAGCAATCTTGTACCAGTCCTCTTTTTTGCACCTCTCCTCCAAATCTGGGCAACCTGCGATTCTTAGGTGGGTAAGGGATGCCAGCCTTTGCATTCCTTCAGGTAATGAGGTCAACGAGCGGCACTCAATGATTTCGAGCTGTTGAAGTGATTGAAGGGTGTCAATCTGCTCTGGTAAAGCCTTCAATTCTAAGCAATTGGAAATTTGGAGACGCTCAAGATTGCTAAGCTGTAGAAGCCACTGAGGGAGAGATGCTACTTTGGGGAGGGTTAAGATTTCCACAGACCGTAGACTCTGAAGTCGATGCAAATCCAAGACGTTGCCACTTTCATCTTTGGATAAATCGAGCTCCTCACAACATTCTAAAGAGAATTCCACAAGGTTTGATAGTTGTTGTATATGGAGTGAAAGGGAAGTCAATCGAGGACATTCACTGATGCGAAGAATTTCAAGTGATGTGAGACTTTTCAAACACTTCTCAGGCAAACATTCTAGAAACTCCATCTCCGAGATACCCAGACTTTTCAACTTATTTAGGCCAACTATCTGATTTATCCACTCTGGATTGACCTTTCTCAGTGTTAACTCCTTAAGATGTGGAGTTAGTGGCATCCTTTTCAATTCCTTACAATTAGAGATCTTTAATATTAACAGACTAGGAAATGATGCTGTTGAAGTGGGCGAATGGTCTGACTCGATGTATTCGAATTTAGATTTTGACTCGATGTATTCCAATTTAGTCAGCCGCCGAATCTCTAAGTACTCGAGGTTAGGTAGTTGGCCCAATGGAGGGAGATGTTTACATCTTTGGCATTGCTCCAAGCATACCTTAACTAAATTTGGCAAGAAATCCACAAGGCTTTCCATCATCCACTTAGGAAAGCTCTCACCATTATATCCATCGATGGTCAACTTCTGCAAATTCAAGTGCGGCCTCAGTCCATCTAATAGATTGTTATCTCTATCCCCAATTTGTTTCGCACGATTGTTATCTCTATCCCCAGTTTGTTCCGCACTATTTTCATCAGGATAATGGAGATAGCCCCATCGAAGTTCCAAAGATTCCAGAGAATGCTTCCCTATCAAGTTTGCACCTTTGGACTCTGCTACTACATCTATTACGTGTTCCAAATGTTCAATGCTGAGGCTTCCCCGGATGTTATTGAGCCCATTTAGTTCTCCAAGTCTGCAATAATTCTTATCTAGAGCTTTATTATGGGGCAAAATGAAGCGTGTTAACCTATGCAAAGAACTCAATTGCCCTAGTCCACGTGGCACATAACTAAGTTCCCAACAGCCATCTATGTCTAGATCTTGAAGGCTGACTAACTTCCTCATACCCCTTGGCAATTCTTCAAGGGCAAAACAATTGCAGAGATTAAGTGTTTGCAAGTTCTGCAATCTCGTGATGGAGTTAGGAAGCCTTCTGAGTGTCTTATTTCGAGAGAGATCGAGATACGTGAGATGCTTCAATTTACAAATACACCTCGGCACCTTCTCGACAACTGTGCCATGTAGATCCAAAATGCGCAACCTTGTGAAACTTTGAATGAGTTGGCATAGATCTACTTCACTTATTGGTGTCGGTTGTTCGATTTGCCAAGCATCTTCTTGCACAGTAGAAATAAATGTTCTTGATGCACTTGCTTTCAAGTGTGACATTGGAAGTTTACCAATCCAATCTAAAGTAAAACCACAAGATATACGACGAGTTCTTTCAAGTATGGACTTTGTGTCATCCCATGCCACCCAACACTCAGTCCCTGCAACTAAGCAGGCTAGATCATGCATCAAATCATGCATCTTGCAAGTCTCCATGTTTGTGAATGGATTTTTTTGAAAATCTTGGAAGAAGTTACTCCAAAGTAGATCCATAAAATATCCATGAGCAATGTCTTCTAAATGCTGAGTTCCATTTGATGGCCGAATAAACCCTTCTGCCACCCAAAGATTGATCAAAGTCTGCTTCTTTATCGTATAACCTTTGGGAAACAATGAACAAAATGCGAAGCATTGTTTCAAATGTGAGGGAAGGTGGTCATAACTTAGCCTAAGAACTGATTTTATGCAGTCTTCCATTTGAGACACTTCCAAGAGCTCATGATCTTTGAAATGTAGCCATTCGAATTTAGTTTTCTTAAAGAATAATAAACTTCCAACAGTTCGAACAACCAATGGAACCCCAGAGCACTTTCTAACTATCTCTTTGCCGATAGCTAACATGTTATGATCTTTGGTCTCCTCTTCTTTTTGACAAGCCATTTGCATTAATAAATCAAGAGATGCACTTTCAGATAAGCCCCCCAAACTATGAGGCAAAGTAGTGCTAGTGATCTCCGCAACCTTAGGAATGCGTGTAGTTATGAGGATCTTGCTTCCTCTAGAACCTCCCATCAATAAATTTTTCAAGCTCAGCCATGTCTCCTTTTCTGCATTCCACAAATCATCTAAAACTAAGATATATCTTTTTCCATCAATTTTGGCCCTCAATTCACTTTGCAAATGTTCCATCGGAACGTCCTTTGCTACTCTCTTCTTTGCACATGCTAAGATATTTTTCACTATTTTTTTCATATCAAATTCATTAGAGACATAAACCCACATTTTCAAGTCAAACTGTTTACTGACCATCTCATCATTATATACATATTGAGCAAGAGCTGTTTTACCTAGCCCACCAATACCAACTATTGGAAGGACGGAAACGTCCTCTTCCACATTTGAATCCAGTAAAAATTTCATAACCTTCTTTTTATCTTCATCTCTACCTTTAATATTTTCGTCACTTATAAATGAATGAGTCTCTTCTTCTCTCTTCCTCTGCTCTCTCTCGGGGCGCTTATCCAATTGGAGTCCTCTATCAGCCTTAATTGCTTCTATTCTCTCCCTCATTGCTCTTGATTTTTTACCCATCTTCAGTTTAAAAGCAAGCTGATTTGACCTTGAGAAAAATGTCTTTACCTGCTTGCTTATTTCATTATGGCCTCTCAATTCTCGTCGTATAGCTTCTATATTGAATTCTTCAATCACGTCCTGCATATCATAGAAAGCGTCTTTCAATTTCTGAACCCAATCTTGGATTTGACAACTCTGGTAGCATTGCTCTTCTGCATCGTCCAGTACAGCCTGAAGCGTGGAGACGGTCTTTCTGAGCTCCTCGATTTCATGCTTGACTCCCCATAAATTTCCTACCTTATCTAGTGCTTGAGCCAAAAGCTTAGCAAAGATGTCTCCCGCAATGCTGACAATGACAGCTTCCGCCATTTTTGTTCCCACTGTGGATCAGAAGATATTAGTCAGTGGTTCCGAGGCTAGAGACTTCTCAGAACATGTAGAACGCGTTATGTTGACGCTCGCCTAAGACTGACAAATCGATATCCTGACCCATCGAATTACAAACTTCTATGACCGACTTGAGTTGGAGATAAGAACTCTTATCATCCCCGCACACGTAAATCAATTCTGCATATGGGGCCCACCGAGGTCATGTTTACGAGGTGCGAGGCCTGCGATTGGTTTGTCTGAGATTTTTTGTACCTCTAGTGTTCACGCATCTAACGTGCTTACAAAAGGCAATGAAAATGCTGGGTTGAAATGACATAAATATTAATGAGATAAGTGCGCTAGATGTTATAAAATTAATTGCCAAAGTATAATTAAATACTAAAATTTTAAAAATTATAATCAAGTTCTAAAACTTTTTAAATTTGTGCAATCAAATCTTTTCATTAATAATGTCAATTTTTCTAATAAAAAACTAATGTCACATTTTTAAATTAACTTCTCTCTCTCATGGCATTTGTTATTGTTTTCTTCTCCAAATCTCATATAAATTAGATTTAAAAACTAAAAAAAAAAAGGCTAAAAATTTATTTAAAAACTAAAAAAAAATGAATGGTAGGGCCCCACCAATAGGGTGTTGTCACTACTACCCATCACCACAAGGGCCGACGACCTAGGTAGGCGAGGTGCAAGGCCTCGCCTACCCTGACGACCATTGTCTAGATGTGTATTGAGGGTTGATGACCCTCGCTAGGCCCGAGCGAGGGCAGTGTCGATCATATTAGGCAGTCCTCGTTGAGGCCTAGCGACGATCATCGGCCCCTTCAGCAATGGCGCCCCATTGGCAAGGCCTATCACTCCTTTTTTAAAAAAAATTTTAAAAATATGATTTTCGGCTTTTTTTTAATCTAATTTAAATACGATATGAAGAAGAAAATAATAAAAAAATTGTTACGTATGAAAGAGAAATTAATTTTAAAATGCCACATCATCATTTTTCATTAGAAAAATTGACGATATTAATGGAAAGACTTGATTGCATCAATTTCACAAATTTTAGGACTTAATTGCACAAACTCAATTGCACTTTCACTATAAGATTTATGACTTATAGTGCTCTTATCTCATTATTGATTGAATAAGTTGGTCATATCTAACAGTTTCTGAGGTCCAGAAGCACAGGGAGTCGGACCAAGTTGTGAAAGGAAATTACGCCTCCAAGGACAAACCCTTCATTTTTTCCAAATCTTTGTTATATATTTTTTTCAAATAATGGCGGTCATTCTCTAAATTCTTGGGATGGATTTGAGCTATTACAAAGTTTGTATCAAAGCTCACATCATGAGCCTACGAAATATTAGTTTGCTTTGATTGGGATACCATGAGGTGTAAGCTGCAATGAATTTGCTACTAATGTATATGTGCATGTATATTCATGCATATGCAATACACTTTACGATAGAGATTCTTTCTGTGCAAATAGAAAGCTGTATACGCGCAGGTTTCATAATGGATTTGTTAACATTCTGATGCAAAAACTGCACCTCTCAATTCAAAACTCTCCTTCATATTGTCACGTAACACTGTTGCTGTTACTTTACTAAAACATTGCCGTTTGATTATGGAAGTTACTCATTGCTAATCTTTCAAAATTTATGGCTCCTACTGTCAATGCTTCGAAATTATTTCTTACTTCAGTTATTTTTTCCTATTCTCTAAATAAATAAATAAAATTGCCTCAAAGATCTCTGCCTATACTAGGCAATATCAAAATTACCACATCTATACAACGTAAAATTCAATATAAAGGAATTTTAAGCATGTCACTCCTTTTACATAAATTTCCAAAGCATTCCCATGTAGGGGAAAAATGACGGATATACCACTAAGGGCTAAACTAGGGTCCAAGCCTGCGAAGCCGTAATGCCATCTACAACCATCAGGTTGAGAGAAGACATGGCCAAAAAAAAAAAAAAAAAAAAAAAAAAAACTCGACCATAATTTACTATTAACTATCACTTTGTTCCTTCTTTTTTTCATGCCCTGTCTGCCTTTTTTGTTCCTCCTCCTCTTCGTTTTAGAGGGAGAGACCATGTAATTTTGAAACTCTAGGAATTAATTATCAAATGTTGACTTATTTAATTGTCCTCATTAATGGCCAATCACCTTATTCACTGCATAAAGCTTTAAAGATAATATAAGTGCATGACAATAATAAATAAGAAAAATATTTAAATGATAAATACTAATGGCAAATCATCCCACTCCTTGTGAGTGTACACAAAGAAAGACTACTTCCACTTAATATGTACAGCAAGTTGATGTTCATGAATTGTTCTAGAAATATTATATTAGATTAAGGTTTCATTTGTTTCCTAAAAAAACAAATGATTTTGAAAAAAAAATTCCTAAAAATAATTGCCTGTATCAATTAAAATAATTAGCCGATGAAAATTATTTCAATTATTAACAACAATATATGTCTAAATATTTTCATGGACGTTGAAAATATTTTCATTTATTCATTTTTAAAAGTGATCTAAGAAATCATTCCAGAAAATATTTTACAAATTACTCATTTTCCGTGAAATAAACGCATCTTGAAAGACAATGAGACACAAAAAACTTCAAACTATTTTCATTATGACACATTTATCCTAAACTTTTTTGGTAACATAAAAAAACTACCAATTATACCCACTACAACACATTTGCTCTAAACTTTTACTTGTGAAATCAAAAACCCTAACCTTATATCCATAGAACATTTACTCTCAGGATAAATGTGTCAGGGTTCCTATAATTTAAGTTTTTAATGGTTTTTCCCCTAGATCAAATGAGATGATTGAGTCTTATTCTACTTTGTTGGTGGGTCAACACTATTTGCTTACCACCATCCATGAAGGCAAACTTTTAATGGTGTTAATTGACGGAACTTTGATGAAGAGTACATGTGTCATATAAATACAAGTTTAAAATTTTTAGTGTCACAAGAAAAATTTTAGGATAAATATGTCACGGTTGGTATAATTTAAGTTTGTGGTAAATATGAGATTTTTTTAGGGTAAATGTGACACATATATAGCAATTCATGAATTTTGGTGGAACAAAATTAATTTTGGATAAATATATCGTATGTGTACCAATTTGGATTCTTATTGGTATTAACAATTTTAAACAAAAAAAGGTTTTCTTGGTGTTTGTGAAAGCATAGAACTTGAAATCCACTACAGGTGGACCATATCATTGCGCTTCAATTTGATGTATCATATATAGTCAAAGGTTGATCGGATTTAGGTGGGTTGTTCCACATTAAGAACCCAGAACCTTCCTGTCATAGTCGGTTTCCAGTTTTCTTAATCAGGCACCGAACCAACCTCGAACCAACCTCGAACCAACCTCGAACCAATCTACTTCTTTTCTGCTTCATTCTTTATTATGTAAACACCCACTTGCAGGATGAGTTTACTGGCTTAGCATTTCATAACTCATGGCCAAAACAAAATTATCTCAGTAGTGAGCAAAGAAGTTCTTTGACGGTATTAGTCATTCTATCATTCGCATTGCTTCAAATTTCCTATTGTTCCTTGCTTTCTTGAAATTTTGCCAAAGAGAAACGAAAACGCATCGCATAATGCTCTGGCTATTCATCTTCAGAAAAGCTTTCTGATTAGTTGCTATAAGAAAAAACGAACCTCGCTAATAGTGGGCTGATCGACGGCAGAACAACGAAGGCGAGGCCACAACTGGCAAAATCAAGAGAGGAGGACAGGAGACGACATCGGCAAGACCAAGAGAGAGATGAGATGAGATGGCGTGGGCAAGACTCCAGAAAGAGAGAAATCAAGGGCACAGCTGGGGAAGTCAAGAGACTGGAGAGTCTAAGAGAGAGGCTGGCTATGAGGGTGAGAGCTAAAAGAAAGTAGAAAGCATCTTAAATATAAAAAATTTAGGACTGTCCTGAACTGTTTCAAGCCAGTTCTTCCAAGATTGGTTCACAGAACTTTTACATGAGAGTTGATCGGTTCTCGTGTGAACCAGAGTAGAATCAGGCGAGTTCAGTTCGGTTCCGGATTGAACCGGCTTGGTTCTTCACCCATAATAAAAATATTACTTTTGAGTTCTAACAATAAACATTATAAGACTAATCCCTCAATATAACGGAAGGACCATCATGAAGCATAAAGTTCCCTTCGTCTAAGTAAATTAGATAGCCCCTTTAATGAAAAGCAATCATATAATACGTTTAGTCAATTGAAATCATTCGATATCGTGTCGATTATCAAATTTGATATTATTTTTAATAGATAAGATTAGAATGGAGATTTTACATACTATTTATTAAAAATTAAAACGTTAATTTAATTATGGTCCATCGTTAATGGCCAATCACCTCATTTTAAAGATAAAGCTTAATACCGGCACCATACCTTAATTATTGCACAAAAACTCTCTTAAGATGATACAAGTGTACAATAATAATAGAAAAATTGAAACTATCTAAATGAAAAACTCTAATTGCAAAACCTCCCCTTCGTCAGTGCTCAAAACTGTTTTACCATATGCTTTCCTCGGGAAACATTGCATTTCACATGCATGCCCAAATTGTTTAATAGTAACATCGAGTATTTAAAATAGAGGGATTTGATCTTGAGAAGATATAAAATTAGTACAGCTGTCTGGCAACTTCAATATCTGACTTTTTTTTTTTCTTTTGAATCTCCGCTTTTGCCCTAACACAAAAAAAAAAAAAATTAAATAAATAATAATAATAATAATAATAATAATAATAATAATAATAATAATAAAGGAAAAGTTTATGAAGTATCATTTTGAATGAAATGGTATGAATACTTTTGTGTGCAACGGAAATAAATTAATTAATTAATTTAGATACGGAAGTACCAATGTGTGGTGGGCACATAAAAGGAAGTTGATGAGGACGTACTGTAACTTTAAACTTTAATAAAGGAATGGTAAAAGAGAGCTCTTGAAATTGGCTAATCTTCTCTTTTAAATTCTATTTATAATTCGAATTTGGGACATGTAATATGTTTTTATGTGCCCAATTTGGAGAAGGCTAAATAGCCTTAATATGAAAATCTTGAGGGCCATGTTTACACCACATAAGCCATATCTCTAAATCACAATAACAGACGTTGATACTTTCACCAAGAATGCTTTGATTCGTCCAAAGATGAGTGGTCTTGAGTGCTGTAACAAGGATTTTTACATTTAATTTCAAAATGTTACAATTAATTCGAGCCATATCATAACAAGTGAAAGATTAAGGAGGATTAATTGATATAAAACTAATCACTCGATTGGCATAAGGGGAATGACCATCATAAAGCACAGTACCTTTTTAATCTAAATAAAGTAGATAGCCCCCCTCCAAAGCCTTTTTGAGGAGTTTAAGATTTTACAAGCCCAATTACAAAATATCTCCATTATTTACTACTCCTGAGTAGCCAACCAAGTAGCAAATTGAATTACAAAAACCCACTAGCTAGGGACTCTCCCCTCTAATTGGCTTACCAAGCCCCCAATCCCTTTGGAACCTGTTATGCTTAGAATCTTAATTCTCTTAATGATTAGAACTCTAGTGAATGAATGAATGAATTTTCAACCAAAAGAAAAAAAAAAAAAAAAAAGTAGATAGCCCCATTCCCAACAAATCTCTAGTAGAGTTTTCAAAGAGATTTAATATATAAAGATAGGAAGTCGTGCCATCTCTGAAGAAGACCATAACATCCCAGAAAAACTCAAATAAATTGACTTAATCTAGGTAACAAATTAGGCCCAACGTAAGGGTGGAACTGAACTAGAGACTGTCCTTTAATAGCCTCTACTCTGTAGCTTACTCCAAAGCTACAAAAACTTGTCTGACCGAATGCACAAGGGACGATATTTTGTCGAGATTGATCCTCTCACTATAAATGCCCCATCAATTCAGTCATCAAAGGTATCTTTTATAACTTCTGAGTGTCTGGACCTCAGCATTACCGTTGACCTTGCAGCCAACTATGGAAAATGTCTCGATAAGTGACTTGCTATTTCTCACCTACCACCTAGCATCGAAATCCACTAAAATTGCTTGCTCCTCCTTCTACACCCTCATCATTTTATCCCACCCACGATGTAACTTTTGTCTAACGCTAACCCTCCCGCAAAGTTTAAGGACATCGGGAGTAAACCTCCTCAACAACATGTCTATGTTTCAAGTTAAAATACTGACTTATTAATGTATCTCATTAATGGTGAGTATGACATTGTACAAAACCTTCTTTATAAGCATCTGATTAATTCTCTTAATTATTGTACAAAAGCCTCCTCATGAGATATATAATCTTTACAATGGACCGTCATGAAGTGAAAAGCCAATCATTTAATACGTATAATAAATTGAAGTCATTCAATCTATTTCATAAATTATCAAACCTAATGCTATTTATATTACATTCAATTAGGATGGACATTTTACGAACTATAAAAGAAATTCAAATATTAATCTTTTTTTAGTTATCCATCAATAAATGGCCAATCACCTCATTTATTACATAGAAAAAAATATGGGCACCCTACCTCAATAATTGTACAAAAACCCTTTTAAGATAATGTAAGCGTGCAATAATAACAGATAGAAGAAATATTTAAATTACACCCTATATGCAAAAGTTCTCACGCCATCAATTACATATATATATATATATATATATATATATATATATATATAACATACATTTTTATATATGTATAATAAAGTAAAAACAACGTAATCATCTCATCTAATCTTTTATATACTAGAACACAATATCGACATCAACTTGCCTTATTCATTAAATTGAATGTACTTTTTTACATAATAGAATATCATATCCACATCAACTCTCATCAAGTTGGATGCAATCTTCACATAAGAATCATTCTCCTTAAATAATGTCACAACCAAGGCCCACATCTGATGCGGATGTCTTACTAATCTTCTTGGTCCTGGTGCAAACTTCTTTATAATTTGGCCGGTTCACTTTGGATTAAAAATTTGGAAATGGAAAAGAGGCAAGATGGGATTCTTTTGTCAAGATGCATGCATACCATTTACATGTTCAACATAAAATGTTATTAAACCATAAAAAGATTATTACAAAATTATATGTAAATTACGCGTCAATATTTACGTGTGAAAATTTTCCCAAGTTTGGGGAAAAAATATAAAAAAGTGTCTGAGATAAGAGTAAATTAAACAAAGCAAAATGTGCAAGTCTATCATGACAAGCCTTTGCTATTTTTTTAGTGTTTAATGAAAGCGTACAGCTGGAAATCCACTCCAACTGGTGGACCATATCACTGTCCCTTCGGTTCGAGATGTCATCTATTCCCTTTTTCCTCTTTTCCTTAATTTCCTTTTTTTCAAAAAGTGACTGGAAAAAGTGTAAAAGTACGTGTTGATTGAACAAAAGTACAATTTTCCACTCGCCGACATCACTGTTGTTGCAAAAGGATTGTTTAGAAGAATTTTATCCGTGGGCCAACAAATGAGAATCACCATCAACTTACATCTAGCACAATCACTCAAGCCAGCAACCATCTCAGGAGATTAGACAATAGCAAGAGCACGGGGAATGCCATGTTAGCTACACAATCTCTGGTATTCAGTGAACAATATCAGCTTATCCTTGAAGATAAAATGTTTCATTTGAGTTCCAACAGTAAAAATCATAAAATTAATCATCCAATTAACAAAATGAAAAGGATCATCTTGAAGCACAGACTTCCTTTCAGTCTAAAAAAGTAGGTAGCCGCATTTCAAGCAAGGCTCTAGTAAAGTTCTCGAAAAAGTTTTGCACTTCCCCGTGATATGTTCGACATGAGGCTGCTCACATTTAAAAGCTTTCACTAAATGTAAGTAGAGTCACTCTTAGGTTTGATAGACAAAATTCTTGGTCATTTAACAAATAAATCAATACCCAAGCATTCCAAATGAACCTAGCTCTCACAACAATCTTCGGACACAAATCCACACAAGTAATTGTCTCAACCCCGTTTCCCCTTTATATTTAAGAAGGCAAATACAATTTTAAGCCACTCTTGCTCCCTTAGCATCATCAAGCTTGCCTCTCCAAAGAATAGGGTTGCGCTTACTTGCCACTAACTTCAATATTTCTTTTGGCAGCACAAAAATTTGGTTCCTATAGATAATAAAGCTATATGTAACTGATTTAATGAGTTGTAGTTTGCCTGCAAAAGTCAAATGCTTGACACTCTTCCAGTTACCCTTTCACTAGTGGTTGGCAACCTTTGCACTAAGCTTTGCCAGATATTAAAGGAAGTTTAAGGGATTTAAGAGGCAATGCTCCTTTCAAAATGTCATTTATTTGTACCAAATCATCGCAAAAACCTTAGTCCTTTCTAATTAAGCTTTATCTCAGAAATTTGTTGAAAATGCTGAAAATGATTTAAATTTTAAAGATAAGAAGTCTTGTCTCCTTTGAAGAATAAGATTGGAAGAAGTACACTCTAAGTGTCAAAACGTGGCACAGGTGGACATATAAATGCTAAAACTTTCAAAATGTACACTTATGTGTTGTTTAATAATACTCCAAACAATATCTGATTCTATTCTTTTGTTTCTTGAAACAAAAAAAGAACAAAAATCCGTTTGGTAAATTTTTTGTTCCCAAGAGCAAAAGTCCATATTTTTATTGTTGGGAATAAATTTGGAGTAGAATCAAGAAATAAAAAAAAAAAATTGTTACTTCTTATTCTTGGGAACAATTGCAAAATTAAGCCAATTTTTTCCTCTTTTCTTTTTGTTATTTTCTTTTCTTTCATTTTCTCTTCTTCTTCCTCATTTCCGGTCATTGGCCACGACAATCGCTAGCGACTACTTAGACAAGGTCCGGCAAGCTCACTGAAGCTAGCCATGGCCGACAACTGGCTAGGCGAGGTCCGACAAGCTCGTAGAAGCTTTACTCAGCCTCACCACCAGCCAACCTGACACTTAGCCTCACCAAGCTAGGCAAAGCTGGCCTTGTGCCGGTTGGGTGAGGTCGAGCCTTGCTAGTGGCCAAGCGAGCTCGCCTAGCCACTAGCGAGGTTGCCAAACCTTGCCCAGGTGAACTGCTAGAGAAGAAGAAGAGGATGGAAAAAGAAAAAGAGAATAATATAATAAAAGTATTAAAAATAAAAGAAATTCTAGTTCCAAAAAAATTTGAGATTTTATCAAATGCATTTCTATCTTGAAAATAAAAATTTTGGACAATTATCAAATACATTCTTTTGCCCAGAAACTTATCCGGGGAATAGAATAATAAAAAATAATTTCTGATCAAAAATTATTTTTGGGACCATAATGGTTACCAAATACACCCTTAGGGTCTATTTGTTAACTAGTCAAATAGTGTCTGATTTGATTCTTTTGTTCCTCAAAACAAAAAAGAATATAAATCAATTTGGTAACTTTTTTATTCCTCAGAACAGATATGGAATAGAATTAAGAAATAGAAAAAATTTTTTTTTTTTTTTTTCAGGAACAACTCCGAATCAAGTGCATTTTCTTTTTATTCCACTTTTTTTTTTCTTTTCTCCTTTTCTTCTTCCCCTCCTTTCTTTGACCGATCGCCAGCCTCAGCTAGGCTAACAACTAGTCAAATGAAGGCTGGGGACCTCGTCGAAGTGTTACCAACCCCCGACGAGGCCGAGCCTCATTAGTCAAGCCTCCCTGGTGGCTAGGCGAGGCTTAGCTAAGCTTGGCCAGGCGAGCTTGGCCTCGCCCAAATCTAGCCAAGTTGAGCTTGCCCAACCGCCAACAATGGTAAGCCATGCCGACGACTAGACAAGGTCGGCCTTACCTTGGCTAGGCGAGCCTCACCCGGCTATTGAGGAGGCTCGGCAAACAAGGCTCAACCTTGTCGGGGGCTGGCAATGCTCCAATAAGATCATCGACCAAAGGAAGAAGGGGAAGAAAAAAGAAAAAAAGAGAAAAATGTAATAAAACTATTACAAAATTAAAAGAAATTCTAAAATCACAAAAGTTTGAGATTTTACCAAATGCATTTCTATCTCGGATAGAAATTTTGGACAATTACCAAACGTCTTCAAATACTTAAAAACTTGTCTAGGGAACAGAATGAAAAAAATCATTTCTAAGTAGAAATTGTTTCCAAGAGTAAAATAGTTACCTTAGGGCCTATTTTGTTAACTAGCCAAATAGTGCCTGATTCTATTCTTTTGTTCCACGGAACAAAAAATAATCCATTTGGGAATTTTTTTTGTTCCCAGGAACAAATTTGTTTTCGAGAATAGATTTGGAACAAAATCAAAAAGTAAAAGAAAGTTGTTTCTTTATTCCCATGAACAGCTTCAAAATCAAGTCAGTTTTCTTTCTATTCCTCTTTTCTTTTCTTCTTTTCTTTTTTTCCTTTTTTTTCTTCTCCTTCTTCCTTTGATTGGTCGCTGGCCTCAGCCAAGCCAGCAACCAGCCAAACAAGGGTGAGCTGAGATAGCTAGTATAACCACATATATGGGGGTGAATAAGTGCACAAACAATTTATCGAGATATGGAAGCAATTCTAGGCAACCGATAGAAATGAAGTTCTCTATTGATTAACAAAATGAAGTACGATCAAAGTAAAGAGAGTAAGGAAGAGAAAATTGAACACAAGGTTTATAGTGGTTCGGTTTATTTCAAGCCTACGTCCACTCTTCCGCACTGACAACCCACCGGCTGGATTTCACTATGAACAAAAGAGAAGTTACAGTACAGCTTTTCCTTGATTCCACAGTGTAGATCTTCTACCACACCTCCTCAAGGTTTCTCACAAATATAGACTCTCTTTTGTGTACAAGGTTTCACTCAAAGGATTTGTCTAAATAATAAGGAGCTTCAAACTTTGGAATTTTTCTATTGCGCACATCTTGAACAACTTAGAACGTCTTCCTTATATACTCCTTTACGCCATCATACCCGTTGGCACTTATCAAAGGAATTCATCCAATCTACCCATTGGACGGAATCAATTAAGAAGATTATTCGAGCCATTAAAAAGTGAACGTAGCCCATCAATCATGTTCGCCCATCAATCATGTTCGCCCATACAATCAGGATCTTGGTTTCCATAAGTAGAACCTTCCAAGAATATTTAGGCAATCATCGGATCCTTAATCTTCGAGTCAATCTCGATCAATCAAAGGATTCCGTTATGTCTTTTCCAGCCAAGAGATCTTCTCCAGTCGATAAGGTCATATCCTTAATGAAATATCCAGTTCTGGATAACCTTTCTTCAACGGATTAGAGACTGTCAATGAGGATAGACTTTGAATCTTGAGTCTGGCTGTCCAGAGGTCTTCATACTTTAAATAGCAGAGTCTGCAAACCTTCAGACTAGACCGATGGAAACGTTTTGTCAGCTTCAAAACACTTCAAGAAGATTTCTCCAACAATCTCCCCATTTTTGATAGTGACAAAACTTTCCTGCAGATTTGGACAATCTTGACCTGCAAAACATTTCTCAAACACATATGCATATCTTATAGAGATAAATGGCTAAATGAATAACACTAGAATCTAGAATCTGCAACCACAAAAAATAGGTTAGTCTAGTATGCGATAAAGCCATCCATAAGATATCAATAGAAGCAATCAAGTCCAAGTCTCATCCAAACAAAAAAATAAAGTCAAACGGAGTTAAAAATCAAAACAATCCAACAATCCAACCAGTCCAACAAACCACACGATTAAAAGTCAAAGTGTTCAAATCTTGCATCTCTCCCCCTTTTTGTCAACATTAAAAAGGTTGAGATAAAAATGGAATAAAGTCAAGATTGCTTGGGAACGCGGACAAACTGGAAATCTCCTATAGACTAAACGATGCCTTCTAACCTTTTCAAGTCTTCTTTCAGTTGTGCAATATCCTCACCCTTGGCATTGGCCTGAATCTGAACAGAGAGGGTTTGGATCTGATCATTCAATAAACATGAAGAAACTTGACCCGCATTTTGCAAGTTTTGAACCTCGCATCCCAGAGCATAGATTTGTCCTCGCATCTCCAAGAGAATATCCATGATTCTGTGAAAATCTGCTGTATTATCAGCCCGAGTACTTGCTTCGGCCCGATCCGATGGAGTAAATGCATGATGGTAGATCAACATAATCTCGCAGGTTTGGCGATGAAACTTCATGATCTTCCTCTGGAAAATGAGAGGCATAAATGTCCTTCGGGTCTGCTGGAGAGCGGCGACGCCCTCACTTGCATCAGATATGAGGACATCCCTCTTTTCTCTTTATCTCCCCCGTTTCCATGCCTTCGGGTGGAGAAGAGTGTTCCTCGGGCTCTCTTTCCTCTTGATTCATTCTTTTCTTCTTCTTCTTCTTTTTTCGCCAAGTGCTCTTTCTTCTTCTTCTTTTCATCCCTTGCCTTCTCTTCTCCTTTTCTCCCTTCTCTCTCCTTCCTTCCTTCTCCTCTCTTCCATTTGTTCCGATTCTTGTCCTCTTCGGGAAGCAGAATGGCGACTTAAATTCTTCAAAGCCATTGCAGAAATGGTGTTTTTCATCATCATCTTCATCTTCAACAATAAGAGCTCTTCTTTTTCTTGGATGGAGCAACCAAAGGCTCTTTTCCTTTCCTTTTTGATGAAGAAGAGGGTTGATGAGCTTTTTACGGAGTCTTCTCCTTGAATTTCTCCAACGCCTTGTTCAATTCCTTTAGACGCATTTTGGTCACCATTTTCAGTCCTACCACCATATGATCGCACGATCGAACACAAAAGATTTGCAGAGGCTGAATATTCAGATGTCTGAATAGTTTCGTCACAAGACTTGAGTAAAGAAGTTGACCTCTGTCCTTCATCATGGCTCTATACATGTGGAACATAACAGTGTGAGGAAGAGAAAACCTTTTTCCAGTGAGGATGGCATACATCAGCTTTGCCTCTGAACTTGAAACATCAGTCTTGGAAGTTGATTTCGGTCGGAGGCAATTGATCACAATCTTGTGAAGCAAGATGTTGAATGCACTCATCCTTAAGTAGGAAATATTTTCCTCTGTTCTCCTGTCCTTAACAAGTTCCAATGTAGCACGATCAATAGAAACTTTGATCGGTTGATATCTTCCTCTCTCAACTCCTAACGCATTTGCCAGCATATCCATATCCACAACAAAGTCTTGATCTTTGACGCTGAAAGAGAATCTATTTGCATCCAAGAAAGCTAAGATTCGAATAGAAATAAGCGGTTAGTTCAAGATAGGCCTTCGTAGTGTCGGAGCAGAACTTTTCAAGTTGAAGATAACCGAACTTTTCCCTCAAATTCACATTCACAGCATCCAGAAAATCAAAATCCACATCCTAGGGTTTATCACCCCACGCTTCAGCAATTTTGAGTACAAATCCTTTTGTTCCTTCGATCTGAACAAGTCTCCCATTTTTCCTCGATTTTCAACCGCAACACCCATTCTCGGTTGAAATTGGCTGTATAGTTTATCATCATCATTCCCATCTATAGGATTAACTCCCCAATCACGAGGATCACTTGGGATATTCGCAAGGGTTTCTTCTGCCACCCCTTTACGAGCAATTCCCAAACTTTCCATTTTTCGCAAAAAGATATATTCATTTCCATACCCTTTGTCTTTAAGAAAATCATCGACATACTTCAAAGGAGTATGAGTCCCTTTTAAAGCACAATACAACTTATAAATAAAAGCGGGCTTTTGAACTCTTACAAGATCTGCATCCTCGATGATTTCTTCCTCTTGTTGATGATCAACACCTTGAGGAATAGATGGAGGAGAATGATGCTGCTGAGAATGTTGTGGGCTCTACTGCTGATCTGGAAACACTTCTTCTTCGATGAGATCGAAGTGCGTTGGCCTCTCACTCATTCGCCGTGGTCCCCTGCTTGCGATTCTTGAAGACTTTCTTGAAGACAACATCTTTCTCAGTTTTTGGAAGATTCCTTGCTTGACTTTCCCAAGAAAGATGACTACTTTTTCGAAGATTAAACAAGGGAAGAAAACGGGAATGGAAGATCGATGCTTTCTAGGGCTTTTGAGAGTAAAGTGATGGGAAATCAACAGTGCACAATCGGTTAAAAAGAGAGGTATATGAATCGTCACAAAGGAAAATAAAAAGATGCATTTTCAAAATAACTGTCCTTTTTTTTTCGCGAGAATAGACATTTCAAAAAATAACTTCTTTTTTAAAAGGAAACAATGTAATAATTAAGTCGATTAAATATAGCAAAAATTAACCACAGTTTGACGATTGTGCCTTTTCAAGATAAGATTCGAGAGAGAATAACTTACAGTGAAGGTCTTGTATGTCTGAGTCTGAAAGTCTTTAGACTTTGATTTCCTCATACCTTAAAATGTTGAGTCTGGAACGGATGGTTTCAAATTGATTTTTCTCCAAAGGCTTTGTGAATATATCCACCAGTTGATTCTTTGAATCAACAAATTGAATTGAAACTTCTCCATTTTGAACATGGTCTCTAATGAAGTGATGTCGAATCTCTATATGCTTTGCTCTTAAGTGAAGAATTGGATTTTTAGTGAGATTGATAGCGCTGGTGTTGTCGCAATTAATCTCCGTGTATGAGTCTTCAATTCCAAAGTCTCTTAGCTGTTATTTTATCCAGAAAATTTGTGAACAGCAACTTCCAAGAGCTACATACTCTGCTTCTGTTGTAGAGAGAGTTAATGTACTCTACTTTCTTGAAAACCAAGATACTGTCCTGCCTCCAAGTAGTTGACAGGTACCTGAGGTGCTCTTTCTATCAACTCTGCAACCGGCTAGATCTACGTCTAAGTATCCAAGAAGAGTAAAGTCTCCTCTTTTAGGATACCATAGGCCGATGCTTGAAGTTGAAGCAATGTATTTAATAATACGCTTTGTAGCATTTAAATGAGATTCTTTAGGATCTACTTGAAATCTAGCACAAATACAAACACTTAACAAAATGTCAGGTCTAGAAGCAGTAAGATAAAGAAGTGAACCAATGATACTCCTGTATAGCTTCTGGTCGACTTTCTTTCATTCTTCATCTTTGTCTATCTTCAAGGAACTTGACATTGGTATTTCAGCCTTCTTGCAATTGTTCAGACCAAACTTTTTGACGAGATCATTAGCATATTTTTCTTGTTGAATAAAAATTCCTTCCTTCAGTTGTTTCACTTGAAGCCTGAGAAAGAAGGTTAACTCACCCATCATGCTCATTTCAAATTCATCCTGCATAGTCTTAAAGAATTTCTTGCACAGACTTTCATTAGGAGATCCAAATATAATATCATCGACATATATTTGTACTAGCACAAAACTTTTGCTTTCTCTTTTAATAAATAAAGTAGTGTCTACTTTACCTTTCACAAAACTGTTTTGGATTAAAAACTTACTCAGCCTGTCGTACCAAGCTTGATGTGCTTGTTTTAAGCCATATAAGGCCTTTTTGAGTCTGAATACTGAGTCTGGTTTCCTTGGGTCTTCAAACCCAGGTGGTTGTTCCACATAAACTTCCTTATGGATGAATCCATGGATGAATCCATTTTAATTTTTATGGAAGGCACTTGCTACTGGTTTTGATATCCATTCTTCTTGCGTGTATCCCTTGGCCAAGAGTCTTGCTTTGTTTCTTATGACCTTTCCTTTCTCATCCATCTTGTTTCTGAAAACCCATTTAGCTCCAATAACTGATTTACCTTTCGGTTTTGGAATCAATTCCCAGACATCATTGATACTGAATTGTCTGAGCTCTTCTTGCATGGCTTCAATCCAACTTTCATCAGATAAAGCGTCATCTATGCTTTTGGGTTTTATTTCAGAAATAATAGCCATAACACTAGACTCTTTGCGCCTTTTGGATCTAGTGCGAATTCCTTCATTAATGTCGCCAATGATAAGATCTTTAGGATGACTGGACTTATGCTTCCAGTTGCTGGTTAATTTTTCAGAATGATGATCACTTCCTTCACTTGAATCTTCAACAGTTACTTACTACTGGTCCTTCAAAGTCTGAGCTGTTTCTTTGGACTTTGTAGAGTTTGGAGCAGGTTTTGGATCTTCAAGATGAGTCTGAATAGATTCATTTTGTATCGAATCCTGGAATTTGACATTCATTGATTCTTCCATAGTTCGAGTCTTTTTGTTGTAGACTCGTATGCTTTGCTTGTGGTTGAATATCCAAGGAAGATGCCTTCATCTAACTTTTCTTCAAACTTACCAACTCGATCATTTGCATTTTTTAGTATAAAACATTTGCATCCAAACACATGAAAATATGAAACAATAGGCTTCTTTTTTTTTGAATAATTCATAAGGGGTTTTTTCTAGAATAAGCCTTAGAAAAACTCTGTTGATAATATAACATGCTGTAAAAACTGCTTCAGCCCAAAAACGTGAGGAGATGTTACTTTCAATTAGAAGAGTTCTAGCCATTTCTTGAAGCGATCTATTCTTTCTTTCCACAACTCCATTTTGTTCTGGAGTATATGGAGAGGAGAACAAATGCTGAAAACCAGATTCATCACAAAACCTTGTAAAATCTTGATTTTCAAATTCACCTCCATGATTTGTTCTTATGCTTGAAATAACATATCATTTTTCGTTTTGAACCTTTTTAGCAAATTTTTCAAAGTAAGAGAAAGTTTCAGACTTACTTGCTAGGAAATACACCCAAGTAAATCATGAGTAGTCATCCACGATTACTAGGCAATATTTCTTACCTCCAATGCTCTGTGTTCTGGTTGGTCCAAAGAGATCCATATGCAAAAGCTGCAGTACATGGTTAGTGGAAACTTGATTTATTGGTTTAAAGGAATTTCTTACCTGTTTTCCCAATATGCATGGTGTACATAGGTTAGACTTTTGATATGATAAATTGGGTAGACCACGAACAAGCTTCATTGATGAAATTTTGGCTATCTGCTTCATATTGATGTGCCCAAGCTTTATGTGCCATAAACTTGCTTCGTCTTGGATTGAAATTAAACATTGCGATTCATCTGGTTTCACATCCAAGAGGTAGATATTTCCATGTCTTCGTCTCATAAATGATTGAGTGGAGTCTTTACTGGTTCCTGAGCATATACCCTCTTGAAAGTAGATTTTGAAACCGGTATCACATAGCTGACTGACACCGAGTAGATTGTAGTTGAGTCCTTCAACTAAAGAAATATTGCTTATTGTGAGGTTTCCAATCTTCACAATTCCAAATCCCACAATTTTTCCTTTGTTGTTTCCTCCAAATGAGACTTTTCCACCATTCACTTTAACAAGCTTTATGAAGCAATTTGAATCTCCTGTTATGTGTCTTGAGCATCCACTATCCAGGTACCATTTCACCTTTTTCTTTATAGTGACATACATTTAAAAAGAGACTCAAGTTTTCTTTGGTACCCATATTTTCTTAGGTCCTTTTGAGTTAGTCTGATATGCGATTTTTGCCCAAACTTTATTGACAGGTCTCCAAACCATAGGACATTCTTTCTCAAAATGATCTGCACTATTGCATTTTGAACATCTAAGAGCATTGCGACCAACTGGTTTTACAAAGGTCCTTTTAAAATGATTTTTGTAAGCATTTCTTGTGGGTCTTTGTTTGATTCTTTCTTTCACTTTAGGAAAATCAATTAAATGAATGGTTTCAGCAGTCATTCCTAAACCAGATTTATTGAAATAAGGTCTTTGAACATAAAGTATTTTTTTTAGTTTCTCAAATCCTATCGAAAATCTTTTGGAAATATTTGAGATATCATTTTTCAAGAATGCATTTTCTTTTGAAAGATTATCTTCACTTTCTCTAAGAGAAGAAACATTCATATCTAAACATTTCACCTTTTCTTTCAAAATATTTTCTTGTTTTTTTAAGACAAAATTTTCTTTTTAGTTTGGAAATCCTTTTAAGAGAAGTCTTAAGACTAAAACACAACTCATCAATGTATTTAGAAACTTTAATAGGGATTTTGAAGTTACTTACCTCAAATTCAGTGTCTGAATCTGAGTCTGTCTCGGAGTTTGAATTTGAATCCGATTGTGCCATTAGGCATATGTTGGCATAATCATCATCACTTTCTTCACATTCTGTATCACTCCAGGTTTCTGCTTTAAGAGCCTTTCGATACTTTTCAGCTTTTCCTTTCTTCTTCCTCAAAAGAGGACAGTTGGGTCTGATGTGCCCCTTTTTCTTACATTCAAAGTAGACTACATCTTTATTTGATTCATCATCTTCAACAGACTTAGTTTCCTTGGATTGAATCTTCTTCCTTTTATGTTCAGTTTTCTAAATTTTCTTATCATGAGAGCAAGCTCCTCATCGTCCATATCGTCTTCAGAATCTGCAGCATCAGAATCATCATTGGATTTTAATGCAATGGATTTCTTACCTTTAGGGTCTTTGTCTTCATTGATTCGTTCCACTTCATAAGCGAAGAGTTCCAACCAATTCATCAATAGATAGTGGCATGATTCTTTGGGTCTCTCGATTGAGGTCTTTATGTGATTCCAATCCTTGGAAAGTCCACGCAGTAGCTTGTTTACCTTCATAGGATCAAAAATTGGTTGACCTTGATTTTCAAGACCATTCACGATATCTGTAAAACGACTAAACATGTCAGTTATAGATTCTCCTGATTTCATTCTGAAGGCTTCATATTGACCGAGAAGAATGTTGATTCTAGTCTCTTTCACTCAATCGGTTCCTTCGTAAGTAATGTGTAATCTATCCCAAACTTCTTTGGCTGTATCACAAGAAGATATTCTGTTATATTTAGTAGGTGATAAAGCACAATATAAAGAATAGATTGTTTTTGCATCAAGAGCTTGTCTCTTGAATATCTCTTCCTGAGTCATTTCGCTAGACGCAACAGTGTCTTTTCCTCTCTCTGAGATAGGTGCAGCTTTAGGAATGATTCTTTTTTCTACAACGTCCCATTCTAGAGGATCTTTTGATCTTAGGAACGCCTTCATATTTTTTTTTACATATGTTGTAGTCCTTTCCATCAAAGTAAGGCGGTCTGGTATTGCTTTGCCCTTCTACCAGCCCTAGAGCCAACATACTAGCCATGGATCTTTAACTCTGAAGTAAAACACTTCAAACAAAGTAAGTACACGAGCTCTGATACCAATTGAGATAGCTAGTATAATCACCTAGAGGGGGGTGAATAGGTGCACAAACAATTTATCGAGATACGGAAGCGATTCTAGGCAACCGATAGAAAGGAAGCTCTCTATTGTTTAACAAAATGAAGTATGATCAAAGTAAAGAGAGTAAGGAAGAGAAATTTGAACACAAGGTTGATAGTGGTTCAGCTTATTTCAAGCCTACGTCCACTCTTCCGCACTGACAGCCCACCGGCTGGATTTCACTATGAACAAAAGAGAAGTTACAGCACAGCTTTTCCTTGATTCCACAGTGTAGATGTTCTACCACACCTCCTCAAGGTTTCTCACAAATATAGACTCTCTTTTGTGTACAAGGTTTCACTCAAAGGATTTGTCTAAACAACAAGGAGCTTCAGACTTTGGAATTTTTCTATTGCGCACATCTTGAACAACTTAGAACGTCTTCCTTATATACTCCTTTACGCCATCATACCCGTTGGCACTTATCAAAGGAATTCATCCAATCTACTCGTTGGACGGAATCAATTAAGAAGATTATTCGAGCCATTAAAGGAACGTGTCGATAGCCCATCAATCTTGTTCGCCCATACAATCAAGATCTCGGTTTCCATAAGTAGAACCTTCCAAGAATATTTAAGCAATCATCGGATCCTTAATCTTCGAGTCAATCTCGATCAATCAAAGGATTTCGTTATGTCTTTTCCAGCCAAGAGATCTTCTCTAGTTGATAAGGTCATATCCTTAATGAAACATCCAGTTCTGGATAACCTTTCTTCAACGGATTAGAGACTGTCAATGAGGATAGACTTTGAATCTTGAGTCTGGTTGTCCAGAGGTCTTCAGACTTTAAATAGCAGAGTCTGCAAACCTTCAGACTAGATTGATGGAAACGTTTTGTCAGCTTCAAAACACTTCAAGAAGATTTCTCCAACACGAGCAACCTTGTCAAAGTGTTGCTGACCATCAACAAGGTTGAGCCTCATCGGTTGAACCTCCCCAGTGGCTGGGCAAGCTTGGCCTTACCCAGATCTAATGAGGCCGAGCTCGCAAGCCTCATCGATTATTGGACGAGGCTCAGCCTCACCTTAGCTGTGCCAGCCTCGCCCAACCACCAGGGAGGCCCGGCCTCGCCGAGGGCCAGTGACACTCCGACGAGGTCACCAGCCAAAGGAAGAAAAGGAAGAAGAAAAGGAAAAAATATAAAAGAGAAAAGAGAAAAATATAATAAAATTATTTTAAAAATTAAAAGAAATCCTAAATCAAAAGAATTTGAGGCCTTACCAAACGCATTTCTATCAAGGGAATAAAAATTTTGGACAATTAGAAAAAGTATATAAATGCTCAGAAACTCGTATAGGGAACAAAAAAAATTATTTATAAGCAAAAATGTTCTTGGAATAGAATGGTTACCAAACAGGTCCTTAGGTGCCATTTTTTTTAAAAAATTGCCAATTCCAATGAGGCTTGGCGGAAATTCGATGTATCGTTATTTTAATAATAAAAGTGATCTACGTGGCTTGTTGGAATGTCTACTCAACAATCCATGTGCAAAAGGACATCGTCTCCATGGTCCCCCAAATTAAAAACCCTAAATTGGCCAAAATCCCCATTAGAGGCCCTCCGAGCTTTAATTTTAGTTTGCCCCCAAATTGCATTGCTGAATCTTGGAAATGGAGAGCAAGACCTTTAGCAATGGCTCAAATTCCTCTTAATGAAGCAAAAGAAAAGGCGAGCATTTCTGTTATTGTGGGTTGCCAAACCCAAGAAGAACATCATGGACTCAATTGAATCCTAGGAGGAGATTCTATGGATGTGCCCAATATAAATAAGGCTTTAAATGCAAATAACTTAAATGTGTCGATGCGAAATTCTTTAGCCGAGCCACAGAGGTGATATTGGACCTACTTAATGGATGAATTGACTTTCAACTATGTTCATGGATGACTTAGACGATGTTTACTCAATGCAAACTGAAGCATTTTCGACCAACTATTTGAAGAATGAAGTTTCAAGGATGAAAATTGAAAGAAAGTGTTATCGAGCATTCATTGTGGTGTTGTTTTGCTATGTAGTCTACTTAATGATAAAATGTAAAATGCTTGAAAATGAGAAGAAGGCTCTCAATCTGCCATAGTTGAAAATCAATGGAAAATGTAAATGTATTAGGTCAATTGTAGCCTATTTTATTTGTGTTGTCCATAGGATGGTTGTGGCTATCTTCTTATTTATGTTATATTATGTATTGTGGCTTGTTTCTTGTGCTTTTGAGGAGGTCAAGAAAAAATAATGAGTGAATGAGTTGCTCCTTATCCTATGTATTGTCCTATGTTTTTGCCTGTTCTTCAATATAAACCAGCAAGTTAGGTCAATGTGTTGTGGTGGCTTCTTTGCTTGAATTGACTATAAACCAGCAAATAATATGAATTGAATAAATTGGTTGTTTGGTTTGTTGCAAACTAGCATACACATACGATAGACACAAGTAATTACTTAGGTGCCATAAATTGTATTAAGTAATCACTTAAGTGCCAATCGTGGTTAAAAAATGATTACTTAAAGTGTCAAGTTATGATGTAAATTATCACTTAAATACCACTCGTGGTTATAAGAGAACACTTAAGTGCCAAGTTTTCCAAAATGCGATCATTTAAGTACCAAATTTTTATGTTTCACCTAAATTGCACCACCGGGCACCATCAGCCACCATGAACCATCCACCATGACCACTAGCCACCATCATCAGCCACTATTGGGGTGGTGGCATGTTGCTACAAGGTGTTGGGGCTGATGTTTACAGTCGCACTAGCACTTGCACCAAATGCCACCACTAGCACTACCACAACCACCAGCCACGACTATGATGATTGTGTGCTACCACAAGATGCTAGTGCAAGATGTGCACACTTGTACCAGCACTTGCACCAACCACCACCACCACCAAGCAACCACCATGACTACTAGCCACACCATGACTACTAGCCATCACTATGATAGTGGTATGTTGCTGCAAGGTGCTAATGCTTATACCAACTTACACTAGCCACACACACACACTAGCTACCATCAAGCATCAACCACCAACATTTCAATCAAGTACAAGTAGAACAAAGCAAAATACGAAAAGGCCAAAAAAATGTTGACTAATATTGATACTTGATTTTTGGTCGACACGTCATCAAAAGTAAAATGTTAGGATTAGGGTTTCCAATTGCGATGGAACTATTTTCTCGAACAAAAAGTATCATTTTTCATTTTTTTTTCAATTGGCCCTTCATTTGTGGGTAATTTCCTAATCATTTTCATCAAAAACTCAAAAAAAAAACAAAAGTTGACTTTTTTGTTAGCCCTTTGACTAAAAGTTAACCAAAGAAATTCACCCTGGTCAAAATTTGGCTTTTTGCACAAAAAGTTCCCAAATAGTCCTAATTTCATTTTTGCTATAAAATTTTAGCAAAAAAAAAAAAAAAAAAATCTAATTTTTGACTATAAATTTACATTTAAGTGATTAATCACAAAGTGTCAACCTTTTGACAAAAAAAATGAAAAATATAAAAATCCACAAATCATTTTATTTTAGCTTCAATTACACTTTGGCCACAATTTTTTTTTTTTTTAAAATCGATTAAGAATCTATTTTTCAGAATTTTTCAAATTTAGATTCAAAATCGTCTAAAAATAAAATTACTTCTTTTCTAGTCATATTTTGGGTTAACCTTTTTTTACAACATTTGATTTAGAGGTCATTTCAAGTTCACTCGTGCAACCAATTTTGTGATTTGGCATGTTGGGGGTGAAAATGTTCATTTTTAGCCCTAATTAGGGGTCCCCATGAGTTCTACATTGGTCAAGAGATTTCACTTTTGATAAACTTGTTTTCTTAATGTCACTCTAAATCCGGGGTTAATTTTAGCAAATTCACATGGGAATTTCTCAATTTGGTAAACTTGACACATTCAAAGGTTGCTAAACAGGGTTATGCGTTTCGATTGAGCCAATTCGACTAGACCTATTTTAGACTAAGGTCTAATTTGATAAATTGAAGTTCAATTTGAACATTGAACTTCAATTTCATTTTAGCGTCTAGTTTGTACCATCATGTCAATGTCAATTTGAATGCATTAGGCCACCTTGAGTACAATTAATTGAATTAATTGGTATTTTGTTATACCAATTCCATTCAATTTCGATTGATTTGGTAATTGAGAAAGAGAATTACGGGAATTGCGCTAATTGATTGGGAAGTCCGAATTTGCATGCCCATTAAATTCACGCATGATTTTTTTTATATTTGTGAGATGATTAGAAAAATTTAAATCGATTGTGATGTTATTAAAATGTTTGGATTGGTTTAATTTGAACGGATTTGGACCGTTTCTTTTCAAAATTAGCCCATTTATCTTTCAATTGCACAAAAATCCTTTACAATTAGGTCCCCAGAAGACCTATTTGCATAAATTTTGGCCAAAGACCGACCAAACCGATCAAAATCAGTTAAGATTGGTCCGACCAGCCTCTAGCGAGAAATGGCCAGTTCGACCATTTTTGGGCACAACCCTCCCATACCCTTTGCGAATTGAATTTACAAAATTGCCCTTTGGGGAAATTTACTAAAATGCCCTTGTCTCCAATTTTATTTTATTTTTCAAAAAGAGATGTGATTTTAGCCGTCCATTTAGAAGCCATTTAGACCATTAGTGCCACATCATTAACCCATGTGATTAGAAAATAAACCGATCACAAGCTTGCTTAATTTCCAAGTGTCTTTGATCTTATCTTAAAAGATTGAATCCTAGCCATTGATCAAAGCAATCGCTAAGATTCAATCTTGGCATGACTATATAAGCATTTTCCCTCCAAACTTCACGAGGGGGCCCATTTTTCAGATATATATAACTCCTTGGCCGTTGACCACCGCTTGCTGACGCCTTCTCCAGCAAGCCACCACCTTGCCAATCTCCCCCACGGCATCCTCTATTCAATCGCAACCTCAACCACCACCTCCTCACACCGGCGAGCCTTTGATCGGGTGTGTTTGCTCTCCGATCTTCGATCCATGCTCCAAGTCGTCCTAGCTCAATGGCAGTTTTCAAGCTTCCATGGTGTTTTGACTAGTCACAAGCGAGCCTCGAGCTTGCCAGCCACAAGCCTGCTAGGGGCTCGCCCTTGCACTCGTCGACCTCAAGCTCATCACTAGATCAGCAAACCAACAGTAAGCACAAGCCTCTGGCTCACCGATCCAGCGAGCTCAAGACTCGCCCTCGCCCTCAGTGATCTCTAGCAAGTGACGAGGGTGAGCCCCTAGCCAATCATCATGGCTTGCAATCGGTCAAAGAAGAAGAATGTGGAAAAAAATAAAAAAAAATAATGAAAAAAAATGAAAAGTAGAAAGAAAAATAAAAAGTAAACAATAAATTAAAAATGGGAATTTAAAAAAATTAAATAATTAGAAATTAGAAATTATTTAAAAAATTAAATAATTAAAAATTTGATTTAAAAAAAAAATGAAAAATATTAAGTGCGAGGAAAATTAAATTGAATTTTCTGTGACGAAAAGCAAAAAATATTTTTTTGCTTAATTGTCAGATTTCAGCCGAACATTAGAAAATATGATTATTTTCCTAAAAAATGACTTCTTAGAAAATATTTTCCAAAAACGCCACAATTTTACGCAAAAAAAAAAATGGAGCCTAGTGTTTGTCATTTAAATATTTTTTTTATTTTTTATTATTGTACACTTATATTATCTAATTTAATATAAAAAAGGCAAGTAGATGTTGATATAATATTATAGACAAATTATATTAGATTAAATTAAAAGATCGAGTTTCTTTTCTACGTACTTGTACGTGACACTCAATAAAATAGAAAGAAATAAGGTAATCGCGATGCTTGGAGTTAGTTGAGTGTTTATGGAACTTGTTTGTTTATGCTTTTCAAAAAGCCAAAATAATAAAAGCAAAATGTATATTAGGTATTAAGGCCAGAAATATAAAAATGTGTCTGGGATAAGAATAGGTAAAATTAAAGCAAAATTTGAAAGTCTAATAAAATAAAGCCTTAGCTATTTTGTTCAGGTTTGTGAGAGCTAGAGGCTGAAATCCGCTACCATTGGTGGACCATGTCATTATCCTTCGGTTTAATGGGTCCTCTTTGTCGTTTTCGCTTTTTCTTACCTTTTTTTTTTCCAAAAGGTGACAGAAAAAAATTAATCCTATCGTGTTGATAGGGCAACACCACAATTTTTTCGACCAAAAAAATAAAATAAAAAAGAGGCAAAATCACAATTTTCCACTTGCCGAGGTCACCGTGCTATCGCAAAGGATCTTTTAGAAGGAAACCTTTCCATTGGCCGACAAGCAGTAGTCACCATCCATTTACAAGGGCTACCGCGACGCTACATCCAGTTCAGTGAACTCAATCCCGGCAACCAGCTCTTTGCAGCCTAGACAGCAGCAGCAGGACAGTGAATGCCCTAATGGCTACACAATCTATACCGAATCGTGGACAATGTCAGCTTATGCTTGATGATAAAATGTTACACTTGAGCTCTAACAGCAAACTGGACATGGGTCATTGTTGTCCATATAAAGGCATGGCTTTAGAATTGGACATGAACCTTTACTACCTTTTTGTTTCTTATTCTGGCCTAGTCAAATAGTATGAACACTAACTGCATTCAAACGAGGACAACCATAATACTGAAATAGGTGTATATGCTTCACTTGTAAGACCATACGGATCAAAGAGTAAAGAGAAGTAAAGGTACTGAATCTATGGTTCATTGTTCTTGTAAATTCCTAGACACATTGCTCTCGGCTCTTTGTCAAACTGCTTTTCTATGTAGTTACACTCGCATTCTATTCTAAATCACAACAATCAATTAAGATAAATGTTCCCCGACATATAATCTATTCTGCACAACAACTGAGCTCTCAAAAGTATACAAAGTGGCTACCATTTTAAATTAGGTCCTAGTTTATTAGTCGTAGCACGAGTCCTCTCTTGTTCAATGTGCTAAAGATTTCACAAAACATTTTGCAAGACATTCGAGATCCATAATAAGGATGGCATGAGTGCACATTCTTATTCCCAACTAATCACGTCCAGTTGTTGTATCTCATAACTCCCCCTTCCACATTAGTTGATTGTTCAACATTTCTATAGATGCCAATTTAATTATATGTCATTCTGTTTCTTCCTAACCCCTTCTTGCTCTACTTGGATTTATGAAGGAATTATCCTACTTGTAATTGGGTAAGTAACTAATGATTTTTCATATGATTAGTAACTTTTTATGAGAAATTTGACTTTCAATATATGAACAAGCACTGACTTGTTTACATCATTAGTAATGTTTCATTTAAAGAGTGACTATAACAAAAACGACAACTTTGAACATAACTAATGATTTCTGACAATGTAATACCAAGTTTTAATATGGAAGACTAGATATTTGCGTGAGTTTAGTAACGAATAATTACCAGCGACCCATGGTTAATCTATCCACGTGGTCTAGAAAGTGACAATTAAAGTTTCTTTTTCTCAGCAGATGCAAATAATTTTTTTCTCCAAAGGGGCCAAAGAAAAATTAAGCCCACCGCGCGCTTTCCTTAGAAAAGAATGCAATTGTTTGCTAGTAACACTGATTTATTTAAATTTAAGGGATTTGGATTTTGAGAAGATAGAAGATTATTATAGCTTCCTGGACAACTTCAGCATCTAACTTCACGTGACAAAAAACTTTATGCTCGTGAATCTTTGCTTTTGCCCAAAATAATAGAAGAAAAAAGAAAAAAAATATAAATTATCATTTTGACTGAAGTAGTATGAAATCTTTCGTGTGCAAAAAAAAAAAAAAAAAAATAAACAAACAAACAAACAAACAAAAAAGAATTACATTTTGGTACTCAGGTGACAATATGCGGTGGGTTCGTAAAAGCAAAGCTGATGAGGATGCTTTTGAGCATTCAATTTTAAAAGGAAGAAATGGGAAGCCAGCTCTTAAAGTTGGCTGATCTTCTTCTTCCATGTTGGAGTTGGAAGTTCTGACATGTAATTTGTTTTTATTTGAAGAAGGCTAAATAGTTTAAATATGAAATCTAGAGGGCCATGTTTACATCATAAAAGTCATAATTCTAAACCAAATTACAAACCTTGACAACATTCTTTGTTTAATCCCAAAAACGAGTGATCTTAAGTGATATAAAAGAATTTTTTTTTTTTTTTTAAAGATTGATGATGTTTTAACCAATTTGAGCCATATGGTGATAAGTGAAGATTGAGGTGAATTAATTGATATTAAACTAATCATTCAATTAGCAAAAGGTGAAGTATTATCATGAAGCATAGGGTCTTTTGGTCTAAATAAGATAGAAAGCCCCATTCCAAGCAAAGCTCTAGTAGAGTTTTCAAGAAAAAAATTCAAAGATAAGAGCTGTGATAATTAAAGATGAGAAAACCTTGTCACATTTGAAGATCATACGAGCACAAAAAGAGCTCAAAATTCTTTACCAAAGAAAAAAAAAAAAAAAAGAGCTCAAATGGATAAGCTCCATCTGGATAACAAATTAGGCCTAATGTACGGTCGAGCCGGCTGTCCATTAAACTCAGAAGCGAACCATTAAGAAAACCACCTGACAAGTGACACGCCATTGCTTCCCTGCCACCTGGCATCCCCAGTCCACTAGAATTGCCCACCACTCCTCTCATGCCCTCTCTATTTCATCACGTCTAGAATGTCACTTTGCGCGAAGGTAACCTTTCCATGAAGCAAAAGGATATCAAAAGGAAGTGCACCCCGGGGAGTTTCTTCCTCGGACTAGGTCATTTCCCTGAGTCGTAAACCGGCTGGTTATGGCATGAACTTCACGGGGATCACCAGCGGAATTCCCCACCCAGTTTCCCGGGTGTTGTGCGTGGGAATTCCAGTGGGAACATTCCCTTGGTAACCCGGAGGGTGTTCCACTTCCGGGGCCTTTGTTTAAGGTCCTTAGGCTGGATCATCGCGAAGGTAACCTTTCCATGAAGCAAAAGGATATCAAAAGTAAACCTCCTCAACGTGTATATATTTTAAATTAAAGTATTAACTTTTTAATTTTATCTCATTAAATAGCGAAACCATTGTAAAAAACCCTCTTTATAAGCATCGAACCTCATTTACTATATAAAATCCTCCTAATAAAATATATTATCATTAAAATAGACTGCCATGAATTGAAAAGTCAATCATTCATTACATTTAATCAATTGAAGACATTTAGTTTATCACATCAATTATCAAACCAAATATTATTTTTTAGATCAGATTAGAATGGACATTTTATATACTATACTAAATTTCAAACATAAATTTAATGATTGGCCCTCATTAAAGGTCAATCACCTCATTTATTACATAAAACAAGATAAAAGCACCCTACCTCAATTATTTTACAACAACTCTCTTAAGATAATATAAGCGTGCAATAATAATAATAGAAAAAAAGGTTAGTTTAAATGGCAACAACTAATTGTGAAACCTCCCATGTCATTAATGCTCAAACCTTCACATAATTTTATTTTGTATATATTACTTTATAATAAAGTTGAAAAAAAAAAAAAACTTAATCATCTCATTTAATCTTTTACAAACTCATCTTGCTTTACTTATCAAATTGGATGTAACTTTTTACACATGAATCATTATCCTTATACAGTGTCACAACCAAGGCCCACATTAGATGTGGATGTCTCCCAAATCTTCTTGGTCGATAAAGCAAAATTTTTATATAATGTAACCTTTTACACATGAATGTAACCAAAATTTTAAGATGCAGATGTCTTCCAAATCTTCTTAATCAATAGAGCAAAATTTTTATATAAAACAAATCTTTTTTTACTTATCAAATTATATGTAATGTTTCACACATGAATCATTCTCCTTATACAATATTACAACCAAGGTCTACAATAGATGCAGATGTCTTCCAAATCTTCTTGATCAATAAAGCAAAACTTTTATATAATATGAACAGTTCACTTTATGCTTCAAATTTTAAAAAGAAAAAAAAAAAAAAAAGAAAGTGGCACTTTGGGTTTTTTTTTTTTTTTTTTTTGTCAAGATGCATGCGTACCAATAATAATATATCAACTTCAACTGAAATTTGAATAAATCTGCTCGGCGTGAATCATGCTTCCTAAACAATGCCATAACCAAAGCCCACATCTGATGTGGATGTCTTACTTATCTTCTTGGTCATGGTGAAAGTTCTTTATATAACTTGGCCAATTCATTTGGAGTCTGAAATTCGAAAAGGGCGCTATGGGGATTCTTTTGGCAAGATGGAAGCATACCATGTGCGCGTTTAACTTATTGCGATTAGTTCGTGTCACTTTCGTCCCAATTCAATTGGTCCAAACTCCTATATTGGCTCTCACAATCCACCAGATTTGTAAAAGATTACAAACAATGTAATATTAAGGCAAGTTGATGGTGACCTTTTGTTCCAGAAAAACTATATTATATTAAATTAAATGATTAAAAAAATTCTACTTTGTTGTAAAGTAATATGTCTAATTAAAGTTGAGGGAAGTGGGAGGGAATGGACTTTAGTGATGATGTCAATCCACGACTAAGCTCCTTTCTACCTGACTCTCTTATCATCGAGAGATGTATCTGTATATACAAAGTTTGGTTTTTCAAAATGACACATAATAAAATAGAATGCATGAACGCCAATCATGATAATCGAAATTAGTTAAGTTTTATGTACCTCTAGCAGCTCTCCACTAAGTATTAGTGTTACCCTGCAATTGATATACTATCAGGACAATTCTTTCCTCCTCATTGCACCTCAGAAGTGCAAAGGCTTTTTCCAGGTTCTGAATCCATAGGGAGTGTTGCGACCTAATTTTCGGGATGTGAACCACCTAAAATTTGGCTAATGGATTGTTAAGTCTAAACTTAACTTGGGCTCTCCCAAGCCCATACCAATTCGCGACTTAGGTTCATATTCTTAGCATGCAAATGATTTTTTAATCAGGAGTCGCCACTAATCTATTTTTGGTGGGTCGATTAGAAACCCAAGTAAAGTAATCGGAGTTTCACTTTACTCCTACGAACAGAGACTATGGGTACGGGGACTTGGTTACACTAGATTTCTCTAATGCCCTTTCGGTACCATTCTTTTATTTTGAAAAATGTTTTTTTTTCCAAGCAGCTTAAATTGATTTTAAATTTATTTCCCTAACATGTGAGGTTGATCATGCGGTTATGCAATCCACCAATTTAACACCCAGATAAACAATAAATAAATTGCAAAAACTTATCTCAAAGCAACGAAAGCATATGCAATATTAAGTTAAAAACCGTATCAACAACCTTAGATATAGTTTCTAATTACCACACAATTTCTTTTTTTGTTTTCACTTAATTAATGAAAATCATGCAATATGCAATGCAATATTAACTAAATGACCTAATTCTAATGACATGCAATTTCTAATTAAATAGGCCTAGCAAAAATACTAAATGACATGCATCCCAGTGAATCTAGCCCTAATGACGTGCATATGACATTTTTTCTTTTTCCTAAAAGAATGCATTTTATTATAAATAATAAAACTAATTTAACCTATGACATTTTTTTGTATTTTTCAGGTGAAATGTGAAAATTACCTAATTAGATTAAGATCCTATTTAATTTATATTAGGAATTAGGTTGAGCCAAATCCTAATTTAAACTAAAACATTATCTTAACCTAAATAATCCTAAAATGCAATATATCTAAAAGATATCTAAACTTATAACAAATTAAGAAAAAAATATTATCTAGAATTGAACTAAGTGCAATTTAGTCCTAATATGCAATGACGTGCAAAATATGCTTTAACACTACATGACAAGTATATGATGATTTTTTTTGTTTTTGTTTAATTTCGAAATTAATAATTGCCAAATAATTAAACATGCAATCCAAATTAAAAATCTAGAAACCTAAATTGATTTATTTGATTTTTTTATTTTTTATTTTAGAATTCGAAATAAGATTCCCATTCTAAATATGTAAACCCTAAAACATGCAATATTATAACCCAAACACATTTCAAGATAAACAAAGCGATCATGACAAGCTAAACCAAGGATATCACACATCATTCAGATCAAGGGATAATATTTCGCTGATAAAATCGATAATTGATCTTAAGCCTTAAAGATCAAAATATCAATTTTATTCTCGCTTGATTAATTATTTCATCTAAGGCCTTATAGATGACAATAAAAAATCCTGGCGCGGTTGCGAATCAGGTGATATGTTGGAATTTCCAATCATATACTAAAGACTAATTATACTAAAAAAAACAAGATAAAGTAAAATAAAATAAACTAAAGAAAACTACCTAATGTGTTTTTCTTTTTTCTCAAAAATTGGGCTTGGCAGCCGTGGGGCTCGGCCAAGGGTGGCTAATCGGAGGTCTGGCAGGGGCGTCGCGGTTAGAGCTCCGGCGAAGCTGGGCGGCGACGAGGGGAGCTCCAGCGCCTGGATCTTAGCTTGGCAGCGGCTGCAGCTTCACGGGCAAAGGAGGGGCGACAGAGCTGGAGCGCGATCGCGGACCGCAAGTCGTCAGGTTGCGGGCTTCGAACGGTGGGGTGATGCAGGGACAACAGGAGGGCTCGGGCAGCTGGTGCGGCGTCGTCAGGCTCGCGGTCGCGGCGTCCGGTGAGCAGAAATGGGTGGCGAAGGCATCGGGTGTTGGGCTGAGGCGAGCGGCGCGGTGGCGCAGCGATGTCAGGAGCGGCAGGCTTCGGAGCTCCAGCGTCGGCTAGGCAGGAGCGCGATCGTCGCGGTGGGCTTCAGCTTTGGGCGGCGTCGGAGCAGTGCGGGTTTCGGGCGTCGGGTTGAGATGCGGACGAAGCGGTGAGACCGATGGCGCAGCATGGCGGAGCGAGCTCCGATGGCGTTGGGTTGCGGGCAGCACAGCGAGATCGGCGGGCAGCGTTGCGGGCGGAACAGGGGGTGATGGCTCGACACGGGCTCGTGGGTGGAGGCTCGGAGCGGCAGTCTGGTGTTGAGCTTTCGACACGAGCTGAGGTGCGACCGTGGAGGTGGGCTGAGCGGTGGCCGGCACAGAGGACAGCAGACGGTTGCTACGGGCGTCGAGCAGCAGTGGACACCGGCTGAGGAGTTTTCACGAAGAAGATGAACAGTGATTCATCTTTTTCCTTTTTCTTTCTTTCTTTTTTTTCTTTTTCTTTTCACTGCTGCAGCACGTCCCCTCAGATGAGCTTTCTCTACTACTAACCCCTTTTTTCGCAGATGTAGCTTTTCACCTAAAAAGAAAAGAATTTTCCCTTCCTTTCTTTTTATTTTTTTAGAACTCTCTCATGCACGAATTTTTTTGCTCAACGGATTCACTCTCCATTTTTTTCGAAAATCCTCTCCAAATTCCTCTCCTTGGCTCACGAAAATTATGGCTCATTTTATAGTGATTTTCAGATGGCGATTTTTATAGGAACTTTCAACTCTCCATCTTTTGTTGCATTAAATCAAGCCTGCAAATCGGAACGTGATTTCGCAATCAGCTCGATCCTACTCAGATTTCTTCAATTTTGCAAAATTCTTGCCTCTTATTCACTTGATTTTTAAATTGCTTTTGCATTTAACGAAATCCGAATGATCATCAGAATTTCAAATTTCCATGCATAATCAATTAAATAAATTTCCCCCATTTTTTCCTTTTATTTGTTCCAATGCAATTGTTATTTTCCTTATTTTCCTAGATTTGCTAAAAATAGGTGTCAACAGCTGTCCCTCTTTGAAGGTGAACTCGCAGAGGTTGCATTCAAAGACAAGTTGAGACCTAAATGTTAATCATGCAGATGTACTGAGTGACTCCTTTTTTTTTTTTTTTTTTTGGGAAGATGAGTCCCATTTTGAAATGAAATTTATATGATGCATGGAAATGCTAATGCAAATGATAAAAGAACTTACCTGGAATTACTTACCTTCGAGGATGGTAGAGTAACTCAAGATAGATTGGTGTTACATGTCCAGGACCCGTACCATTCTACGGTCGCCTAGTATGGCATTATTTGGTTGTGTCTAGGACTCGTACCATTCTACGGTTGCCTAAACGAAAAAATGATTTTCCAGGACTTGTACCATTCTACAGTCGCCTGAATGAAAAAAGATTTTCCAGGACCCATATCATTCTACGGTCACCTGAACTGAGGTTGTCTAGGACCTGTACCATTCTACGGTCGCCTTGACGAAAAAATGATATTTTAGGACCCGTACCATTTTACGGTCGCCTGAACTAAAGTTGTTTAGGACTCGTACCATTCTACGGTCGCCTAAACGGGGATTTGTTTTCCAGGACTCGTACCATTCTACGGTCACCTGAATAAAGGTCGTTTAGGACCCGTACCATTCTACGGTCACCTAAACTGGGATTCATTTTTTAGGACCCGTACCATTCTACGGTCGCCTGAACTGAGGTTGTCTAGGACTCGTACCATTCTACGATCCCCTGAATGGGGGAAATTTCTTTTCCAGGACCCGTACCATTCTACGGTCGCCTGTTAGAAAAATAAATGTTGTCTAGGACCCGTACCATTCTACGGTCGCCTAGACTGAGGTTTTGCTTGGCTAGGACCCGAACCATTCTTCGGTCACCCAGCCTTGCGACATAAATCATCCGACCAGGACCCGAACCATTCTTCGGTCACCTTAATCAGATTGAATCTGGAGGAAAAATCTTTAATGTTGTCTAGGACCCGTACCATTCTATGGTCACCTAGACTGAGGTTTTGCTTGGCTAGGACTCGAACCATTCTTCGGTCGCCTTAATCGGATTGAATCTGGAGGAAAAATCTTTGGGGGACAACTCAATTGAGTGTCGGTATGCTTAAAAGGGAATACATGTGCAATGACAAATATTCAAGGTATGGATAGAGATATACTTACCTGGTAATATCTCCGATCTTCAGAGATACGTCTCCTGCAAAACATGGTCGTAGGAGAGGCAACATGCATTTGTAATCATAAACATGCATCAATATAATAGAGGTTCATGATGATTTCCATTAATCTTCCATCACCTAATTTCCATTGGGAAGTATCTTAAAAGAAAATTCCAATCTGAACACATGAGTGTTATGGATGTGTCAAATGAGGGATCTTTTGGTCTGAAAGGACTTTACACTCATTCTCATTAAAAATGGTTGTTTCATCCTGGCCTTTGACGCAGGATTTTGACAATCACTCTATCTCACTGTCATCATGCTAAACAAGGTTTTGTGCAATCTCGCAAGTGGTACGACCTTACCAAACTGAGAGGTCTTTAACAGGGACCGAATGTGGGCCTGGTCAATGGCTTAACAAAATAGGCTCTTTGAGTCGAGACTTTTGAAAGAATGAGTGATATTCTGTAATCATCTCTGGGTTTACAAGTCAAGAACCCTGCAAAATGAGAAAGGAATAATCTTGCTCGCACTTCTTCGAGCGATGCTTAAACATGTGAACTCCTAGGTTAATTCAAGCGCCCTAATCAGAAGAGACTTTGCAAGGGACGTAACGTAGGCTTGGTTCATGGGTTGAGAAATGAAAGGATCATTAGGCTCAAAAAGTGTTTAAGGGGTTAAAGTTGGTGATCATCTTGACATTTCCACCACTTTCCTTCTCCACTGTCGAAATTTTTTTTTATCATAACTCCATTGATTGCAACATCATTTGAGAGTTTTTTTGGTATCACCTTGTTGGGGATACAACTTACTATATCAAGAGTTTGATTTTCTTTTCTTTTCTTTTCTTGGCATTGGCCTTGCTTTTACCAGGCACACTGCTTTTTCATTTCCATTATTTTGCACCATCTTTTGTCAGCATTCTAAGCCATGTTACTTGAATGGTTCTTTTTGCCTTGCCCCAGTGTGGGGGATGATCACCAAATGGGTTTAATATGAAATAAATTCCTAGGCTCAAGTGGGCTATGCAATGGATAAAAGTGTATAGGATAAAGAAAGAACTGCTCTTCGTCATCTTAAGGCACTTCAAATTACCGTACGAGTTACACTGCAAAAGCAATATTCGAAGATTGATGCAAGTGGGAGCAAGAAGATTCCTACCATTCATTTCAAATTTGTCCCAATGTGGGATGATTCTTGACAGGGATAATTTAAAAAAAAAATCTCCATAAGTGTATGGGGCTCAAAGGGGTTGAGCAATGGATCACCTGTAGTGTTTGGGATAGAGAAACGAAAGCCTCTCATCACCTCGGTTGACGTACCCTTTGCGAGATCACCATTTTCCTTGCCGGCATGGAATTTTTCACACAACTCACCAGGGATTAGTGTATGAAACAGTGTATGGAATAAGGCTTACCTTTCATCATTCCAAAGTATCCCATTTGACACATTCAATTTATCTCACATAATTCATAAAAAAAAATGCAAGATTTGCAATAAATTTGAACAATTGAACTCAGTGAAGCAATTTATTGATCATTGAAATGCTTGCAGTTCAAAACATGACATGGAAAATTCTATCATGGATAATACTTCTTGACAGCATCTGAATTAACCACATATGGGCCGCTGTAGTTTGGAGCAAACTTGCCTCCAGGATCTGGAAAGATCGGCAACAGCTTCCTTAGGACTAGGTCATTTACCTCAAAATGCCTTGGCCGCACCTTCTGGTTGAAAGATCTGGCTACTCTCTATTGATATGCTTGGCCATGACAGAGAGCTTTTAGTCTTTTCTCGTCGATCAAGTTCAATTGCTCGAATCTTTGTTGTGACCATTCTGCCTCAGACAACTCCACTTGAGATAAAACCCTCAGAGAAGGAATCTCCACTTCTATAGGTAGAAATGCCTCCATGACGTACACCAAAGCAAACGGGGTTGCCCCAGTGGAAGTGCGGATCGATGTCCGATACACCATTAGTGCGAAGGGTAGCCTGTCATGCCAATCTCGATAATTCATAGCTGTCTTAGCCAAAATCTTCTTAATGTTCTTATTGGCCACTTCAACGGCCCCATTCATTTGAGGGCGGTAAGGAGACGAATTCAGATGCTTGATTTTGAACTCTCCGAACAACTCACCAATAAGTTTGTTGTTCAAATTGGTCCCATCATCAATGATGATTGCTTTAGGGACACCGTAGCGAGCAATTATGTCACGTTTGACAAACTTCACAACATTACGAGCAGTGACACTTGCAAAGGATGTAGCTTCGATCCATTTGGAGAAATAGTCTATCGCCACCAAAATGAATCGATGTCCATTTGAAGCCTTGGGATTGATTGGGCCAATCACATAAATACCCCACATCAAGAAAGGCCATGGCTCTGAAAACTGATGCAGCTCAGTTGGAGGAACATTTATCTTATTTCCATGAATCTGGCAGCGGTGACAACTCCGAACATGCCGGATGCAGTCACTTTCCAGTGTGAGCCAGTAGTAGCCCAACCTCATAATCTTCTTGGCTAACATATGTCCATTCATATGGGGGCCACATACTCCTTCGTGCACTTCTTGCATGATTTGAGTGGCTTCGACTGCATCTATACATCGCAACAAGACAGAATCGTAAGACCTCTTGTACAAATTCTTACCACTGACGAAAAATTTCGAGGCCATCTTCATGATGTACTTCCTATAAGCCTGAGTGCTTCCTTCGGGAAATTCTTGTTTTTTAATATAATTCATGATATCGTAACACCATGGTTTTCCATCAAGTTCTTCAGTCACAATCATACAATAAGCTGGCTTCGGCAAAACTTCTATTTTCAGGGGTTCAACCTCCAACCCATCAGTGACTTGCAGCATAGAGGACAACGTCGCGAGTGCATCTGCAAATTGATTATGAGACCTCGGCAAGTATTGAAATGAAACTTCCTCGAATCCTTTCACCAGATTTTCTAAATACTTGTGGTATGGGAGTAACTTGGCATCCTTGGTCTTCCATTCTCCCACAGTCTGCAATATGATTAGTGCAGAATCTCCGAACACTTTTAACTTAGCCACACCCATCTCAATTGCTGCTTGAAGCCCGAGGATGCAAGCTTCATACTCGGCCACATTGTTAGTGCACGGAAATACCAATTTTGCAGCTACCGGATGGTGTTGTCTGTCTGGAGATATCAGAACTGCTCCAGTACCCGAACCGGATAGGTTTACAGCTCCATGAAAGAACATCTTCCATGAGTCTTCATTTACACTCAAGACATGGTCATCAAAGAAACTGTCATCATCATTAGGGACTCCTGAATTCTCGGCCAATAGATCAACGATCGCTCGGCCCTTAACCGACTTTTGTGGTATGAATTGCACATCAAATTCAGAAATCAAGATTTGCCATTTGGCTAACTTACCCACCAAAGCTGGTCGATCAAGTAAGTACTTGATAGGGTCGTTCTCAGTCACGAGGAATGTCTGATAATGTAGTATATATTGTCGCAACCTATGTAACACCCATACCAATGCCACACAAGTCTTTTCAACCTCAGAATACTTCAACTCTGATACGGTGAACTTCTTGCTGAGGTAATAAATGGCCCGTTCTTTTCTATCAACAGGACTTTCTTGAGCCAACATTGCACCCAATGACTCACTATGAATAGTGAGGTAGAGAATCAAAGGATGCCCTGGTAAGGGTGGGACAAGAACTGGTGGATTCATCAAGTACTGCTTCAGCTTGTTGAACGCTTCTCGACACTCATCATCCCAGTTGACTTGTGCATTCTTCTTTAGAAGCTTGAAGAATGGCTTAGCAGTTTCAGAGAGTTGAGAAATGAACCTCGCTATGTAATTCAATCTCCCTAAAAGGCTTCGGACTTCTTTCACCGTTGATGGAGGTTGCAATTCACATATGGCCTTAGCTTTGGAAGGGTCGATCTCAATCCCTTTACTGCTCACAATAAATCCGAGTAATTTACCGGATGTTGCTGAACGCGCATTTAGCTGGATTTAGTCGAAGCTTGAACTCACGAAGTCAATCGAACAACTTCTTCAATGTTTCGATGTGGCTTTTCCCTGGTCGGGTCTTTGCAATCATATCATCAACATAGACTTCAATCTCCTTATGCATCATATCATGAAATAATGCAACCATGGCTCACTGGTAGGTTGCCCCTGCATTCTTGAGTCCGAAAGGCATGACTTTATACTGAAAGGTTCCCCACGGGGTAATAAATGCAGTCTTTTCCTTGTCTTCCTCCTTCATCCTTATCTGATTGTACCTAGAAAAACCATCCATAAATGAGAATAGTTCAAAGCCAGCAGTACTATCCACAAGGACATCTATGTGTGGTAATGGGAAATCATCTTTTGGACTAGCCTTATTCATATCCCAATAGTCAACACAAACTCGAACTCGACCGTCCTTCTTCATCACCGGCACGATATTAGCCACCCATTCAGGGTACTGTGAGACTTCAATAAACCCCACATTCAAAAGCTTCATCACCTCTTCCTCTATCTTCTTTGAGAGTTTGGGCTTAGTCCTCCGCAGCCTTTGCTTCTTAGGTGGCACATCTGGATTAGTAGGTAAGCAATGCTCCACGATTGACGGGTCTAGTCCAGGCATGTCAGCGTAGGTCCACGCAAAAATGTCTTGATATTCCTTCAGTAATTGAATTAGGTGCTCAGCCTCATCTTTGGGGAGACTCGCCTCAATTTTCACCTCTTTGGCTTCTTCAATGTCACTCAAATTAATAGTGACAGTCTGCTAAGATGTGAGAGCCTTAGCTCTTTCATGTTGTTCCAAGCTATATTGCACTTCAATGGAGTCTTTGATCGAGTCTTCAGGATCATCATCATTAGCACTTGTTGTAGTGGATTGGACCATTTCCACATCTTTGCATGCCATAGGATTGTTCCTCAGGAAAATAGGACGGTTCGAAAGTCCTCTTGGCTCTCTTCTTCGAGTCGTAGTTTCTCACATGAGGAAGAAGATAGAGTACCTATGTCATCACGACCCTTTTGCTTGATGAGACAAGACAAGAAATTCATTAATCAATTACATTTACAATTCATCGACTTGACTTTGGAGGTACGCAATTCGTTTGTTTATATTGACAATGATACGATCTAACACCTCATTTTGATCCGCCATTTTAGCTCTCAGCCGTGTACGGATGGGTGAGCGAGATCGCTCCATAATCACCTGAAGGAAATAAACGGGAACATATAAGCATGAGGTGTAAATGGAGAGTCAATCCATGATAATGATTTAATCGATTTTTTTTTCATTTTTTTTTATTTATTCATGAAAAGTCTATGCAAGAAGGAAATTTCCTAAAAATGGATATCCTAGTAAAACCAAATTTTCTGGACATGACGCAAAAACAAATTCTCAAAGTTTTTTTTTTTTTTTTTTCAAATGCATCATTCCTTAGCAATCTCTCATTTTATTTCCAATTGACAAACAAATCAAATCAATGATTGGCCTAGATTGTCATGGACCGACCCAAGAATATGACAAAATAAATTGCATTGTATAGGGATAGAAGACTTACTTCCCCAAGGAAAATTAACAACAATCACATAGACATGCACATGAGATGTGAGGCTCGATTTCTATCTAGACGGCTTAGCAAAGTGGAGTTAAAAGGGTGGGATGACTTAGTTGCAGCCTCGCATACTAAGCCAAGTACTCATAACTCCGGCTCAGTCAAGAATGATACCCTAATGCGACGCAGCCTCGCGGGCAAAGGTAAATATTCTTGACACCAAGAAAAACTTTCGGGATTGAGTTGGGCAACCTCTACTACGCGGCCTTGTGGTCGAAGTCGTATCTAGCTCAATACTATCCTATGTATCCTAGTGCGGCCCAAGTCCGGCCACAGGTTGTGTGTGCAATAGTGTAGTGTTAAATGCAAGGCATGCACAACAGTTTATATCAAGCAACACTTCAACATGAAAATAAACCATACATTCCTTCACCACCCTACAAAACAGAGCTTAACAAACACTTCCCCTTATACCTCCCAATCTGCAAAAACATTTAACACCTTAAATATTTTTCAAAAAATAGACTTGGCCAAAGTCCACTAAGAGTTCAAACTCAAATCCCCAGCGGAGTCGCCAAGCTGTCGCGACTTAATTTTCGGGATGTGAACCACCTAAAATTTGGCTAATGGATTGTTAAGTCTAAACTTAACTCGGGCTCTCCCAAGCCCATACCAATTCGCGACTTAGGTTCATGTTCTTAGCATGCAAATGATTTTTAATCGGAGTCGCCACTAATCTATTTTTTGGTGGGTCGATTAGAAACCCAAGTAAAGAAATGGGAGTTTCACTTTACTCCTACGAACCAGAGACTATGGGTACGGGGACTTGGTTACACTAGATCTCTCTAATGCCCCTTTCGGTACCATTATTTTATTTTGAAAAATGTTTTTTTTTTTTTTTGCAGGCAGCTTAAATTGATTTTAAATTTATTTCCCTAACATGTGAAGTTGATCATGCAGTTATGCAATCCACCAATTTAACACCCAGATAAACAATAAATAAATTGCAAAAACTTACCTCAAAGCAACGAAAGCATCTGCAATGTTAAGTTAAAAACCGCATCAACAACCTTAGATATGGTTTCTAATTGCCACGCAATTTCTTTTTTTTGTTTTCACTTAATTAATGAAAATCATGCAATATGCAATGCAATATTAACTAAATGACCTAATTCTAATGACATGCAATTTCTAATTAAATAGGCCTAGCAAAAATACTAAATGACATGCATCCCAGTGAATCTAGCCCTAATGACGTGCATATGACATTTTTTCTTTTTCCTAAAAGAATGCATTTTATTATAAATAATAAAACTAATTTAACCTATGACATTTTTTTTTTTTTTTTTTTGTATTTTTCAGGTGAAATGTGAAAATTACCTAATTAGATTAAGATCCTGTTTAATTTATATTAGGATATAGGTTGAGCCAAATCCTAATTTAAACTAAAACATTATCTTAACCTAAATAATCCTAAAATGCAATATATCTAAAAGATATCTAAACTTATAACAAATTAAGAAAAAATATTATCTAGAATTGAACTAAGTGCAATTTAGTCCTAATATGCAATGACGTGCAAAATATGCTTTAACACTACATGACATGTATATGATGATTTTTTTTGTTTTTGTTTAATTTCGAAATTAATTATTGCCAAATAATTAAACATGCAATCCAAATTAAAAATCTAGCAACCTAAATTGATTGATTTGATTTTTTATTTATTTTCGAATTCGAAATAAGATTCCCATTATAAATATGTAAACCCTAAAACATGCAATATTATAACCCAAACACATTTCAAGATAAACAAAGCGATCATGACAAGCTAAACCAAGGATATCACACATCATTCAGATCAAGGGATAATATTTCGCTGATAAAATCGATAATTGATCTTAAACCTTAAAGATCAAAATATCAAATTTATTCTCGCTTGATTAATTATTTCATCTAAGGCCTTATAGATGAAAATAAAAATCCTGGCGCGGTTGCGAATCAGGTGATATGTTGGAATTTCCAATCATATACTAAAGACTAATTATACTAAAAAAACAAGATAAAGTAAAATAAAATAAACTAAAGAAAACTACCTAATGTGTTTTTTCTTTTTTCTCAAAAATTGGGCTTGGCGGCCATGGGGCTCGGCCAAGGGTGGCTAATCGGAGGTCTGGCAAGGGCGTCGCGGTCGGAGCTCTGGCGAAGCGGGGCGGCGACGAGGGGAGCTCCGACGCCTGGATCTCGGCTTGGCAGCGGTTGCAGCTTCGCGAGCAAAGGAGGGGCGACAGAGCTGGAGCGCGGATCGCGGACCGCAGGTCGTCAGGTTACGGGCTTCGAACGGTGGGGTGATGCAGGGACAGCAGGAGGCCTCAGGCAGCTGGTGCGATGGCATCGGGCTCGCGGTCGCGGCGTCCGGTGAGCGGAGATGGGCGGCGAAGGCACCGGGTGCTAGGCTGAGCCGAGCGGCGCGGTGGTGAGGCGAGGTCAGGAGCGGCAGGCTTCGGAGCTCCGGTGTCGGCTGGGCAGGAGCGCAATCATCGCGGTGGGCTTCGGCTTCAGGCAGCGTTGGAACAGCGCGAGTTTCGGGCGTCGGGTTGAGATGCTAATGGAGCGGTGAGACCGGTGGTGCAGCGTGGCGGAGCGAGCTCCGATGGCATTGGGTTGCGAGCAGCACAGCGAGATCGGCGGGCGGCGTCGCGGGCGGAACAGGGGGAGACGGCTCAACATGGGCTCGCGGGTTGAGGAAAGGAGCGGCAGTCTGGTGTCAAGCTTTCGGCACGAGCTGAGGTGCGACCATGGAGGTGGGCTTAGCGGTGGCCAGCGTAGAGGACAGTAGATGGTTGCTGCGGGCGTCGAGCGGCAGTGGACACCGGCTGAGGAGTTTTCAAGAAGAAGCTGAACAGTGATTCATCTTTTTTCCTTTTTCTTTCTTTCTTTTTTTCTTTTTCTTTTCACTGCTGCAGCACGTCCCCTCAGACGAGCTTTCTCTGCTGCTATTCCCTTTCTGCAGATGTAGCTTTTCCCTTCCTTTCTTTTGTATTTTTTTTCAGAACTCTCTCATGCACGAATTTTTTGCTCAACGGATTCACTCTCCATTTTTTTTTTAAAATCCTCTCCAAATTCCTCTCCTTGGCTCACGAAAATTATGGCTCATTTTATAGTGATTTTCAGATGGCGATTTTTATAGGAACTTTCAACTCTCCATCTTCTGTTGCATTAAATCAAGCCTGTAAATCAGAACGTGATTTCACAATCAGCTCGATCCTACTCAGATTTCTTCCATTTTGCAAAATTCTTGCCTCTTATTCACTTGATTTTTAAATTGCTTCAGCATTTAACGAAATCCGAATGATCATCAGAATTTCAAATTTCCATGCATAATCAATTAAATAAATTTCCCCCATTTTTTCCTTTTATTTGTTCCAAAGCAATTGTTATTTTCCTTATTTTCCTAGATTTGCTAAAAATAGGTGTCAACAGCGAGGCAGTTTCGAGGTCTCAAATACCGGTGAACCTCGGTGGGTTCATCTTTAAGAACTGCTCCACTAACTTGTGAATCGGTTTCTCCCTCTCCACAACTATGTTCCCAGCTGGAACTTCGGCAAGTACAGCAACGGCGGCAACAACAGCAAGCGGCGACGGTAGTGGCGGTGGCTTGATTCTAGGCATGCTACCCCATCAAATCTCTTATCACTTCAAGCGCTTGCATAATCCCTTTGAACCTCAGATCACCAGGGTTTGCTACCCCAGCATGAACAGGCGACGATGTTACTCCACTTGCGCTAGCTTGAGTTGGTGCTTTACCACAATCTCATCGAGTACCGACCCTCATCGGCGTTCTACCATGAGTTACAAGCCCTATAGTACACTTTTTAGGAGTCATCTGTTCTTGATCACTCATGACTCAATTTTTCTACTGAAACCTGCCTTCCAATTTCACACAGAATTAGAAGTTGAGCGATCCACACAACAAACAATTCTACCAAGTCAGCTATCATAGACATGCACCAACATGAAATAAAGGACAATCCTACTAACTATCCCATAAATCATCACACATTATTACTCCAATTACTAACTTTGCTCTAATACCACTAAATGAGGATGTCACGCTCCAATTCTCTGAGCGCGTGTCCATCCCTCGGTAGTCAATTAAATTGCGACGTTCTAGGATGCGTTGCCAATCCATTCATTTTAAGTGCATGCGGAAGCGAATAATTAATCTCTAGACAACACAAAGATGGGATAGGAAAGTAGGACCACAATTTTTGAAAACCAAACCACTCATTTATACATAACAAACAAAGTCACATATAATGATAGCCAATATATATACACAGTCTGCAAAAAATGAGGGTGTTGACACCTAAATTTTTGCATAAAAAATGGGTTAATTTTTACCCCAAAAAAATAAAACATATAGTTTAGAAACATTTATTTCATTTTATTTCATTTTATTGGATTGACGGTAAGAGTTGATACGCCGTGAAATTTTTCACATATTCAGGTGATTTTTTACATATTCGGGTAATATACATCGGGAATATATTTTTGGACAAAAAGAAAATTTTCAGATGGAATATTTGAAAAAATACAAAATAGAATATCGCGGAAAATATAACGATATATTTAGGGGATACACCAGCAAAATTGGAAGTGAAATATTTTATCAAAATTTAATTCCCTTCTCTGTATAAGGTGCGGTGCGTGTACGGCCAAGGGGGTCTTTGATTCTTTTGAGTTGAAAAATTGAAGAGAAAACAAAAGAAATACTTTTTTTTTTTAGGAAAGGAAAAAAGTCAAAAAAGAGTGCTGCAAAAGGTATCTGCAGTGAGGGAGACGTGTGACAGGTGAGAGAGAGAGAGAAGAAGAAGAAAAAGAAAAAAAGGGGCCACCACATCGTCTTCTTCGCAGGGGGCGGGGCCCTCGACCGCGCCGGCAGCCGAACCATCGACCATTGCTACTCCCCCGGCGACCCCTGAAGCGCCGACCACCGTTGCTCTGCCGCGCCTCCACGAGCACCTATGCGCCTGCCGATCTGCCTCTGCATCGTCTCCACGAGCCACCTCCGCGCTTCCACCGCTGTCGCTTTGCTACAGCCGCTCTGTCGGCGCCCCGCTAGTCGCCGGAGGTTCTCCTTACCCGCGAGTCCACGCCAGCTCGCGTTGCCGTTGCTACTCGCGACCCCCTCGCCGAGCCCCCCGCTGCTAGGTCCTCCCCTGCTCCCGCTCCGACTGACCCGTGATGCCCTTGGACGCCGAGCTTCTTCACGCCCAGTCAACGCCGTGACCCATCTGCTCCCGCGGCTCCGTTAGTCAACACCGCGACCCGTCTGCCCCCGCGGCCCCGCCAGTCGACGCCGCAACCCGACGACCTCCAATCCGCGCTCCAGCTCCGTCGCCCCAGCGAAACTGCTGTTGCCTCGCCGATCCGCTCCACCAGCCCGACGAAGCCAATCACGCCTCAGCCGATCTCCGTCCCCGATCTGCCGCATCGGAGCTGCTGCCCGACACTGCTGCTCACCCCCCGCCGGTGCCCAAACGTCGACTGCTTCGCCCGAGCGCCCCTGCTCCACCGATGTCTTTTGCCCGCTGCTCCGCTCGTCTGCCGGTCCACCCTCGCCGGAGCTCCGACGCCCGCCGCCACCCTCATCGAACACCGGCGACCACCACGTTGCTGCTTTGCTTGGAAAGGAAAAAGAAAAACAAAATGACAAAAAAAAAAAAATTAGGTAGTTATTTATTTATTTATTTATTTATTGTATTTTTATTATTTTCTTTTATGGTTTTCTTTTTAGTAGAATTATTCCTCAAATGTATGATTGAGATTCCAACATGAAATAGCTCATCAAATTAGGGATTGACAGTCGATTTTCACACTCGAAATCCGACTCGCAATCTCTTGCAAAATCATCAATCCGATGCCGCGCTCACGATTCAATTTGCGATTTAATTTTAAAATTGGCCAATCTGATCGTTAATTTTTGGATATCAATCTTATCTTGTTTAATTTGCTGTCGTGTTAATTAAATCAATTTTATTTTCGTAAAAAATCCTAAAAAATATTTGAATTAGGATTAGATTTGTCTTAGAATATTTCTTATTATCTTGCATATTTAGAATGTTGATTTTATTTCGAATTTAGAAAAAAATATAAAATATAAAATTAAAAAAATCAATCAATTTAGGATGCTAGTTTTTTTTTTTTTTTTAAAAAAAAAAAAACTTAAGTTGCGTGTTTTATTATTTGACAATTATTTATTTTCGAATTTAATAAAAAACAAAAAATAAAAAGTCATCATGCATTTGTCATGTAGAATTATGGCATTTTTTGTACGTTATTACATATTAGGATAAAATTGCATGTTTCATTTTAAGTTTAAAATTAGGGTTTAGCCTGACCTAATCCTTAATATAAATTAGATATAATCTTAATAAAGCTAGATAATTTTTGCAATTGTCTAATTTCGAAATTTCATGGAAAATACAAAACAATTGTCTTAGAATAAATCAATTTCATTTGTTTATGGTAAAGTAAATCAATTTTCATTCTTTAGGATATGTTGCATTTTATTTATGTCATGTAGTTTAAGTCATATTACCATGTCATATTATTTCATGTTAGATTAGTAGCATGCATTGCATATTGCATGATTTTCATTAAATAAATGAAAAACAAAAAAAAAAATTGCATGTTAATTAAAAATCATATTTAGGATTGGTGATGTGAATTCTAATCTAGCAATGCGGATGCTTGTGTTCCTATAAGGTAAGTCTTGCAATTTATTCATTACTTTTATCTGGATGTTAAATTGGTGGTTTACACTCCCATATGTTTACCTCACATATTAGGAAAACAGATTTAAAATTAATCCAAGCTGCCTGCAAAATATTTTTTCGAAATAAAAGAGAAATGTAAGAAAGGGCATTAGAGAAATCTAGCATAACTAAATCCCCGAACTCATAATCTCTAGTTTTTTACTTGGATTTCTAATCGACCCACCAAAAATTGATTAGTGACGACTCCCAGTGAAAAATCAATTGCATGTTCAAAATTTGAACTTAAGTCGCAAATTGATATGGGCTTAGGAGAGCCCAAGCTAAGTTTAGATTTAGCAATCCATTAGACTAATTTTAGGTATTGCACTCGAAAATTTGGTCATGATAGGGGGTAGAGGCTACAGATCCTCTAATTAGTCGAGTCTTCAACCGAATACTCTGAGGTCCCTAGCTCCGACGGACTCAGATCCACCACTAAACCATCTAGTGGGTCGGCCATGCCTTTTCCAAAAGCAACCTCTATCACCAACATAGGGACCTCAGATTTCAGTATGGGACCCTCATTCTATCCATTCCACTCATAATGATACCATGATTTGTATTGATGTGATACCTTATAGGGTAGACCTGCATCGACCCAGACCACGGACCTCACAAGTTCATAAACCCATCCTTGAGGGTTCCCATAAAGCGGGATATAACACCTCTGCTCAGTGACCTTCTTCGGTTGGCTGAAATGCTCAAAAGGAGCTGTCATCTAAGGACTTAAAATGTTATCCCACAAAATGGTGAGACGACGTCTCAACAAGTTCATCCCCTAAGACCAGACAAAGAAGGAAATACGTTTCAAGGGCTGCCTAAGCACAAGCACAAGTCAGAAGACTTACATTTGCCTTAGTTCCTTCCTACAAGTCAGTACAATTTATAAAATCATCCAGTCATTTCAATTCAGATCAATATCGATAAGTCGACTCACTCGACTCCATAACATCGATACCATCTCTCAGTCATTCCATTCAATACTATCTATAAAATCCGATCACATCAAGAACTGCTCACCCTAAGCTGAAGATAGATAGTATAGCTCACTCTAAGCTGATAAAGTATATTACTCACTTTAAATTGATATATCAAGGCCCTTAGGCTGCTGACAATGCTCACTAAAAGCTGTTAAGATATACTACTCATACTAAGCTGATATATCAAAGCTCTTAGGCTGATATAGTATACCTATAATACTCACTCTAAGCTGATAAATAGTATATTGCTTACATTAATCAAGGCCTGTAGGCTAATATAGTATACTGTTCTCACCAACTGAGAATGCAATTAGCACAAAATTCCAGTCACCGGTTATCCCGTTCTAATTTCTGGAAAATAATAATTAATTAAATAATTACGATAATTAATTAATAAAATACCAATAAATGCAATTTAGGCCGGAAAAGCCTAATTAAATACTAAAACGGGTCCGGGAAAATTTCGAACTTAACTAGATAAATACTACAGCTTATCTAGTCTCTAATTACGCTACTCTAACTATAACATGCATAAACGGTTAATTGAATTGCTAATCCGTTCTAACTAACTACATAATCTATACTTAACTTAAACTAATCAACCCTTAAGCATAATTAACTCCATAAGCATATATTAGTATATAAACTCACTGGATTTGCGAGCCAGTGAGTTCACTTCGACAGAGACGCAAAGACGAGCCACAAGCTCCCAAGTGGGGGCACCTTTCGAGGTTCAAAAAGGCTTGGAAACAGGCCCAAAACCCAAGGTGGGTTGTTGGGTTTCGGCTTCTGCAGTTGGGCCAAAGAAGGTTGGACGGTGGCCAGTTGGGCTAGAAACGGCCAAGGAGGAGAACCGGCGGCTTGGATGGGTGAGTAAGGGCAACAGTGAGGCTTCCGGCGACCACAACGGTGACGTATGGTGGCCAGGTGATTGGATAAGGCTGGATGGGGATGGACAGGGCTCGAGACGGCTAGGCGACTCGCAGGCTTGGACGTGTGAACAGGCTGGGCAAGCGAGCAAGCGAGTAGTAGTCTGGCAGCGTGCGGCTACTATTCGGGCTTCGACGGGCGTTGATGGGCAAGGGGAGAGGCTGAGTTCGGTTTCTATAGGTTTTCTCTAGCTTCTCTAGTCTAGAAATGGGGGATCGACCAGATGGAGAAGAAGGGGGGAGCAACAAAGCTTAAGGGGGCCACTTTGGTCTCCAATCTATCTTCTTGTCCCCTTAAAGAGGTCCCACCATGTATGGGCTGGCTTTCTCAGCCAAAAGCAGACCCTTAGCTTGCTTAGGAAGCCTTGGAGATGGTCCAAAAGGTTGAGGCATGGGGGGCTAAGAATTTTGCACAAATACACATCCATTCCATTAAATTCCCTTTCGATTCCCATCCAATTGAGCTCAATTCGTTGTTAAAAAATCCAACCAAGGTGTCCACAATTAAATTAAAAATTTTCCTCGCCAATAAAACAAACTTACATCCCAAAAACCCAATAAAAAACGGTTCTCTAAATTTTCGGACGAAAACGGCCTCACTTTGAAATTTTGCCAAAAATCTCGATTTGCAGAAAGAATTTTCAGAGGATGAGTCGATATTTCCTAAAATGACTCGTGACATGACAGAACTTTATCAGATTCAAATTCACGGTTAATTTCAATCCGACGCGATTTTAGCGTGATCTAGCCTACTTAGTAGCTTTCAGAAATTTTTAGCGTAAATGACCCGTGGTTGATTTGAGCCACAATGAACCTTGTTGACACCATGGTGACTTTCAGTGGTTGTGAAAATTTCGAGGTTTCAAATACGGACACAGGGTACCAAAACAACGGAAAAATTAGTCTAGTATTGGTTGACGAGAATTTTGTAATTTGCCACGTTTAGCCACACATCTCTGTCGAACCGACCTATTTCTGATTACTAATTGATTTTTAATTGTATCGTAATAATCTTTGTAGATGATCACGATTGAGTAGTCGATTCCTAGTCGAATTTCCAAGTTTATTGCATTAAAATCTCTTAATGACTTCCCCAGATAGTCTAGTTATCTCATGAGTGATCAGTTTAGAGAATAGCTTTATAGACGCGTTGATAAAAGGTCTGATTTATTTAATTGAAATCGGGACTGAAATTCTAGGATGTCACAAAAAGAGATACAATATTATTTTTGAGAAACAAACTCATCAGAATCTAATATTCGTATTTGCACAATTGATACAAAATCCCGGTGAGACCCACATGTAGGCCAGGTCTCCTAACCCGATCAAAGTTGCCATTTTTCAATCTAGGAAAAAATTTAAAAATTAGATTTTGAGTAGTTCTAGTAGATTTTAGTATTAATTCTAGTTTAGAATTAGTTTGGCATAAAAACATTATGAAAATCTTTTGAGGAAAATTGGATTCGCAATTGAATAAGGTCTTGGGGCTTTACCATATTAATTTTTAATGCCTTTTTCTTTTCTAAGACAATGTTAAGTTGCAACAACTTCACAACTTGGCTGAGAGAAGACAGTCTAGTGTAGACATCCTTCAAAGACATGCAATTTTGTTCTTTGAAAATAAAATGGCTTTAAGCAAGTCTTTGGTATTATCGTTTGTATTGTGTTTATAGTAGTCGAATAAGCCTATACAACATGAGTTTTTGATGTCATTTGTTAGAAAATTTTTCCATTATGAGTTATTTTGCCCTTGTCCATACCACCAAGCAATGTTTGTTCTGTTTCTTGTAGTTATTACATTTATTTATTGTAACGCCTAGAGATTTAATGTAAACCTCATTACATTGTAAGTTATAAACTACTAGGACTATGTTGCCGTTTCCAGCTATCCATCTTTAACTAATTATTATGTTGGATTTTCTAAGCCATTTTAGAATATCTTAATATGCTAAATCCTCATAAAAAAATTAGTTTTATCCAAGCATGAATTATTAAGTCCTCATTGATATTTTTTGATTAAATGAAAAAAATAGGAATAGAAGTTTTTCTAATTATACTAAATGTATTTTTTATTTTTTATTTTGAAAATAAAATTTTTATGTAATAATCAAATCTATTCTTCTATTAAAAATGAAAAGAAAATAATTTCTGAATAAAAATCGCCCGTATTCTGATAATGCAAAGCTGGAGAATTCACCTTGTCCGGCGATTTGATGTGTGTCCTCTTTTTTTCCCTATTTCTCTTTTTTCCTTACTTTCTCCTTTTTTTTTTTTCCAAAGGCAACCATAAAATGGGTAACAAGATAACGTGTTCGGAGCAGCAAAGAAAAAAAAAAAAAAAAAGTAGAATAAAGGCATCTTTCAAGTGGGGCCACGATCGCACTTCAGGCTGGAGTAACTAATGGTGCATTTGGTAACGTTTTATTCAAAAATTGTTCCAGGTGAACAGACATAAAAAAGTGTTTATGTTCGGGAACAGTTTTTGAACAAAAGAACGCTGCGTGTGGTAAGTGTAAAAAAAAAAAAACTATTCTTGAAATAAAAAAGAACAAAAACACGTTTGGTAATGCAGTCAATTTCTGTTCCTAGAATAGAAAAGAACATAAACACGTTTGGTAAATGGCCCAAAATTTATGTTTTAAATTTTTCAAAAAAAATGCTTTTCTTTAATAAAGTTTAAACTTGATATTGAATTCTCATTCTTATGAAATGGTCATTAATTTTATTTTGTTCATGGTGAGTGAAGACAAACATTTTGAACATGATCATATGGCATATTTGGTAGAAAATTTTGTAAGTAAAGTTTGTATCAAATTTTTTTCAACTACTTTTTCTTTTTTTCTTTTTATAACATATAAACTTGATATTGAATTCTCATTCTCATAAAATGCTTATCAATTTAATTTTGATAATGGTGTGTGAAGAAAAATATTTTCAACATGGTCATATGTGCATACTTAAAAGAAAATTTTATACATCTCAACATGAACCCTTTCATACATAACATCACAATAATGAAGCAATATAGTTCATTGTTCAACTTCATCACAGTGAATACTTAAAAACAATATTACAAAAGTCAACAAATCTCATGCATATTGTGATCCCTTGCCATTTTATTTGCAATACTTATCCTAAGCATGTTTATCCCAGATGCCTGCTCATCCGATGTATCATCTGCAACCTCCACTTCTGTAAGTCCAAATGGATACTCCGGATCTCCATATATGTCCATCCTATCTTGATCACAAATATAATTATGAAGAGCACAACATGCAATTACAACAAGTGCTTGCTTCCGAATTGTAAATGGAGGCATATGTCTCAAAATGGTGAAGCGATTCTTTAATGCCACAAATGACCTCTCAATTACATTTCTTAGTGAAGAGTGCTTATAGTTGAATAACTCTTTTGCTGTTCTTGGCCGTCTCCCACTCCTTCTATATTCGCTGAGATGATACCGTTTCTTTCTAAATGGAGTTAAAAATCCCGGAAGTGCTGCATAACCGGAATCTGCCACGTAGTATTTCCCTACAACATGATATATATATATATATATATATATATATATATATATACATATATAAATTTGTTGTGATATTCAACCATAATATAATCACAAAAGTCAATATAAACAAAGTAAATACCAGGTGGTGGTAGGGGAAATTGCAATTGAGGAGTTTGGAGTGTTGCGGAAAGCACTCGACAATCATTGGTAGATCCTTCCCATCCAGCATACACGAAAGTAAATTTCATGTCAAATGAGCAAACACACAACACGTTCTGTGTAGTAGTCCCTCTCCTGCCTCTAAATCGAACCCGCTGAGACACCGAGATAATAGCATTTATATGGATGCCATCCAGAGCATCTACGCAGTCCTGTCAATTTATTACTAATCTAAGATTATATAAGATTATGAACTACATGTATTTGACGGTATAAAGTCAATATAGAAATCATACCTTGAAGTAACGCTTATGACTAGGATCCATAAGAATTTCTTGTGGGATGACATCAAAGGACGGTGGTTTGATTATCTCTTTTAAAAGTTTGATAATTGCTTTCAACACTTTGTTGAAATACTTGTTGATAGTTTCTCCAGAATGTTGAAATCTCTCACATAAATCTCTATTTGAGCTACCATGACAAACCAAAGATAAGAATATCCCAATTTGTTCATCTATTCGAATATATCGACTATCTTTTAACCAACCTCTTACTCTTATCAAATCACATAAATTCAGAAAAACATGCCTCTCCATCCTGAAGGCTTCATATATCCTATCTGAATGTCCAGAAACAATCTCCATTATCCATTCGGATCCTAATAATTTGCTGTCCCTAATGGGTTCTCTTGTATGCACGGACGCGTCAATTGCAATCGTGTGCAACCACGCTAGAAATATGCGAAGATCATCATCATCCAAGAATTGTTGAACTTGTTCTACCTGTTCACTACATATACTATCTGATCCCTTTTCCATAGTACCTATACCATCAAAAAAATATAAAAACATCAATATAGATTTTGAAAATATATCAAATAACAATCAATAACATAAGTCATAGTCTCAATAGAAGATGCCATTACATATAAGTACGAAGAGTCTCAACACTTATATCTTTAAAAACTAACATATTAATAGATAACATAAGTTATACAATCTAATGAAACCCCATTCAATTCATAATATATTTCCAAACATCTACTAAAGATGATAAAGAAGTCCATTTCTCCTTTCAAGTGTGGATTTAATGAAAGCCACCCTCCATGAGGCACCATCGCATGCTCGATCCACTGCTTTATTGTAAAATTCTTGGTCTATCTTAGGCATAGCAAGCAGAATATCCATCACAGCAGCTACGGAGAAAGGGTCCACAGGTGATGGCATAATCCCAGAGGTCGTAGAGCCACTACCAGATTGACTTGACTTAACTTTCAAAAAGTCTTGTATAGCTTTGCAAGTGTCATCAATACTGTTTTGGGTACTCCTCCTTCTCCTCTTAGTATTTGGAGTCCTATCCAATTTGTGCTTTCCATGAGTTGAAGTTGCAGCATCTTCTGATGTAAAGACTCTCTCATTAGTGTGGTGATCACCGAAGTCATCTGTATGGCCACCACCAGCATCACCATAGGCATTGCCACCACTGTTGTCACCATATGCATTGTAACCACTGTTGTCACCACCTACATTGCCATCACCATTGTCATCTTCCTCCGACACCGTCACATCTTGAGCATTTCCAATGCCATATTCCCCAGTAGCATATGTACCACCAAATACAATACATAGCTCGGGATACTGGGGAAATCCATCCTTCCTGAATTTTGCCCACTCTACATTCTTCTACAATTTTGACAATAATGACATTTCAGCAATATAATCATACATTTTAAAATTTATATATTTAATGACATCAAAATGACCAAACAGTTAAAAAAAAAAAAAAAAGATACCTTGATGTGAGATTCCCATATGCTTGGATCGTCGACAACAACTCTTTTATTCACATTATCCCAACCAAATCCAAACTGAGACATAAGTTTCTGAAAACTGCTATATTGTTTTCTCAGCTTGTTTACCTTGTTTCTCAGCTGGACAATGCTATATTGGCATCCTGTTTGTCTAACGAATTCAGTCTGTATATTCCTCCACCCTGCGTTGTTGAAAGTAGAAGAAGTCCGATTTCCCTTTTTGACCTCATCCACCAACAAACCAATAAATAGGTTTGTTACAGACTCGGTCCACTTTGCACTAAATGTCTGTCTCTCAGATGCCATTTAACCTTTGATCGGTTGAGCAACATATGAGTTATGAGTTAAATCAATAACATAATACTATATATGCCATACACAAAATCATTATCAAGAGATGCAAGCCAAGAAGACTATAATGACAAAAATGATAATTCTTGAACTAACTTATGTAAAACAGATCATAAGTTGCATTTTGAGCTACAAGAACTACATAGTACTATGACTAGCAATGCAGCATTACCATGTCTTTTAAAGGATCTATCTACCCTTAGTTAAGAATTTCATAAAATTGTGGATTTTCCATGTCTTTTAAAGGCACAATGTCTCTTCTTATTGTGAGATATTATTTTTGTGAAAAATTGTTTTGCCAAAAACTATAATTTCCGAAAAGAAAATCTACTTCTCCTCTATGTTTAAATTTATGGATAAATTGTAGAGTACATGAAATCCAATAAATAAAAAAACATTGCCTAAAGTAGGAATTTTTTTTTGGAAATGCCGGTGAAATTTCATTATTTTGGATTGACAAAAATTAATAACAAAATGTCTTATTGTGCATTATTTTCTTAGTGTATTCTTAGATATTCCTCTAAGATACTACATTTTCTGTATAAACACATCTCGTCAATATAGTAAGGAAAAAAATATAAATTTTTTGATATAGTAAATAAAGACTTGATATATATTTTAATAAAAATTCGGTAATGAAGTGAGCTTTTGATATAAGAGAGACAAAAGAGAGATATGATGTTATTAGATTGATGATGAAGAAGAGACTTTTCACTTTTATACTATATCAAAGAATGTGTTTTCTTTCCTTAACATGAGGTATGTAAAGCGTTATAGAAATATCTGAGAATTTATTTTTTTTTAATACGGAAAAAAAAACCTTTGAAATGCTTAATTATGGTAATATCCAAAATAAAAATAGAGAAAAGAAGGCCAACGGCCATTTCCTAAAATTGCAATTGAAATATTGACGGCAGTTTTGTCTTTTCCAGTATGAATGGGGTTGATTTAATTATTAAGGCTGGAAATAGTGCCACCCTTACATTAATCTCTTACTTAATCTGATTTTAAATTAAATCCTCCCCCATACTCAACAAAATTTAATATGTTATCTTACAAATGTTAGTTTCAAATGCTAATAATAGATAAAGTCGACATTTAAACATCTTCAAATGATAAAAAAATTATCTAGTCTTATATTTAGTAAAAACAATCAATTTTTTATCCAGGCCAAAATAATTGAATCAAACAAGATTGAGGAATAGAGATGTGCGTTTCATGTATTACAAACAGAGAGAATAGTATGCATTTTCACGAGGTTAGACTTTTCTCTCTGGTATAGCTCTAACATGTGCATATAAAGGGCGAAAAAAAGAGAGATCAATGGGAAATCTCTGGCCTTCCATAATTTTTCTCAGTAAAACAGCTATTCATCCACCAAATTGGCTTCAGAACTTCAAAATAACGGATAATCTGTAACATGTCCAAATACCAGTAAATGCCTGTAACTCTGGCAACCTTCTTACGATGCCGCGGTTGTCGCTGCGGCCCAACTTCGATTGGTTCTCCCCCTTGGTGGTGAAATCGTCGTAGAATGCCCTCACCACGAGCTTCACCAGCCTGTCCATTCCACAGCACCATGAGCAACAAAACAACAATCGAAGGAAATCCCAATCCAATCAATTTCCTGAAATTCCCCCCCTTCCAAAATTGAATCAAGTAAAAACACAACATCACTCGAATCCCCTGCGGAATTGAAGGATCCACCTGTTGAATGGCTCGATCGAGCGTGGCTGTGCTGCTCTGCCGAGCGAGTAGAGTAGCGACGCTTGCCCGAGCGTGGCTACGCTGCTCTACTCGTTCGGCAGAGCAACCACGCTCGCTCGAGCTGGCAGAGCAGGGACACTAGCTCGAGCGTCGCTCCATTGCTCTGCTCGCTCGGCAGAGCAGCCACACTCACTTGAGCTGGCATAGCAGCTCGAACGAGCGTTGCTGCTCTGCTGCTCGAGCAAGCTGGCAGAGCTGCTCTGCCGAGCAAGCATAGTCGCTCGAGCTCAGTAGAGCAGCTCCAATGACCGGAGCGGTGACGCTCGCTCGAGCGTCGCTCCGCTGCTCTCCTCGCTCAGCAAAGCAACCACGCTCGCTCGAGCTGGCAGAGCAGCTCGAGCGACTGGAGCGGCGACGCTCACTCGAGCTGACGTTGCTCTGCCGCTCGAGCGAGTCGCCCGCTCGCCCGAGCGAGTAGAGCAGCTGGGTCACTCGGCGAGCAACTCGAGCGAGCAAAGTTGCTCCCGAGCGACCAAAGCAGCTCGAGCTCGGCGGAAGCGGCTTCGGAGTGTTGGTCGCCCGGATCTGCCGCAGATCTGGGCGACCAACGCCGCTTAGCTCATTCTGCTCACTCGAGCTGAAATCAAGGCTGCTCTACCGCTCGAGCGACCAGAGCTGCTCAACTGAGCGACCACAGTAGCTCGAGCTTGACAGAGCAGCTCCAGCGAGCAATGCTCGCTTGAGGCTCAAGCGAGCTGTCGCTCGAGCGACGGTCCCTGCTGTCGGCAAAGGTGGCTCAGATTTGCGAGGGGTGGCTCTCGCCGAAGCCCTCGTCGAACGGAGAAGGAGGAGCAGCAAAAACTTACCTGGATTCGGAAGCTTCAGCTGGTGAAGGAGCACCAGCTGTCGGTGCCGGAGTGTCAGCCGAGTGGGGAGGCGCCAAAGAGTCAACGGAGTGGGGAGTCGCCGAAGAGTCAACCGAGTGGGAGGCGCCGGAGAGAAGGGAGAGACGCCAAAAAAGGGAGAGCATGAACGAAAAAGAAGGGCACGAACGAATCCAGAAGTGTTCTGGTTTTGTTCTTTTATTTTTGTTCTTTTTAGGCCTTCAAGAAGTGTTTCTAGATTCCAGAAGTAAGTTTTTTTTGTTTCTTTTTTTTTTTGTTCCATTTTTGTTCTGGGAACAAAAAAACTGTTTTTGAACGGAAATTCAAACAAAGGCGTTTCCGTTCTTTTTTTTGTTCCCAGGGAAAAAAAAAAAAAATCTATTCTTAAACAGATTCCAGAAATGAAAACATGCACGCCCACCGTTGGTACGTAGGGAAGCTAGATTTGACAACGGAATTCTCCTTAAATTAAATACCAAATGTTGACTTATTAGTTGTCCTCATTAATGGCCAAACACTTCATCCGTTGCATAAAATTTAAAGATAAAATAAGTGTCTGATAATAATAGATAATCAAAAGTCTTTAGATAATGAGTTAATGTCATAAAAAATTTCAATTAATATATACAATAAATTTATACTAAATTAATTGTTTGATCACCAAAAATCATAAATTGGGATATTTGTAATAAATTTACTATAAATTGATTTTTTTTACATTTAAAAATCTTAAATTAGTACATTTATGATCAATTTATTATTTATTAATTTTCATTAAATTAGATTAATATTACAAAAATTCACACATTAGTTCATTTATGACAAACGAAGGGTAAAATCCCAAACCAATACATTCATCAAATGTCATGTACCATCTAACTTAATAATTTGATGGTAAAATTTAATACAAACTAATGAAGAATAAATTTGTCAATGATAGTTTGAATTTTTTTATTATAAAAATATTAATTTGAAGTAAATTTATCATGTACGTATGAATTTAAGATTTTTTTCATGTTGTTTACCCTTAAATGATAGATACCGATAGCAAAACATTCCACTTCATCAATGCTCCTGATGTGTGTAAACAAGAAAGATGACATCCACTTAATATGAAAGTTGATGTTCATATATCATTCTTGAGATAAGGAAAAAAGTCAAAAACTCTAAATTATATTCATTGTGACATATTTCTTTAGAACTTTTTTTGTCATATCAAAAACTAAAAATTATATCCACTATGACGCAATAATTCTAAACTTTTTCTTGTGATATCAAAACCTTAACTTATACCCACTATGATTGCATTTTATGATTTTTCAACCAAAATAATATCATTTTCTATTTCATTCAAGCCACATTGACGCCATGTGAACATCGTCCATGTTGGTATATTTAGAACCTAGATGGGGGATAATGAATCACATAAGTATACGTTTAAGATTTTTTGTGTTACAAAAAATTTAGGATAAATGTGTCACGATATATATAATTTAGAGTGAGTTTGCAATAGCTTTTTCCCCATATTGAGTTTTATTCTATTTTATATTAACATAATATATCTAACTAATTTAAGAGAGGTGAGAAAGAATATAGTTATGTGATAATGTGGCTCAATCATTAAACTGCACTCTACCAAACTTTCCTATCATTGATAGATATGTATGATGTACGTATGTACGTATGTATGTAGAGTTCTGGTTTCACAAATAACACAGAATAGCTGAATTTTCTTAGCACCCATTTGTTTGTGTTTTTAAAAGGGTTAATATTATGAAAAACTCCAATCTCGATAGACTGTGACAACTTATTCAAAACTAATTTTTTTTTAATCACGAAAAAGTCAATTGGTATACCTATGATAGTGACCACAAAAAAATCTAAAATTGATACGCTTGTGACAAATTTATTATAAACTAATTTATTCAACCACTATAAACCCTAAACCGGTTTATTTGTGACAAAAATGATACAATTATGACAAACATATAATAAAATCCCAAACTAGTACACTAGTCCACTATTACATGTCATCCAACTTAGTAATTTAAAAGTAAAATTTAACGAAAACTAATATAGGATAAATTTGTCATAAATGTACCAATTTGGAGTAAATTTGTCAAAAATGTATTTTTGGTGGTTAAAAAATTAGTTTGAGGTAAAATGTTATAAGTGTACTAGTTTGGAGTTTTTAGGATATTAACCCTTTTTAAAATGCAAAAACAATTGTTAACTTTTATGTTAAAATTTAAAATATTATTTAAATACATTATATATATATATATATTACGTTTGTGAAAAATTTACATGTTTTAGACCGAAAAATTATAAAACTGATTTCATAGTAAGATTAATCAATTTTTTTTTTGGAAAACCAAGATTAATTAAATTAAACGGATAAGCTTTTGTTGATATTTGTGAAAGCGGAGAGCTTATTGGCCCAAAAGCCTTTACCCCCAAAGAGTTCCCAAACGTAGCCAAAATCCACCACAGGTGGATCATATCATTGTCCTTCGATTTGATGTGTCGTCTTTTTTCCTTTTCCTTTTAATCTTACTTTTCCTTTTTCCAGAAGCCAACCAGGCAAAATGTGAGATGATGCGCTGGTGAAGCAACCTGTGGTCGGTAGACAAATTGGAATCACCGTCCACTTGCAAAGGTTACTCTCCACCCAGCACAATCACTCAATCCAGCCAACGCATCTTGTTGTAGCTTAGACACCAGCAGCAGCACAGGAACCGTACAATCTCTCGTATTCATGGATAATATCAGTTCATGCTTGATCATAAAATGTTATATTTGAGTTCTAACAGCAACTATAAAAAACTAATCACTCAATTAGTAGAGGGAAGGACCATATAAAACTAATCACCCGATCAACAAAAGGAAAGGACCATCATGGAACACGGAGTTCCTTTCAATCTAAATAATGTAGACAATCCTATTCCATGCAAAGCTCCAAGAGAGTTTTCAAAAAAGTTTTTCTTTTGTGGTATCGTAAAGCCCACTGAAATTCAATGTCCCCACATTTAATAGCTCCATCAGCATCACAAAGAATGGCCGTGTCTCGAAACTCTCTCTCGTCTTGTAGAAAGAGCAGTCAAACAAATGGTGATACCCAGATTTAAAATTAAGCACCACCGAAAGTGTAGCTTGTATGACAACATTGGCTGTCTATCAATACTAACCAGCTTGTTTAGAATATTAATCCAAACTTAGGAACATTATGATTAAACCAAATAAGTCTGCCATAGCAACTTGGACCTTTTCTTTCTATTCCCAAGCATCGGGAAATGGCATTAAAGCATGGCAAGATTAAATCACATAACCTTGTTTAGATTTCAACAAGAATGTCAAAATATTTAAATAATTAACCATGCAATCATTTAATAGCTTAAACTTTTAAAATAGTTAATAATGGTCTTACAAATATTTTAGATGGTGTCAAAGTATAAGGTCCTAAGTTCAAATGTTCCATGCCCCTATTTGCATTTCCAATTATATATTTCCACTCTTTAGGCTAAGAAAAAAATCCAATCTAATCGTGAGGAGCGTCAGAATATTTATGGTTCTCAATAATATGTTTGACATGAGGCTTAAGTATGTTGCTCACATTCAAAAGCACCCACCAAATGTAGGTAGAGTCACTCTTAGATTCAACAAACCAAATACTTTGGTCCTTTTAACTGATAATGGTGAACCAAAATAATCCTAATGAAGCCAGTTCTTGTTACCAATCTTTGAAGGCATTTTCAGGAGCAAGTTAATTTCCATGGAATCACTTGACATTCTTAGGGTTATCCTTTCAACAAGTGGTTTGCCATCTTTGCCGCTAAGCTTTGCCAGATATTAAAAGAATTTATAGGTATATACTATATAATAGGCAATGCACCTCTTATAATGCTACTTATTTGTAGGAAATTACCTGAATAAACTTAGTCATCTTCAAGGATTAATTCAACTCAGAAATTTGTTGAAACTGTTGAAAGATATTTAAAATTTAAAGATAAAAGGCCTTGTCACCTTTGAAGAAGATTATAAGATCACAACAAAGCTCAAATAATTTAACTTGATTTGCATAACAAATTACACCCACAGTAGGAGCCAAGCCGGCCCCGAGACTATCCATTGAACACCTTAGCTCTACTTTGTAACTTACCTATAGCTACTGAAACTCCTCCGACCCAACGCAAGGCTGTAATTAGTTAGGATTCTTGATATTAAGATAGGTTTCTATTATAGCTAAGACTCTTTCTAGATTAAAAGGAAAAAAAGGAAAATATTTTGCCAAATGACTTATTTCGTGTAATTCAAAATGGGAGAACCCTAGGAGTAGAAAGTTGCTTGCCTGTATAAAAAAGGGGCTGCTTAGCAGATCAAAAGAAACAAAACTGACATGCTTGTTAATCACCTTCCTCATAGTTCTCGATTGGATTTGTGCTTTATCTGTTAAAGGACCGCCTAATCCAAAACTCTCCTTCATATTGTCACGTGACATTGTTGCTACTATTTTACTGAAACACGCTCATTGCTAATCTCTCCAAATCATTTGCTTCCTATGATCAAAGCTTATGCATTTTTTTTGTTTTTGTTTTTTTTCTTCCTATTCTCTATAGAATTAGAGAATTGCTTTAAAGATCTCTTCCCATTCTAAGCTTTTCCGAAACTTGAAAAGGACTCTCAAGCGAGGGCAAATTGACGCATATACCCAACACCTTTTCAAGCGTGTACAGTTGCACACAATCCTTTACTATTTCAATTTCGCATTGCAATCATATCGATTAGTTTGGAATCTTTTGATTAATTCAAATTTTGCATTTTTCTTGACAAATGTCTACAAGACAAGTTCTCTCTTAGAGATGTTAACTCTGGCTCCTTCTTTCTGTCCCCTAGCATATTATTCTTCTAATTTAGCTCCATTCAATACACATAATCAAAGCTTTGCTGATTTTTTGTGAGATTTGGTGGACCACTATTAATTGTTCTAAAATCTTAAACTTTTAGATGATGTGATGATTTATAATTTAAATATTTTAATACTTTCCTTTATGTTTAGTATGATCTTTTACCTATTATTAAGTGTGGAAATCTAATTGAGGACGCAAATAGGATCTGGAAATATTTGAACTCAGAACCTCTAACTCTGATATCATGTGAAGAATTGTAATTCACCTATATTACTTGATGTACAGTACACTATTTATACAACATATTGTTTAATAGAAAAGAGAAAGGAAAGATCTACTTAGGGGGTGTATGACAACTGCCTATTTCTGTTCTAGAAACGATTTTTCTATTCCAAACATGTTTCTGGAATAGAAATCCGTTTGATAAACTTATTCCGTTTTTCTATTTTCTATTCTAGAAATAGGTTTGGAACAGAAATCAGAAGTACTTCTCTATTTTTGGAACATAAATAAGAAATAAAAAAAATTCTCATTGTTCGTCAACCGGTCCTTCATTCGTTGCCGCTGACCACCGTCCGTTGGTTGCCAGCCGCCGCCGCCACCGGTGGCAGTCACCGCCATCTGCTAGTCCGCTGCCGTCTGAAAGGAAGAAATTTTGTGTCGTTATCAAATGAATTTCTATTTTTAAAGTAGAAATTTTGTGTCATTATCGAATGGTTATTTTTGCTTAGAAAGTCTTCTAGAAATAGAAATAAAAAAATCTATTTCTCTTCCAGAACCTATTTCTGGAACAGAATGGTTATCATTCACTCCTTAATATCTCTAGCTAATTCTAAGAGATACACTAGATATTATGCTAATTAAAAAATCAAAAAGTAAATCCTAATCAATAATAAGAGCTAAATCAGATATTACAAGAATAGAATATAAATCTTTTGCAAATCTTCCATAATAATTTCCTATTTGATCATACTACTAGCGTGTCTCCATCGTCTAATCAAAAGTTATTTTTACTTTTTTTTTATTAATGACTACAGACAAGCTTTTTCTCTTATTTCCGCTCTAAGTTCAAATTCGATACATTACACTAACTTTTATCATTCTTTTTACATATAAGAATACAACAATTTTTTTATGGTAATTGTTTCTTTTTCATAAGAAGTATGACAAGTCTTCTTCATAGCATTTTATTGCGCACGCTGCACATCTCCTTTTGTCAGACCTGCAACACGCCCATCGTCCCACCAATAATAGGAATTGTCTTAATAATTATTTTTTAATGCATTTTTCTCTACGCATGACAACCCTTTTCGCAAATTTCAATGAATTCTCATCCAGGGTGTCCTTTCATTTTTAATAAATATATTATACCTTTATACAATTTCTTAAATTTACTAATGTCATTGTTAGGGATTTGTTATAGGTTTATTTCAAGTGAGTATTGCTTCATGCAAGAATAAGTTGGGATAGGTAGCACGATTTATTCTTATCGTTGATATCTATGCATGAATTAGTTTTTCTCATTTAAATATTTTCTAGTATCTGTTATTATCGTAGACTTTCTAATTGAATAAATAAGGCAAGATAAACAAGGTTCATAATAAGGATAACATAAGTTGCACATTCTTATTCACAGCCAATCATGATTAGCTGTTATGGCTCATAACTTCCCCTTCCGCATTAGTTGTATTTCAACATTTCTATGGATGCCAATTTAATTATATGTTATTCCATCTCTTTCTAACCCTCCTTGTGCAACTAGGATTTCTTAAATAAATTGTTGTTACTTGTAATGGTGCACGTAACTAATGATTTCTGATATGATCAGGAACCCTTTTATAAGGAATTCGATTGTCAATCTATGAATAATCACTAACTTGTTTACATAATTAGTAACGTTTCAAATAAAAAAATAATTACTCTATGTTGGTTCTTATCATCCAAATAACAAAAACGACAACTTTGAACATAACTAATGATATATACATGTACAATAACATTATAAAAAATGTTTAAATTGACAACAACTGATTGCCAAACATCCCATGTCATTAATGCTTGAACCTGCACATACTTATGTTGTATATGTTGCTTTATAATAAAGTTGGAAAAAAAAAACTTATCATCTCATTTAATTTTTTACATATTAAAGCAATATATCAACATCCACTTGCCTTACTTAAGTTGGATATGATCCTTTACACCGTAGAACAATATGTCAACATCTTGCTTTAATATCAAATTGGATTTAACCTATTACACATGAATCATTCTCCTTATACAATGTCAAAATTAAGGCCCACGTTAGATGCGGTTGTCTTCTAAATCTTCTTGGTCAATAAAGCAAAAATTTTATATAATGTAACCTTTTACACATGAATGTAACCAAAACTTGAAATATTTTCCTAATCTTCTTGGTCAAGAAAGCAAAATTTTTTTATAAAGCAAATCTTCGTGCTTTACTTGTAACCTTTTACACACGAATCATTCTCCTTATACAATGTCACATCCAAGGCCCACACTAGATGCGGTTGTTTTCCAAATCTTCTTGGTCAATAAAGCAAAATTTTTATATAATGTAACCTTTTACTCATGAATGTAACCAAAACATTTAGATGGGGATGTCTTCCTAATCTTCTTGGTCAAGAAAGCAAAATTTTTTTTATAAAGCAAATCTTCTTGCTTTACTTGTAACCTCTTACACATCAATCATTGTCCTTACACAATTTCTCACCCAAGACCCACATCAGATATGGATGTCTTCCAAATCTTGTTGATCAATAAAACAAAATTTTTATATAACCCGGCCAATTCACTTTATGCTTGAAGTTAAAAAAGGAAAAAGAGAAAAGAAAGAAGCACTTTGGGGTTCTTTTGTCAAGATGCATCCATACTACTATTAATATATCAACTTCAACTTGCCTAACTTTTGAAATTTGAGTAAATCTCTTACGCATGAATCATGCTCCTTAGACAACGCCATAACCAAGGCCTACATCTGATTCAGATGTCTTACTAATTTGCTTGGTCACGTTTCTTTAATGTCAAGATGCGTGCATACCATTTATATGTTTGACTTATTGTTATTATTTTCTGCCACTCTCGTCCCAATTTAATTGTCGTCCTAAATCCTAACAATCCACCATATATGTAAAAGATTACATACAATTTAACACTAAGGCAAGTTGACGTTGATGTATAGACCAGAAAAACTACATTATATTAAATTAGATAATTACTTTTTTTCGACTTTACTGTAAAGTAATATGTCTAATAAATGTCAAGGGAAGTGGGAGGGATTGGAGGTTTGTGATGATGTTGGTCCACCTTTAAGCTCCTCTCTACCTCACAAATGACACACAATAAAATAGAAAGAAAGAGGACAATCATGAAAATCAAACTTACCTGAGTTTTCTTAAGATTTGTTCATTTGTGCTTTTTAAAAAGCAAAAACGATTTTTTGCTTTCCTTTTAAACTATAAGATGTTATTCAAATATAAACATTATTGTGAACAAGTTATATGTAAATTGCATATCAATATTTACATGTTGTGAAAAGTTCTTATGTTGCGTGTAAAAAAAGAAGTAAAAATGTGTCTGAAACGATTTTTTGCTTTCCATAAAATGTTATTCAAATATAAACATTATTGTGAACAAGTTATATGTAAATTACATATCAATATTTACATGTTGTGAAAACTTCTTATGTTGCGTGTAAAAAAAAAAAAGTAAAAATGTGTCTGAGACATAATTATATCAAACGAAACAAAATGCAAACACATGACAAGCCCTTCCTATTTTTTTGACGTTTATGAAAGCATTACAACTTGAAATCCACTACACTTGGTGGACCATATCAGTGTCCTTTCGGCTTGAGGTGCCATCTTTTCCTTGGGTCCTCTTTTCCTTAATTTACCTCTATTCAAAAGGCGACTAGAAAAAATGTAAGACAACGTGTTGATTGAGCAAACGACAATTTTCCACTCGTTGATGTCACTGCTGTCGCGAAGGGATCGTTTAGAAGAAAATTTGTCCATGGGCTGACAAATAAGAATCACCACCAACTTACAAAGGCTACGCTACATCTAGCACAATCAACTCAAGCCCAACAACCATCTCATTGCATATTAGACAGTAGCAGCAAGGGAATGCCCCAATGGCTGCACAATCTCTGATGTTCAATGGACAATATGAGCTTATGCTTGAAGATAAAATGTTTCACTTTTAGTTCTGACAACAAACATCATAAAACCAATCACTCAATTAGAAGGAGAAAGACCATCATGAAGCACATGGTTACCCTTCAGTCTAAATAAAGTAGATAGCTCTATTTCAAGAAAAAATTTAGTAGAGTTCTCAAAAATGTTTTGCACTTCCCAGTGATCTATTTGACATGAGGCTTAAGCACGCTGCTCACATTCAAATGCTTCCACCAAACGCAAGAAGAGTCAATTTGGATGTGAGCAGCATAATTTAACAAACCAAATTCTTTAGTCCTTTAACAAATAGACATACACCAAAGCATTCCAGATGAAGCTAGCTCTCATAACCAATCTCCGGAGGCAATTGCACTGATGTAATTGTCTCAACCCCTTTGTCACGACCTACCCGTCGGGGGGAGGGAGTAGGTTTAGGGATACTGCCTAAAGGACGGGCCTAAGGCCCATGATAAGGCGTGGGCTCTCCCAAGCCCATACCTCGCGTGACATTGAGATATTTTTTAGGAATTTTATTTTGCACAAAAGGAGTCGCCACTAACCCATTGGGGTTAGCTAGAAATCAAGTGAGGCATGGGAGTGCACCTCACTTCCTACGTAACCAGAAAATTTAGGGTCAGGGACTTGATTACACTAATTGATCAATTAGTGCCATTTCGGTACCTAATCTTGTTCATTTTCAAAAAAAGGCTTTTTTTGGGCAAGCAGTTTGGATTGATTTTAAACTTATCAACTAACATGTGAGGTGATCATGCAGGTGTGCAATCATTAAAAAAAAATTCATAGCTACAAAGATCCTAATTGCCATAAATTAAACACGTGCAATTAATCATAATAAGATATGCAAACTAAATGCGCGATTAAAATATGAGCGATTAAAGACTTAATTACATTAAGAATGCAAAATATGGCAATTCCTAATCAAATTCTGCATTTTTAGATTTTCGAAATTTTTTAATATTTTAATTTTAAAAAAAAAAATTTAAAAAAAAAAAGAGAAAATAAATAAATAAATAATGTCGAATTTTTTTATATATTATTATACTTCAAGAAGATGGGTTTGAGCTAGGCAAAACCAATCCGGCCCGCGGACCCAACCCAAACCCGAATCCAACACTTTTGGATTTTCATTTTTAAAATAATAATAATAATAATAATAATAATAATAATAATACTAATAATAATAATAATTTTTCTTTCTTTTGTCTTTTCTTCTTTGCGCACCCATCTCCTGTTGTTCCTCCTTTTCGAGACCCACCTTCTGCCATTTTTATAATTTTTTTTTTTTGGGTTTTGCTTTTTATTTTTTATTTTACCCATCTTCTTCACCGATGGTTTCCTCCCACGCCCGAAAATCTCCATTGAAGCTAGCCCGCACACTAGCACTAGTTGGAGTAACTAGCGCCAACCGCTACCGGCAACCACCAACTGACGGTTGTCCGCTCTGACTAGCGTCGACCGCCGCCGGCCATTTTCTTCGGCAACCAACTGACATTCTCTTTAGCGCGAAGGAAAACACTTGCCGATTCGACAATACATGGCCATCTCACAAAAATGATACAGAAGCACAGCAACATACAAGACACGAACATCGAACAACTGTTATGAAAGTAAAGACGAGTTAATGTCCAGTTTAAACATGTGTTAGCCTTCGGCCTTCTCAGACGCATTTCGTCGAACATGTAGGAAGCATCGATTAACAAAGGAACTTAGGCTCATTTAAGGAATCGGATTCGGACCAAACTCAACAATAGACATACAAGTAGTATTCTAGACTGTTCAGAGACACATCTTTCGCATTTTACATGAGTATGAACAACAACATTAGACCTTGGCCATAACCCACTAAAGAGACTCGCAGTTCATTCAATCATTTCAACGAACGGTCGATGTGCACTACTGAGACGAGGGATCTCCCACCTGCTGGAAGCTCTAGCGGGGATTTAGCTCCTAACAACATGTACTAGGACATACAGAGGTTTCATGGAGGGCCAATGGGACTGAAACTCGCGTGAACTGGTCGGCTGCGGGCTCCAGTCCGAAGCTCCCAACAGCTACCCCTCTTTGAATGTAGTCTCGAAGAGGTTATATTCAAAGACCAAAAACACCTAATTTATTTTGACGGTAGAGAGATCTTGAGTGCACAAGCACGTATCAGGTCGACGGAAAGAACTCATAACTATGGAGGCGTGCCTTGTTAATAAGAGGAAGACTCCGGGCTATAGAAGCCCACCTGGTCATAAGAAGAGAGGAATGAGGTCTCACCATATAACAATGGGTTTTGACCGGATGTGATAGTCTCATTGTGTACAAACGGGTTTCGATTAGGTTGAAAATACATGATTTAAGGAAAACCAATGAACCTTTAGAGATGACATGGTTTAAAAGGCTGACCCACGAACCATGTGGTTTAGGAAAAGCCACCAACCCCGTGGTTTAAGGATAAACCCACTGACCTTGGAAATGACATGGTTTAAGGCTAACCATGAACCTTTGATTTTTAGGGAAGCACCCACTAACCCCTTGAAAACTGCATGGCTTCACTAAGGAATCCTATCAAATTCAACTTAAGCAAATGTCATTAGAGACGTCATCAAGAGATGTATTGGCAATATTACAACATTAATTGAACAAGCTAATCAAGCTAAGTCCGACTACCTTAGAAAACATTTGATGTCAATCAGCATCATGTGCCGCAAAACTGTCATCTTGCTTGGGGATGTATCATTAATCATCAAATTCTCCGGGAGTCAAGTTCTTATCGGAACGGCTACAACTCTTGAAAATGGCTCATTAATCATGCCAAAAAAAGAGTTTTTTTTTTTTTTTTAGTCAGAAAGGGTTTCTCACACACTCTCGATAAAATGGCTGCTTGATCCCTCCATTCATGTGAGAAGTAACTGATAGCTGGGAGTATCTCATATAACCTATGTCAAAGGCTTTCATAAAAATTCGCGATAAGCACAATGATGATCGATCAAAAAGGTCTTTTGAAAGAACCGCAATATAGATTTAGTCATGGGCTTACACAAAGGGATCATAGCTTTGACGCCAAGAAATGAACATTTGTTGCTATCTTCATCGGGTTTACAAGTCGAGAATTTGGAAGATAAGACAAGATAGAATTACCTTCACTTCTTCAAGCAGTAGCTTCTTTGTGGCATTCTCATTTTCATTCAAACCATCCCAATCGAAGAGACTTCAGAAGAGGGTTGTAATGTTGGTTTGGGAGAGCTCAAAAGGCCTAAAATTTTCAAGAGGTTTTTAAGAGTTGGTGATCACCATTGTATTGTGACTAGGTCGCTTGATCTTTTGAAATCATTTGGCTTTTGAAACATAACACATCTCGAAAGTCCTTTGACTAATCATTTATGTATAAGAGCTTTGCTCCTTTTTCTAATTTCCTTTGCATTTGCAATGTCTTTTTTATGCATGCACTTGGACTTTGATAATTTTTTTCACATAAGATGCAGACTTTTGGCCCTTTTATTTTATTTTATTTTTTATTTTTACAGTCATTGGCCTTGCTTGTACTAGGCACACTGCATTTTCATGCCCCCTAGTTTGTCGAACTTTTTGCTCTTTGAACTTTTGTAATTCTTATGACTTTCGAGATGCTTTTCACATTTTCTCGTGACTGTCAATTGTATTTGGTTAATTCTTATGCCTTGCCCTAGTGAAGGGAGATGGTCACCGCTCGGGGTTCAGAAATGAATAATCAGGCCCAAGTTGGTTAAAGCAATGGATATCAGTGTTTGGGGGTAAAGAAGGAAATGCTCTTCTTCACCTTGGGACGAGTCAAGCTCTAATGAGAATTCCTTTTAAGCTATTACCAGAAGATTGATGCAAGTGAAAGTAATAGAATCTTTCTCAATATTTCGTTTTACAACATGACCGTAACCTCCTATGCTGCCCCAAAGTAAGGTCATTCTCGACAAGGTACTTTGAAGGATCATCTTTACTCAGCCCAAAAGGGTAGCAAGATGTCAGCTCGGTGCTTGAAATTGATGAAGAAAATGCCTTTATCATTTCGATCTCTGCGCTCAATGCGAATGAATCCTTTGTCCTAAGAAGAGGTTGCTTTTAACTCGACTCTCAAGAGTGTTTGAAGGATGTGTTTGGAAATGGGCTTGCCTTTCTTCATCCTAAGCACTTCTTATTTGGCATGGTTAACGTTTCACCCTTTTGCTTGAATAAAGTCATTTTGACGAGCCCTTTTCTTGAGGGTCGGAGACGTGAAGCACGCATAGTGACACCAGAGATTAGGTCATGCGAATCATGTCATGCATTTTTGTTTTTGTTCTTATTCCTCTTTGTTTGCTTGTTTTGTTTTGTTTTGCCATTTTTATTAATAATTTTGGCTTACCTCTCAAAAGAGACATTCAACCGTTTATGTGAGGACTCGATGGATTCTTGAGTCAATTCTTTCTTTTGCCATTTTCTTGTCAGGCAGTAAGGTACCTGAGACACAAATAGATGTGCGTGTAAGCAACATATGCATGATATCTACAATGTTATGCATGATGCCAAGTGACTCGAATTGTACATGAAGTGGCTACTCGGCCTTGATTTAATTCATCGAAAATACTTCTTGACTGCATTAGCGTTTACAGGTTTAGGCAATTCATTGCCATCCATCTCAACTAAAAACATAGCACCACCGGGAAGAATCTTCTTAATGACATATGGCCCTTTGTAGTTTGGGGTGAATTTTCCGTGAGGATCTGGTATGATTGGAAGCACCTTTTTCAGCACAAGGTCATTGACTTCGAAATGTCTAGGACGCACCTTTCGATTGAAGGCTTTTGTGACTTGTCTCTAATAGCATTGACCATGACATATAGCTTGCAATCTCTTCTCATCGATCATGTTTAGCTGCTCATGCCTTTGTTGCATCCACTCAGTCTCCTCAAGCTTAGATTGGGAAATGACCCTTAGAGAAGGAACTTCAACCTCAATAGGTAAGACCGCCTCCATCCCGTACACAAGTGAAAAAGGAGTTGCCCCTATAGAGGTGCGGATAGAAGTTTGGTATGCCATTAGTGCATAAGGAAGTCTCTCGTGCCAATCACGATAATTTTCAGCAGTCTTTGATAGGATTTTCTTTATGTTCTTATTTGCCACCTCCACTGCTCCATTCATCTGAGGACAGTACGGTGACGAGTTCAAATGCTTAATCCGAAACTCATTGAGCAATCCATCTACGACTTTGTTGTTCAAATTAGTGCCATTATCGGTAATGATCGCCTCTGGCACCTCGTAACGAGTGATAATGTCACGATAGATGAACTTTGCCACATTCTTGGCAGTCACATTAACATACAAGTTGGCCTCGATCCACTTGGTAAAATAGTCTATCGCCACCAAGATAAATCGATGCCCATTTGAAGCTTTGGGATTAATGGGCCCAATCATGTCAATTCCCCACATCGAAAAGGGCCAGTATTAGGACATTTTGTGAAGTTCATTCAGAGGGGCATTTATTCTGTCTCCATAAATATGGCACCGGTGACACCGTCGTACGTGCTGAATGCAGTCGGACTCCATGGTCAACCAAAAGTAACCGAGTCGCATGATCTTTCTCGTCAAGAAGTGTCCGTTCATGTAGGGGCCGCACTCCCCTTCATATATCTCTTTCATCAAATGGTCATCTTCATTAGCGTCGACACACCTTAGCAATGTCGAGTTGAATGACCTTTTATAAAGGACGTCTCCACTGGCGAAGAATCTTGATGCCAGCTTCGAGATATGCTTCTTATTTGCTGCTTCACCTCCTTCAGGCAATTCGCCTTTCTAAAGGTACTTCAAGATGTCACTATACTATAGCTCTCCATCAGGCTCCTCTTCAATTATCATACAATAAGCTGGGTGTCTAAAGATTTCGATTCTCAACGGTTCAATGTCCATACCTCTAGTTACTCGCAACATTGAAGATAAGGTAGCCAGGGCATCAACAAACTGATTTTGGGACCTTGGTAAGTATTCAAATGATATTTCTTGGAATTCCTTCATCAAAGTCCCTAGGAACTCATGATACATAACCAATTTAGAATCCTGTGTTTGCCATTCACCTTCGGTCTATAAGATGATAAGGGCTAAATCACCGTAAACCTGCAACTTCTGGATCTTCATATCAATGGCAGCTTGGAGGCTGCGAATGCATGCTTCGTATTTGGCGACGTTATTCGTATAAGGGAGTGTCAATTTAGCGGCGACAGGGTAGTGTTGTCCATCTGGGGAGATAAGGACTGCCCCAGTACCAAACCCAGCTAAGTTAACTGCACCATCAAAGTACATCGTCCATTTGTTGCTTGATATAAGTAAAATTCTCTCTTCCGCATCACCATCTTCATCAGATGCTCCAAACCCCTTGGAACTTTCTGCTGACATGTCTGCTATGACACGACCTTTAACAGACTTTTGTCCCAAGCTCTGAACGTCAAACTTTGAAATCAAGATTTGCCACTTGGCCAACTTGCCAACCAATGCCGGCTTCTCTAGGAGATACCTAATGGGATCATTTTCGGTCACCAACAGGATTTGGTGATGAAGTGTGTATTGCTGTAGCCTGTGCAAGACCCAAATCAAAGCCACGCAAGTTCTCTCAACTTCTATATAGTTCCTCTCATAAATGATGAATTCTTGCTTAAGTAGTATATCGCGCATTCTCTCCCATCGTTCAGTCTTTTCTGTGCCAACATGGCTCACAATGATTCGTTATGTATGGTTAAGTACAAAATTAGAGGAATTTTAAGGAGAGGGGGCATTAGGACTGATGCATGAGTGAGATAGTGTTTGATTTTCTTGAGAGCGCCCGGCACTCAGATCCCACTCAACCTTTGCATTATTTTTCAGGAGCTTGAAGAATGGCTTTGCTGTTTCAGATAGTTGACAGATGAATCTCGCCACATAATTAAGTCGTCCCATCAGGCTACGGACTTCCCTGGTGGTAGTCGGGGGTTGCAAATCACAAATAGCTTTAACTTTTGATGGATCAATCTCTATGCCCTTACCATTGACCATGAACCCCAACAACTTCCCAGATCTCGCTCCAAAAACGCATTTTGCGAGATTGAGGCATAGTTTGAATTTTCGAAGACGTCCGAATAACTTTCGCAAGACTTTAACATGATCCTCACCCCGTCTCGATTTTGCAATCATTTCGTTCACGTATACTTTGATTTCCTTGTGCATCATGTCATGGAATAACGTTACCATGGCTCTCTGATACGTTGCCCAGCATTCTTTAGACTGAAAGGCATCACTTTGTAGCAGAAAGTTCCCCAAAGAGTTATGAATGACGTTTTGCTCCTGTCTTCTTCCTTCATACAGATTTGTTTATATCTAGAAAAACCGTCCATGAAAGAGAATAACTCAAATCCTGCTGTGCTGTCAACCAAGACATTGATATGCGGGAGTGGAAAGTCGTCATTGGGACTTGCTCGATTCAAGTCGCGATAGTCAATGCACACCCTGATTCGCCCATCTTTCTTCATTACCGGCACGATATTTGATACCCAATCAAGGTACCGCGTCACTTCGATAAAATCCACTTTCAGCAATTTTATCGCTTCTTCTTCGATCTTCTTAGACAACTCTGGTTTAGTTCTCCTAAGTCTTTGCTTCTTGGGTGGCACATTAGGATCCGTTGGCAAAGCATGTTCAACAATTTCAGGGTCTAATCCCGGCATGTCAGCGTATGTCTAGGCGAACACATCTTGATACTCTTTCAGAAGATTAGTCATCATTTCCACCTCTGACTTTGAGAGACATGCCCCGATCCTCACTTCCCTGACATTCTCTACATCACCTAAATTTATGGTGATTGTTCGCTCTTCTATCAACAGTTTTGATTCTTCATGTCGATTCCATTCGCACTTGATCCCCTTCTGATCGTCATCGTCGGCGTCATCGGAACCTGAGAGACTCTCTTCATGCACATCCAGGTCACACAAGTCCTTATCATGATTATGCATAATGTAATGCCTAAGATGCGATGAGATAAGTTAGAGCAATGTCGACAATAAAGATGGTGCATGTCTTTTTCGAAGAGTTTTCGAAGTACTTTTTGTAAAATGCTTCAAGAACTCATCCTCATATCCTTGGATTTCCTCGTCCTTGCAAAATAATCAAATAAGGGAGCATGTGAAAGCCTAGGCCTCAACGACCATCATAAGGCTAGTTTGATGTGCTTCCATATGTTTTTAATAAAATATGCGTCTATTTTATTGAATAAGGAAAGATAAGGCCGTATTTTAACATATATCACCCTCGACCAACGGCTCAGGATCGGGGTTGACCATAGTTCACGCTACAAATGGCATAAACAGGAAATAAAGGAAAAATTACGAGATCCCGCGCAGGGGAGAAAACATAAAACGAAAGACTAGGCTAAACAAGAACTGCCCTACTCTGGAGGGACGGCCATGACTTCAGAGGACTCAGCTTCCTCGCATGCCCGGATAATGCATATGACGTTCTCCTCGAATAGCTCGGTCATACCATAGATATCCTCCTCATCTTCAAACAACATCCTTGGAGGTCCTGTAAACGTCTCTTCCAGCAATGGGGGAAACAGACTTTGATCGCCCTTACCCTCCTCGACTTGGGCAATGCGCTCACTTTGGTTTCTATACCCACCTCGGCCTCCTCGAGCACTTCGGCCCCTCTGCCTTCCACGACCTCCTCGGTTGTCTCGACCACCTTGTTCGCTACAACCTCCTCGTACCTCAACATATCCCAGGCCTCTCCTTCTCGAGTTCTTGCGAACTTCGATGGGCCTTCGCATACCCTAACCATGCGATCCAAGACCCTCTCCAAGACTATATCCACTCGCCAGCATAATCTTTCCCATAGCTATGCTTGGCTTAGACAATTCAAGAGCCTTTGTGAAAGATCCTGCAGGCACATGGACCATGGATACTAGCTCGAATGTTTGAAAGCTGGATTTCTCAGCACACTCAAGCTCCACATAGGGATGGCCGTCTCGTGGTAGATCTTGAAGTCAGATTCTCCATGGATCGTGATAAGCTTGTTGTCCACTACAAATTGTACCTTCTGATGAAGGCTAGAGGCAATGGCACCTACAGTGTGGATCCATGGCATCCCTAGCAGAAAATTAAAAGTGCTTGGTATATCTAAAACTTGGAACAAGACTTGAAAAAGTACAGGGCCAATCAACAGCTCGAGTTCAATTTCCCCTATCACCTCCTTCTTCATCCTGTTGAAAGCTCATACAGTTGACTTGCCAGTACGAATTCTCCCAAGATCAATGCCCAGATGGTGGAGTGTAGCCAACTGGCATATATTGAGCGCCGAACCGTTATCAATCAACTCTTTGCAAACAAGAGTGCTCCTGTGCTTCACTGAGATGTGCAACGCCTTGGTATGATTAGGGCCGTCGGGCGGGGGAGATCCTCATCAATAAAGGAAATTTGGTCTTTCAGTAGAATGGCCCCAACAAATTCTTCCAATTGGACTTCGTCGATTGCTTCGGGCACATGCACCTTATTGAGGACTTTCAACAAGATGTCTCTGTGTTTCTCAGAGGATTTAAATAACTCAAGGAGGGAGATTTGGGCTAGCAACTTTAGTAGCTAGTCCACCACATCGAACTCTCTGGATTTTACTACGGCCAGGAATTGCTTGGCCTCTTCTTCGGTTACGACCCTCTTTTCTAATCCTTTGTCGGATGCATAACAACGGCCTGATCGAGTGACCGCATCTACTTCCGTTGTCCCGTAATCCTAGGGTACTGCCTTGGTGTTGAATTCCACAGGGGGTTCTAGCATTATCACCTCACCCTTTCCTTGAGGTGGTAGCTCAATCACAACTGGTGCTAGGCTTTCCTCCAGGATTTCAATCGCTAATAATTCTTCGACCAAAAGGTCAATCATCACTGGCTCCGTGGTTTTCATCTCGACATCACCAATGTGATCTTCATCCGGCAATTCTATCACCACCAGGATAATCATAGCGACCATCACCTCTTCTCGTGGCATCAGGTCATCCATGCCCCCCCATCCGTCAAGGACGACATCCTTAAGATCATCAAAGAAACTTGAAGTAGGTGAATATTTCACGTAGTAGTCATATTTTCCGCTTAGTTGACCCAACGCATCGAACACCTCACCCTTGTCATGTATCTTCTCTAGGACATCACGTCTCCAAATGGTTCCCTTCAGATCCATTCTCGAGGTGTTTTCTATTTCCACTTGTTCATCCTCCTTTGGGAAAGGAAGCTTAGTTTTCTCCACTTCATGGTCGCAAGTAGTATTGTGAGATGATGAGCTAATGACGGACGGTGCCATCATAGGTAGTGGCTCTTGTTCTCCACTGACATTGCAGATTACCCCTATGCCTATCATTCTGCGGATACGTTCTAATTTTTCCTCCATGGTTATGTCCTCAATTCCTTCATAGTGCCTAACCAGCTCGAGGGCCTCATACAGTTTAGGGACATTCACCATGGAAGGTAGCTCATTCGCTTGCACTTCTCCAAGAATCATATTCACCCCCTGGCATGATCGAGCAAAGGGTCTTGCTGCACATTGGGCGTAGTTTCTTTGAAAGTCAACTTTCCTTTATCCAATAGGTGCTGAACTTTCCATTTGAGTGTGAAGTAATCATCGATGTCATGTCCCCTTTCCCCCATGTGGTATTCACATGCCTTAGTCATATTGAACCCTGGGAATCTTGGGGGATTGTCTCTAGGCACCTCTTTGGCCACCAATCTCTTTTCGAGGACGATAGGTAACAATTTCAATAGAGGTCGGGGTAGAGGTGTGAATTCCTTTTGAAAAGGGCCTCTTGCCATCACCATATGCTCATGACGAGCCACCTTAGACCATTATAGGCTTGTGCACGGGTGTCATGGCCGACTGAGGGAAAAGCGGCTCTTGCACAAGTGCTACTTCAACCGTAGCTTCCCTATCCCTTCTTGCCGGGAACTTCTTCGCGCCTTCGGTGGATATCTTGCCCTCAGTAAATGTCCACTCGACTCCTTCAGCTACCTCTACCAGCTGTGAAAATGCCTGGCATCCCAAAAATACTAATCCTTGGAAGTATTCATGGGGTAGTGTCTTGATGAATATTTATTTCATCTCCTTCTCATTCAATGCCGGCTTCACTTGGGAGGCCATAGTCCTCCACTTTTGCGCGAAGGCCTTAAGTGACTCATTTCTCTTCTTCTCAATACGGCTCAACTCTTCCCTCGTGGGGGTGAGCATATTGCTGCAAAAACTCATTGGTTAAATCCTCCAAACTAGTAAATTCTTCAATGTCCAATGCGATGAACCATGTCAGGGCAATGTCTTCCAAGCTATCTTAAAATGTGTGTATGAAGAACGGCACGTTGTCAGCATAGCGAGCCATTTTCCTCATGTAATACCTAAGGTGGGTCCTAGAGCATCCCGTTCCGTCATACTTTCTTGTAAACTTAGGCTCTTGGAAATTTTCAGAGAAGTTCGGTTTGGTGTATGGAGACAACCTATTAGCTCCTTTCAGTTCATACCCTTGCAAGGCACACAGTCGCTCTACCATTTTCACCAAACGTTTTTCACTCTCTTCACTTAGGCAGGGTGTTGGGTTGTCCTTCGGAGGAGGATCCAAATTGACGATGATCGGTGTGACAAAAGGAGCCTCTTCGGCAGTTTCTTTTGTAGGGAGATCAGTAACGTGTGTGCCTCCTATTGACGTAGGAGTGGACGTTCCAGTGATAGCTACTATGGGAGGCTCGCTAAGCTTCTGGCTTATTTCAAGCATCATTGTGGTGAGTTGGGCCAGCTGGTCCTCTATCTTGGCCATGTGCATGTTGGTGTCTTCGTTCTCCATTATGACTTTCGCGCGCGTGCAAATTGGGGACCTCCGCTTGTCTGTGTCGACGATCGGCAGAAGACAATCGATCAGCTAGTACCTGATGTAAGGGTAGATAAGCATATATAAATACAAGTAATAATCAGGCGGTCAGCCCACGACAAAGATCTAATCGCCCCAATCTGTTCGTTTCATTGAAAGCCAAGTTGCCACAGAATTCAAGAAAAAAAAAAACTGAGAGAAAACCCCTAAACAATGAAGCTATTTCGAAGACCGAAAGACACTCCCCCAACTCTTGATTTTCAACATTGAGACCCCAAACAAGCTTCTTAATATTGCAACGTATGCGAGCATGGTCTTGCTACATATTGCACGTGACTCAATCCAACTAATAAGGGTAGGTTCCGCTCGTGGTAGCTCCACTAACTCGGGTTAACTTCGAAGCACGCTCCTCGGCCTTCTTGAGCTCCCTTTTAAGGCGCTTGGCCTCGGCTTGATGGGTGATCTTCAATGGCATTTCAGGAATCTTCGGGCGTAAGCTTTCCGGGATCTTGTGCCTAAGGATGTACTCCTTTGAGGCATAATAAGTTTTTTCCTGCCCTTCTAACTCTTCTTCAAGCCAAATCAGCTTCCGGGGGTAGCACATATCCCACATTGACTTGACCAATGCGACGGAATCTTCGTGATCTTCGCATCCGTCAGGGAAGTCTACCCTGAGTGGATCATCCTGAATCGCCAACGGAAGCTGTTGAACCTCCTGAAATTGACGGGCGACTTGTGTCGGGTAATATTCGATGACCCTAGTGATTCCCAACAAAGAAATAGGCCCAATAAGCCCACACACGAACCGTGCTTCTTGAACTCGAAGCCATTTGGCATGCCATTGGAAATCCTCAGGTCCAGGGTTGGTCATGAAGACTAGTCACTCAGAATAATGATAATCAGGGGCAAAGATTTTCTTATCCCTAAACTTTAGGATAGTAAAAATATCACTCACGGCCATCAAGCTACTTCTCCCAAATTTGCAAGAGGTCAGGAGAAGCATGGAAAATTTTGTTTTTGCTTTCTTTAAAACAAGGGAGAGAAGAGTTTCGGTCAGGATGGCATTAACAAAGCCCTTTCCCATACATACTTCACGAACTACCCATGCCATGGAAGGATTAATAGCATTCCTACAATGTGGGAATAACACAAACCCGAAAAAAGCTAACAGGAAGATCCTATTCTTTTGAAAAGATGGGGCATTTTGAAAAAGCTTATTTAAGAATGAAAACGAGCAGGTATTATGATTGGGTTTCAAAACTTTTTTCACGTCCTCTCCCTTAACTTTAAGGAACTCAAATAAAGTCGATGCATGCTCAATACCTACAGGTGGGTTTGACTAACTCCGACACTAAGGGCTTTCCAATGGCAATACTGTATTCCTCCAAGGTTGGAGTGAGTTCGTGATGATCGAGTATGAACGTGCAAGTTTCGGGACACCAAACATGCCCTAATGCTTGCATGACACTAGAATGGGTTTCTATCTCCAATAGGGGATGTAAACGTTCAATATATAATCACACCCAATCATGGCCAGTTGGATCCAATCTATCCCACCATGTGCGAAGCTCGGCTTTCCGGACAGAGGTGATGCAAAGGTCGGGTATCCCTATCGTATGATCAACCTAATTTCTCATGGACTGATCAAAATGAAAGCAAATAAGTAAATTGCGAAGAAAAGAGTTCCAGAAACTTACCCTACTCATTAAGCATGGGTGTTAAGACCAAAATCATGCGCATGGATAGTGGTTTGATTTCTACTTTAGATGGCCCAAAATTGAGCAATGGGATCACAGGACTAAACCAACAAGCTCACGACTAGGTCATGTTACCCATGACTCTGGCTTCGTCAAAGGACCGACCCGTGTCGCATGCTCGCAGACTAGGGTGGGGACTTCTGATATCAAGAAAGAAATTTCGGGGTTGAGATGGGTGACTCGTACTACATGCTTGTAGTCGGAGTGGTATCCACCTCAACACCATCTTAGGTGATCCTATGCAACCCAGGTCCAGCGGTAGGTTGTGTGTGCTAAGGTGTAGTGCAATGCAAAAAATACATGCACAACAATTTATAGGCAAAGAATACTCCATACATAAAAATAAACCATACATTTCTACACCTCCCTGCAAGATAAAGGTGAGCAAACACTTCCCCTTATACCTCCCATTCTGCAAAAACATTTAACATCTTTAATGTTAGGGACGTACCTGGAATTCTTGCTACCAAACAAAAAAATATTTTTGAGCAAGATTAATTTTGGCTTAAATCCTCTAAGGTCTAAAACCAGGTCCCCAAAGGAGTCGCCAAGCTGTCGCGACCTACCTCTCGGGGGGAGGGAGTAGGTTTAGGGGTACTGCCTAAAGGACGGGCCTAAGGCCCATGATTAGGCGCGGGCTCTCCCAAGCCCATACCTCGCGTGACGTTGGAATATGTTTTAGGAATTTTATTTTACACAAAAGGAGTCGCCACTAGCCTATTGGGGTCGGCTAGAAACCAAGTGAGGCATGTGAGTGCACCTCACTTCCTATGTAACCAGAGAATCTAGGGTCGGGGACTTGATTACATTAATTGATCAATTAGTACCCTTTTAGTACCTAATCTTGTTCATTTTTTTAAAAAAAAAAAGGATCTTTTTTTGGGCAAGCAGTTTGGATTGATTTATACCTATCAACTAACATGTGAGGTGATCATGCAGGTGCGCAATCATTAAAAAAAAGTCATAGCTACAAAGATCCTAATTGCCATAAACTAAACACGTGCAATTAATCATAAAAAGATATGCAAACTAAACGCGTGATTAAAATACGAGCAATTAAAGACCTAATTAAAGTAAGAATGCAAAATATGGCAATTCCTAATCAAACCCTGCATTTTTAGATTTTTGAATTTTTGAAACTTTTTAATTTTTTTTAAAATAATAATAATAATTTAATTTTTAAAAGATTAAAAAATAAAAATAAAGAAAATAAAGAAAAGGTCGAATTTTTTTATACTTTCCGAGTTTTTTATTTTTTATTTTTTTTTTTTTTTTTTTGAAAATTTTTGAATTTTTAATATTATTATACTTCAAGAAAATGGGTTCGGGCCGGGTAAAACCAATCCGGCCCACGGACCCAACCCAAACAGATCCAACACTTTTGGATTTTTCATTTTAAAAAAAAAAAAAAAAAATAATAATATGATATACATGAATGAATGAAATACATGAATGAATATTTATTATATTCATCTTATCTAATATACTTATTAGGTGCATTTGTATCATAATATTCTAAGTACATCTCCCTATATAATGAACATTTATCTTCCCTATCCAATACATGTATCATTCGATACATTAATATTAATGATACGTACATTCTTGTTCTCCTATAAATAGGAGTTTAGTTTTGATGAACAATATAGTATGAATAGTGAGATACTGAAAATAAAATCATCTTTTCTAACTTTCTCTACAATTTCTGGTGTCTGATTTTCTCTACTCAATCTTTCTATTATCTCTATTATATATTTGCAACGCAATATTTTACAACACGTTATCAGCACGAAGATCTACCGACTGAGTAAGTAATTTTTGCAAGGTGGGTATTCTTTTTATTAATCAACTTATACTTCATCTTCTTCTATCAATTCTTCTTTTTTTATTTTTCTTGGCCCGAAGCCAAATTTCAAATCTAAAAGTATCCTTCCACTCTTGAAGTAGCAGTGGATATTTGAAAATCCTTTTAATTAATAAGGATTTAATTTTACAAGGATTATGGCAAATATTGAAAAGCCCAAATTCCATATCCTGGAAGTGAGTGTAAAGAATTATCTATCCTAGTGCCTTGACATGGAAATGCACCTCCAAGGGTAAGGTTTTGCTAATGCAATTATAGAGGATGTAACCTCAAATGAAAAGGATAAAACAAATGCACTGATTTTTATTCGTCGTTATTTGCATGAGAGCTTGCAAACTCAATATTTATTCATTCGAGACCCTCACATTCTGTGGTGAAGGTTGAAGGATAGGTATGATCATACCAAAATTGTTATCCTCTCTCAAGCACAATATGATTAGCAAATCTCGGACTGCAAGATTTTAAATCAGTATTTGACTATAATTTCGCTTTATTTGATATTATTTCTCGGCTTGAGTTATGCGGTATCAAACTCGTTAATGCAGAATTGTTAGAGAAAACTTTCTCTACCTTCTATGCTTCAAATATTGTATTACAATAGCAATACCGACAGCATCAGTTTGCCACATATTCTGAATTAATTTCTGTGCTTCTCACTGCTAAGCAAACTAATGAATTGCTACTCAAAATCATGATCTTAGACCTGTTGGCTCAAAGGCATTGCTTGAAGCACATGTTAACTTTGAGAAAAATACTGGTCATTTTAAGGGTTATAAGCGCAGGTAAGAACATAATCCTAGAAGGAATATCGGGAAATTTAACTGCCCTTTGGCTTGAATCATGGCAAAGAAAAGAAGCCAAAGAAGGTGATTAATGAAAGTATTTGTCATCGCTATAGCATGACTGGGTAGTGGTCACGTACCTGTTGTATGCCAAAGCACTTTGTTGACCTATACCAAGCATCTTTAAAAAATACAGGCAAGTGTGGTGAATCTCATGCCATTGAAATCAATCTTACTGCCATAACCACTGTTGAGACCAACAATATTTCCGTTGGTGGGACTCCTCTTGATCCTAAAGTAGCAAATACATCCCTGGATGTCTCTGATTTCTTTGAGAACCTTTGATTACTTTGATGAGGCATCAGATTGGTGGATGATATTTGAACTTCAAATTTTATGATTCTAATAATTTCTTTTTAGTTGTTTTGCTTTAAATGTATTACTTCTTATTGTTCTTTCATATGGTTATGAAATGCTTATGAACCTTATATAATATTTATTTGACTCTATAACTAAAATGCAAGCTTGATTAGCCCCAGAAGTGGCTATATGGCTCAATTGAGGAGGATATATTATGAACTATGCGTTGCAGCATTGGTATGCGGCAAGTTCACAAAATTCAAGATTTATTAGCCCCAGTAGTGGCTATATATGCATTGCACTCTTTTTTCTTTTTGTCCGGTTTTTTTTCCCACAGGGATTTTCCGACTTAAAGTTTTTAATGAGGCAATTAATGCATCCATAAAAAGGAGAGATCATAAAATTTTTGCTCTACACTCTTTTTCCTTTTTGTTTGGTTTTTGTCTCATTGGGTTTTTTCGGCTTAAGGTTTTTAATGAGGCAGTATCATTCGATGCACATTCGTAATGAATACAATGAATATTCAAGGGGGAGTGTTATGAAATACATGAATGAATATTCATTATATTCATCTTATCTAATGTACTTATTATGGTACATTTGTATCATAATATTCTAAGTACATCTCTCTATACAATGAACGTTCACCTTCCCTATCCAGTACATGTATCATTCGATACATTGATATTAACGATATGTATATTCTTGCTCTCATATAAATAGGAGTTTAGTTTTGATGAACAATATAGTATGAACAGTGAGATACTGGAAATAAAATTCTCTCTTATAACTTTCTCTACAATCTTCGGTGTCTGATTTTCTCTACTCAATCTTTCTATTCTCTCTATTATATATTTGCAACACAATATTTTACAACAAATAATAATAATAATAAAATAAAAAATTTCTTTCTTTTGTCTTTTCTTACTACGAACCCCCCCACCCCTCCTATGATTCCTCTTTTTCGAGACCAACCTTCTGCCGTTTTTATCATTTTTTTTTTTTGGGTTTTGCTTTTTCTTTGCCCATCTTCTTCATTGATGGTTTCCTCCCATGCCCGAAAATCTCCATTGAAGCTAGCCCGCACACTAGCACCGGTTGGAGTAACTGACGCCAACCGCTGCCGACAACCACCAACTAATGGTCGTCCGCTCCAACCGGCGTCGACCGCCACAAGCCATTTTCTCCGGCAACCAACTGACATTCTCTTTGGCGCGAAGGAAAACACTTGCCAATTCGACAATACATGGCCATCTCACGAAAATGATACAGAAGCATAGCAACATACAAGACACGAACATCGAACAACCGTTATGAAAGTAAAGACGAGTTGATGTCCGGTTTAAACACGTGTTAGCCTTCGGCCTTCTCTAAGGCATTTCATCGAACATGTAGGAAGCATCGATTAACAAAGGAACTTAGGCTCATTTAAGGAATCAGATTCGGACCAAACTCAACAATAGACGTACAAGCAGTATTCTGGATTGTTCAGAGACGCATCTTTCTCATTTTACATGAGTATGAATAACAACATCAGACCTTGGCCATAACCCACTAAAAAGACTCGCAGTTCATTCAAGCATTTTAGCGAACGGTCGGGGTGCACTACTGAGACGAGGGATCTCCGACTTGCTGGAAGCTCTAGCGGGGATTTGGCTCCTAACAACGTGTACTAGGACATACAGAGGTTTCATGGAGGGCCAACGGGGCTGAAACTCGCGTGAACTAGTCGGCCACGGGCTCCAATCCGAAGCTCCCAAAACAGAGCACACATGCTCAAAGGGACCTACCTAGTTCGGGGAAAAGGTTGGGAGGGACGGTAGCTAGCGGGTGGACCTCCGGTGATGGCTCCTTCAAACACTTCTTTCCTTCCCGCTCTCTCGGTGCTTCTCCTTCCTTTTTCTTCCTCTAGTATCTCTCTCTGTCTTAGGTTCGCGACCCCTCTGTTTCGTCCTCCTCTCTATATCTTTTATCTCCGTGTTTTCTTTTTTGCAGGTATCCCAAGCGAAGACCCCCTGCCGTGCCAGCTGGTCAATCGGTCTACTTCCCTGACCCGTGGACCATGCCGAAGGCCTACCATGCCGATCCTCTACCTCGCCTCCTCTTTTCTTCCTGTTTCTTTCCCTGTTGATGTCTTCTTCTTCTTCTTTTTTGCGGGACCTTGCGCGAAGACCACGGCTGAGCCAGCTGCCAACTTGCTGCTCCCAAACCGCGGATCATGCCGCTCGCCTGCCACATCAATCCTCTACTGCTGTTCTCGTTGCCTCCTCTGCTTTGTTTTATTCCCAGGTCTTGCAGCGAAGATCAACTGGAGGGAGAAGATCGAACACGAGCCGGGCCGAAGAAGAAAAGAGGTTGGGCCGACCCAGCGTGTGGGAGGAAAAGAAAAGGAAAGACAGGTTGGGCCAAAGCCGGATCCGGCCCAACCCGATCATTTTTTTATATATAAAAATAATAATTATTTTTTTGGTGAATTTTCTTTTGATTTTTTGTATAAAATAGATGTCAACAGCCTTTACATTTAAGAAGGCATACATCTTTCCAAGCCGCTCTCGCTCCCTTGGTGTCGTCAAACTTGCCTCTTCAAAGATTAGCCATGCGCTTACTTTCCACTAGCTTCAATATTTTCTTTGGCAACACAAAAATTTGGCTCCTATAAATAATGAAGCTGCACATGACTGATTTAATGAGTTGTAGTCTGCTAGCAAAAGTCAAATGCTTGACACTCTTCTAGTTATCCTTTCAATGAGTTGTTTGTAATCTTTGTCACTAAGCTTTGCCATAACAAAGGAAGTTCAAGGTATTTAAGAGGCAATGCTCCTCTCAAAATGCTACTTATATGTAGCAAACCATCACAATAAGCTCTATCATATGTAACCAAAAACTCTTTTTTTGAGGATAAAGCTTCAATCTAGACACTTGTAACTACAACAAAAGATTTAATATTCAAATATAAGAAACTTTGTCGCCTTGAAGAAAATCATAGGATCCAAATCATAGGATCATAACAACGTTCAATAAACTAACTTGGGCTGGGTAATAAATTAGGCCTTATGTAAGGGTTGAGCCCGAAAGTGTTCTACTCCACAACTTACCGATAGCTAGTGAAACTACTTCGGCCCAATGCATGGAGCAACCACGATATTTAGTTAGGATTGACGATATTGGGATATAATTTAGATATAGTTCAGTCTCTTTGGATATAAAAAGGAAAAATAAAAATATTGCAAAATAACCTATAAGGACCCCAAGAAATTTTTTTTGCATAATTGTAGAAAAAAGTACTAACCAAAATAGACACGGGTGCGGCGCCGGGTGGTTGGCGAAGTCGATAGCCCTGGTAGGTGAAGTCCGGGTATCAAAAAAAAAAAAAAATAGACTCGGGTGGTCGGCGAAGTCAATAGAATTACACAAGTAGGATTACATTAATAAGAAAAGTTATTAGTACACACATTTGAAGCATCAGCACATAGTAAGTCCAAAAGTGCAGGCGAAGGATTATTAACCCAATCCCTAGGAAGACATCCCAATCATTGGGCTTTGGCTAACCGATTCAGCCACCTTGTTTGTATCGCAATTATTCTGTTAGATTTTCCTGATTTTTTAGAATTTTAGATTTTTCTATTGTTTTTTAGAAATTAGGAAAATTGTGAAAATAATGGATGATGGTTTCTCGACATCCAAAAATTTTCTAGTCAATCTGGTGTGTTTAAATATATATTAATTATGGAAAATTCTAATTCATAGCCTTCGAAGAAAAAATTGTGAAAAGTAGGTGCAATTATTGAAGAAAAAAGTTAGCACGTGCAATATTTGCAAAAAAATATATATATAATTACCAATTTTCTAAAAAATATATAAATTATATTGTGCAAATTTTGTTATTCTTTTTTTCGGATTGTTCACATGGTTTAAGTAATTTTCGAGTCTTGGGGGTGCACATCAGGGCCATGGACTTGGAATTGAGGATAGGAGGGCATTCAAGTAATTTTCCATCGAAATGGAAATTTTTGGCCCAAAGTGCATTCAGCCATTGTTTAGAATGACTAACTTCTATAAATGGTATTGAATTGTGTTTAAGGACCGAGGAAATCTAAGATTGAGTTGTTCAGCTTGAATTAGTGATTTAATTGAGGCAAGTAATTTCTACGACTATTATATTTTGTAAAATATTGCATTACATGATTTGTCAAGAGAAAACTCTATTGTGACATGGCATGTATTTTTGAAGTATATTAAAGAAATATTATTTTATGGCATACTCTTTTTAGATCAAGCATTGGATACTTTTGAGTCTATGATCCGGAAATATTTTAAGCTGAAATGCTATTTATGTATATAATGTGTGCGTGAACGCACAAACGAATATTGTTTTAAGGCTCAATCTAGACCAATGTGATCTATAATGTTTATTCATACCTTATGTGATTTTTGGGGCTTAACTGACGATAAATCATGTGGCAAAGTGTGACTATAGGGCTTTTTTACATTGAGTTTGATATATGCCGATTATAGTATGTGGGTTTATGATATAGTGCGAATTTATGATTTATTGAAGTAAGCATTCTACTTTTTACATGGGAAAATGCAATTAATGTGATTGTCTTGACATATCAATGCAAACTTGTTTCTAGAGGTACATTATTCTTTGCTTTATTGCATAGGAGCAGTGTCTATCACTTATTGAGCCATGGTTTTCCTTGCCCATTTTTACTACCATTTGAGGTTTCATGTTCGTAAAATTCTAAACGCAATTACACGTGTCGAACAAGTAATATAATGATGAGATAAAGTATCGTCCTACAAAGATCGATGATTAATAAACCAATTAAATACTAAAATAGACTAAATCTAAAATTTTATCTAACATATCAAAATATAATTAAGAATAAATTAAAAACGAAATTTGTAAACTAAATGCAATAAATCGATAAAATAAATATGTTAGAGCATCCGATTTCACCATAACCACTAGATATGAATTTCATATTGTTGTGAATACAAGAATGATATTAAACATGTGATAGCGGAATTTCCTAATCTATTTACTATCCTATCTCTAGGTATAACAAACCTACTCAATTTATTAATCCACTATATATCTATGTGAATTAAAATAAACATTAGTGAATTAAAAACTATGAATATTCCTAGCTTACAATGAGTCTTTTTAATCATCTTATCACAGAAAGCTGCACAAATAACGTGGTATATCTCTATCAACGTTTAATTCATAGTTATATATTATAATGAACAATTGCATATTATCACTTCTCAGTCTTAAACATGCATATCGGATCATTCAAGTGGTGGCCGTTTACTCAAAAACATTAAACACAATAATATATAACTCACATGAATAAAATCAATTGTAAAACATAAAAATCATGAAATTCACATCATCATGGTTAAGCTACATTGTAGCCCTAACAAAAGAAAATTAGAACATAGTAGATGAAAAAATAAAAATATAAATCAAACCCAGCATCTTGAATCAAATAACAAGAATTCTGTTACAACTTTTGTCTTCTCTTCAAAATACCTGAAAAACTCTCAGAAGAATGAAAAACAATCTAACAAAAAAAAACAAAAAAACCTCGCTTCTCTCTCCATGTTCTCCTATTTATAGGATATATCAAAAATATCTATCTCCCAATGCTTGCATATAACATTAGGGAACAAAATCAAGAATTTCCTGATTTGATATCCATCTTCCACTTTTTTTTTTTATTTCTGATATTTGTCATTCTTTTCCTTATCTTCTCAATATTTCATTATTCTGCATAAACAAGGAAAATTCGAATAATTAGAAGGAAATCCAAATATTTTCTCATAGATATTGCATTAATTTTTGCCTAAAATAGGTAAAATAACTATATTTTTATAGAGTTATCAAACTCTCAAACTTAACATTTTGCTAGTCCTCGAGCAAAATCAAGACATAACAATTCACATTGACATGTAACCTCTAAAAAATTCTCAATAATGATGACCAAATCTCATAGGTTTGCTTTTCATTCCCCTCTCCACTAATGTAAGGTAATTATCTAACTAAAAATCAATAGGATTTTTCTCGGTTTGTAATGTAAGGCTAGGCTAAAGGTGAGATAACAGTAATTTTAAGCTCAAATCACCCATCAACACTTGATTTTTAGGATCTAATTAGAGTTAATGTCACTATCCAATTTCACTCCTTCAAAATAATTTTTCTGCCACCATATATTGTAATTCTTTTCTTTTTCCTTTTTTTTTTTCCTTTTTTTTTTTTTCTTTCTCTCTCTCTCTCTTTTTAATTGCTTTATCATGGAGTTTCTCCCAAAGTCCCTCCTAATATAACATGAAAATTTCCAACCCATTGAGTATCCAAAAGGCTCACTCAATTGAAAATTTGATAGGGAACCATAAAAGCAATTTTTTTTTTTGACAATACACCCCAAACAACCATTGCAATCACTTTTTTTTTTTCTTTTCATACTCCATCGTTCCTCCCAAATTTCTATCAAGCTCAAATGATTTTTTATCCCAAAAGAAAATCAACATGTTCGTAGGGCATAAGACAATGATATAATTTGATAACGTCTGGGCTAAATATATATGGGTGCCAATGAAAATTAGGTAATAATTAAGGCTCAAAGGGGTGACTAGGGATAAATACACAGGGTTAGCTTGAAAGACTCAATCAATCCAAAAATTGCCTAAATCATTTTCTCAGTTAGATTTAGCTTAGATTTCGCCTTAAGAAAAAAATCAAACAAATTCTAAGATTTGGGTGAAATCTAAGAAAATCACATAATCAAACAAATTCTAAGATTTGGGTGAAATCTAAGAAAATCACATACTTCACATGAATGTTCTCTATATTTACGCATAATTTAAAAAATAATGACTTTTAGTGCTCAGTAAGTGGATCAACATAATCAGAATTAAAATTAACTCACACATCAATTGCAAGTTTAAATAAAATTTAAAATTTCCTAAGAATCGCAAAAATTCACAACCAGGAATGCAATCATGATAAAAAAAAAAATTATCCAAAAAAATTTGTCTCCCCCCCAAAACTTGAATGAAGCAAGTGTCCTCAATGCGAAAAATAGAAATAGGATGAAGAAAACTCCCCTGGTTGTAGGATAAGTCCATAGATGATCTTGATGATTAAACTCTTGAAAGGTGCTCCCTAAAAAATTAACCTGGATAAAAAAAGAAAAGTTAATCTTTTTTTTTTTTTTGCAAAACATAAACTTAAAAATAAATAAAAACATAATTAAAATGCTTGGGTTGCCTCCCAAGAAGCACTTGTTTTATAGTTTTGAGCCAAACTATCTCAGATGTTGCTATTTCGGAGGATGAAGTTCAATGGTGGTCTTCTGCTTGTTGTAACCACCTTCAAAGTAAGGCTTTAAACTTTGACCGTTCACCTTGAATGTGCCCTCGGTATTATGTGCAACTTCAACTGTTCCATATGGGAATACTTGTGTAACTGTAAAAGGACCAGACCATCAAGATTGCAACTTTCCTGGAAAAAGTTTAAGACGAGAGTTATAAAGTAAGACTTTTTGACTAATTTTGAACTCTTTTCTGAATATGTGCTTGTCATACCATCTTTTTGTACGCTCCTTATACAATTTAGAATTTTCATAGGCCTCATTGTGAAATTCTTCCGATTCATTCAGTTGCAATAATCTTTCTTCACCTGCATACTGCATATTAAAATTCAGAAATTTTAATGCTCAATATGCTTTATGCTCTAATTCCACTGGTAAGTGACAAGCCTTCCCAAACACTAGCCTAAAAGGAGACATCCCAATTGGAGTTTTGAACGCTGTCTTATAGGCCCAAAGTGCATCATCAAATTTTATTGACCAATCTTTCCTAGAGGCATTTACCGTTTTTTCTAAAATTCTCTTGATTTCCCTATTTAAAATCTCTACTTAACCACTAGTCTGAGGATGATAAAGGTCGCAACTTTATGTGTGACTCCGTATTTACTCAAAAGTGTTTCAAACTATTTGTTGTAAAAATGTGTCCCCCTATCACTTATGATTGCCTTAGGAGTGCCGAATCGGGTAAAAATATTTTTCTTCAAAAATTTAACCACAACCTTAGCATTATTAGTTGGTAATGCTACAACTTCTGCCCACTTAGACACATACTCCATAGCCACTAAAGTGTATAAATTTCCATAAGAAGTTGTAAAGAGTTACATGAAATCAATACCCCAAACATCAAATAATTCACACACAATAATGTTGTTTAAAGGCATCTCATTTTTTCTTGAAATATTTCCAGTTTTCTGACACCTATCACATGAAACTACATAGGAGTATGCATTTTTAAAAAGCGTAGGCCAGTAAAATCTAGATTGTGAAATCTTAGTTGCAGTTTTGGTGGCACCAAAACGGCCACCCGCCTCTCCATCATGACAATGATGTAGAATGTTTGCCTTCTCTTCATCTGGAACACATCTCCTTATGACCTGGTCTGCACATACTTTAAACAAGAAAGGTTCTTCCCAAAAATAATGTTTAACATCATAAAAGAATTTTTTCTTCTGTTGATATGATAATTCAGGAGGAAGAGCATTACTTACTAAATAATTTATAAAGTCAGCATACCAGGGAATTTTTGTGGATTTGATGGAAAAAATTTTCTCATTAGGGAACTCTTCAAAAATTGGTCTTACCTCTTTCTTTGAATTTGGAATTCTTGATAAGTGGTCTGCAACTAGATTTTCAGTCCCCTTCTTATCTTTGATTTCCAAATCAAATTATTGCAGCAATAGAATCAACCTCATTAACCTAGGTTTTGATTCTTTCTTTTCAAGCAAATACTTAAGAGCAGAATGATTAGAATAAACTATAACTTTTGAGCCAATTAAATAATAATGAAATTTATCAAAAGCAAAAACTACCGCCAAAAAGTTCCTTTTCTGTTGTTGAATAATTCAATTCTGCACCTGACAAGGTTCGTCTAGCATAGTATATGGTTTGAAAATTTTTATTCCTCCTTTGTCCCAAAACAGCTCCTACTGCAGAATCACTAGCATCACACATTAGCTTAAAGGTAAATCCCAATTTGGTGCTGCCATAATTGGTGTCGATATTAACTTCTCCTTTAAAGTGTTAAAAGCCTACATGCATTCAACAAAAAAATTAAAAGGAGCATTTTTTTTTTTTCCAAAAAGATTGGAAAGGGTTTAGCAATTTTTTGAAAAATATTTTATAAATCGTCTGTAAAATCCTGCATGCCCCAAAAATCATTTGACAAGTTTCACAGATGTTGGCAGAGGTAATTTTGCAATGACCTCCACTTTAACTCCATCGACTTCTATTCCGTTTCGAGAAATTTTATGCCCGAGCACTATTCCTTCCTGCACCATAAAGTGACACTTCTCCTAATTCAAAACAAGGTTAGTCTCCTCACATCTTTGTAAGACCAAAGCCAAATTATTTAAACCAGAATTAAATGATAAGCCAAAAACGAAAAAATCATCCATGAAAATCTCAATATATTTTTCAACCATATCAGAAAAAATAGCCATCATGCATCTATGAAAAGTAGCCGGTGCATTACAAAGACCAAAGGGCATTCTTCTAAAAGCAAAAGTACCATAGGGACAAGTAAAAGTAGTTTTATCTTGATCTTCTGGTGTAGTAGGAATCCGATTATATCCCGAATATCCATCGAAAGCAATAAAACTCATGTCTTGCAAGTCTTTCCAACATATGATCAATAAATGGTAAAGGAAAGTGATCTTTTCTAGTGGCATCATTCAATTTTCTGTAATCCATACACACACGCCACCCAATAACTATTCTAGTTGGAATCAATTCATTGTTGTTGTTTTTCCGAACAGTCATACCACATTTCTTTGGCACAACTTGTACAAGACTTACCTAAGAACTATCAGAGATATGATAGATGATACCTGCATCAAGTAACTTAAATACCTCAGCTTTCACTACTTCTTGCATCTTCGGGTTCAAATTGCGTGCATGCAAATTGAAGGATTAATTCCCTTGATATCAGCTACTTTCCATCCAATTGCACCCTTACACTCTCTTAATACTGAGCAGTTTCTCCTCCATCAAATCTATCAAAGAAGAAGATATAATATCCGGTAAAGAAGAAACTCCATCTAAATAAGCATATTTTAAATGAGAAGGTAAGGGTTTGAGTTCAAGATTTGGAGGCTCTTCAATTGATGGTTTAGGCTTTGTTATGTGTTGTCCCAACTCCTCAAATTTAATTGCCTTTTACCTTAAATATGGTGGAATTGCCTCCATGAAATTTGCATACTCATTTATCTCCTCATTCTGAATATCTTTGTCCTTTGGTTGGAATGAGACATGCTTCAAGTGGATCTTTAAAAATATTTTCCTGAAAAACCTTATTCACCAACTTGTCAACAGTCTCAACTCTAAAACAAGAATTATCATTAGATGGATATTTCATTGCTTTAAAAACATTAAATGAAATAAGATCATCTTGAACTCTAAGGATCAACTTCCCTTGTTGTACATCAATAAGAGCTCTTTATGTTGCTAGAAAATGTCGACTTAAGATAAGTGGTACCTCAAAATCTTCATTCATGTCAAGAACTATGAAATTTGCAGGAAAGATAAATTTGTCAATTTTTACCAAAACATCTTCCACAATACCTCTCGGATTTTTAATTGATCGATCAGCTAGTTGAAGTGACATTGTGGTTGCTTTTACCTCACCCAATCCTAATTTCTTAAAAACTGAATAAGGCATCGATTAATACTTGCACCTAAATCACATATTGTTTTTCAAAGTAAGAATTCCCAATAGTGCAAGAAATAGTAAAACTCCCTGGATCTTTTAATATCGGAGGTAATTTGTTTTGTAGGATGGCTGAACACTCCTTATTTAACTTCACAGTTTCATAATCCTCCAATTTCCTTTTGTTTGCCAAAATCTCCTTAAAATTTTTTGCATAACTAGGCATTTGCGTTAAAGCATCTGCAAAAGGAATGTTAATATTCAATTTTTTTATATACATTAAGAAATTTAGAAAATTGCTTATCTATTTTGTTCTGCTGGAGTCACTGAGGGAATGGAATTGGCGGCACATATGGCTTGGGATTATCTGGAAAAAGTTTACTCTTGCTTGTCTCATTTGATTATTTATTGTCCACATCTTCCTTGTCTCTGAAAATGTCTTCTTCTTCCACTTATTAACCATTTCTCAGGGTAATAGCATTTATGTTTTCAATTGGATTTTTCGATATGTTGCTCGGCAAAGAACCCTGTTGTCTCCCTAACATCATGCTTGCTAATTGACCCACTTGCATCTCCAAATTTCTGATCGAAGCCTCTTGGTTTTGAAATCTCACATCTGTGCTTTTGATGAAGTCATGAGTTGTGTTAGCAAGTTTGGTGACTATGCCTTCCAAATTTGACTTTGTCTCTTCTGATTGTTTGAATCCCGATGGTCTCATCACATTCTAATTGTTCCATGAAAAATTTGGATGATTGTGCCATCCCAGATTGTTTGTGTTGGAGTAGGGATTATTCTGTAACCTGTTAAAATTCCTAACAAAGTTAGAATTTTCACTAGATTGTTTAAGAGTATTATCTACCTGACATTATGTGCTAACATGTCCTCCACCACAAAAATCACATGTCAAATTCTGAATTTTCATGACTGAAACACTCATATTATCAATTTTACCAACAACAAAAAAACACTCATATTATCAAGCTTTTTATTGAGTGTTTCAAATTGTGCAGCAATTATAGCAAAAGCATCCACTTCGTGAACTCCGCTAACTTTTCGCATTGGTAGTCTCTCAGTAGGCCATTAAGACCTATTGGACGCCATCTCCTCTAATAAATTGTATGTTTTTTCTGGTGTTTTATTATTTAGAGTTTCTCCTGTAGCTGCATCAATCATAGAACGAAGATTTGTACTTGAACCATTATAAAAAGTTTGTACCTGCATCCATATAGGTAGTCCATGATGTGAGCATCTCCTAAGAAATTCTTTGAATCTTTCCCATGCTTCATATAATGATTCATTATCCATCTGCATAAAATTAGTAATATTGTTACGCATCTTCACAAACTTTGTAGGTGGAAAGAACTTACTAAGAAGTTTCTGAGCCATATCATTCCATGTAGTAATTGATCCTGAAGGAAGAGAAGAAAGCCAACTCTTAGCTTTATCTCTAAGAGAGAATTGAAATAATCTCAATCTAATAGCATCATCTATAACTCCATTATATTTAATGGTGTCACAGATTTCAAGAAAAGTATCGATGTGAGCGTTTGGATCATCGCTTGGCAGCCCATTGAATTGCACTAATTGTTGAAGCATCTGAATGAGTGACGGCTTGATATCAAAGTTATTTGCTTGAATTGCAGGTCTTCTAATACTTGATGTGGTGTCTCGAACTATTGGCGCAACATAATCTCGTAGGAGTCTACGTGAATTTTCATTCTCACCGTCTGCCATCTTCTTAGTGTGATTTCTCTGTTCTCTTAGTCGCCTTTTGAATGTATGCTCGATTTCTGGATCAAGCTCAACAAGTTTCCCTTGTTGGCTACGTGTCATAAACCGATGTACACCCTGAAAAATAAAACAAAACAAAAGCTAGATTAAACTTAGAATTATTTGGTATTAATATTAATTAGTATTAAAGAAACGATCTCCGGCAACGGTGCCAAAAACTTGTTCATAAAATTCTAAATGCAAGTGCACGTGTTGAACAAGTATTATAATGATGAGATAAAGTATCGTCCCACGGAGATCGATGATCAATAAACCAATTAAATACTAAAATAGACTAATTCTAAAATTTACCTAACATAACAGATCAAAACATAATTAAGAATAAATTAAAAACGAAATTTGTAGACTAAATGCAGTAAATCGATCAGATAAATATGTTAGAGCATCCGATTTTACCATAACCACTAGATATAAATTTCAGATTATTGTGAATACAAGAACGATATCAAACATGTGATAGCGGAATTTCCTAATCTATTTACTATCCTATCTCTAGGTATAACAAACCTACTCAGCTTATTAATCCACTATATCTCTATGTGAATTAAAATAAACCTGAGTGCATTAAAAATTATGAATATTCCTGACTTACAATGAGTCTTTTTGATCATCTTATCACCGAAAGCTCATTGTTATAT